>CM046445.1:446630-1019130 GCA_025506515.1 Flaveria trinervia | reverse complement strand
CTCACTCACAAACATTTAATTTTTTATATTCTTCCCTCTTAAACATACACAAATTATACTGATTCATGAATAGTGAATCTCTATATTTAGATAATATAAATATATAAAATTTAAGGATGGTGATGGAGATAAAGATTCCAATGAATGTGTAAAACAAAAGAAATATCCATGTAATAAAGACGCCGATATACCACATTATGCCACACTACACCACTACATCACATAGGCACATACACACGCAACACTAATATTGGTATATGACAGACGTCAAGTTAGTAAAAAAAAACCTAAACCAAATTTTATATTTTAAAGTCACTAAACTTGTGTCAAAACCATAATTTTAAATTTTCTTTGACAATAATGTTTTTTTTTGTAAAGTGCATGCATCATTTTTCTTTTTAAAGTTTAATTTTAAAATTTTTGACAATTACAAACCATCAACTTAAAGAAAATATATAATTACATGTATATTATACCAATTTAGAGACCTTTAATAAACAAAAATCAGTGACTTTTTCGTCTACTTTTTACAAGTTGAGAGACTATAACATGCCACAATTAAATCGAGTAACTTTTTCATAAAATCTATAGAAAAATAAAGTATATGGACATATTTGTAAGTAAACAACTGAGAAGGAAAGTCAAATAGTGCATGTATCCATAGGTATTTCTATGGTTCGTCTACATCAATTTTTAGTATATTTAGAATAGATAAGTACATAACTAGTCTAGACATAACTCTAGTATTGAGAACTAAATTAACGATCTTTAATTAGTAATTAGTTAGCTAACCAAACGACATCAAGAACAGCTGAAATAGCAAGCATTACGCAGTTGAAGAAGGCGAACGCGATTGAAACCCCGACGCGATCACAAAAGCTATGCAGCTGCTTACAAAAATTGGGTAGAGTTGGGTGTTTGATTCCCGTTCGGTTCAAGTTGGTCACACCTGTTGCAGCCGATCCTGCGCTCATCAGAGCATACGCGAACACCTATACATATGGGTTGGGCTGGGTTCAGTTGAGTTATATAAATAGTTTAAAAATATATAATTACTGTGATAATCTAATAGTGTTATCACACAAATGACAAGTATGTAATCGATTTTCATGTTTTTGTCATAGATAATGAACTGTTTTTATTAGTTGATGTAGTAACTTTTATTTCATTACTATTTGATGCTGGTTATATATCACATCGATGGCCACCATTTATAACGAATAAAAGTTATAATCAAATGGTAGGATAAATTTAGTACAACTTACAATAACAAAAATGTAAATAATCATTATATTTTGGTGCAATAAACCCAACATCGGGAGGTTGTATTCATTAGAAAAAGAGGGAGTTACATATATCCCATTGTAAATTTGTATAATTACATATTTTTTCAAAAAATATAAGTTTTTAATACATAATATATAATGTTCCTTAAACATGTATTGTAAAAACATATAATTTTATAAGTTTTAGAGGGGCGTATGAAATTGCCACTCAAAAAAGACATTTTTGGCAACATTGAGCCCGTTAAACCTCTTTTGCTTTTTCATAATTCATATTACCCGTTTGTGATAAAACATACCCTGTGTCCTGTGAATATGAGCTGCCTTTGGGTTATAGTTATGGGCTTTCTTATAGGTTTAACCAATTGAGAATAACATACCCTAAATTTATGGGCTTAACTTGTTTATGGGCTTTCTTATAGGTTTACCCATTTGAGATTTACATACTCTACAAATGTGGGCCGACTTTTGGTCTGGGCTGCAAAATCCTAGTTTTATTATACTATTCTAATGCAGAATGAATTAGAGGGGCACATCCCAAATAGTTTTTTGAAAAATGGGTTAGTTTGATTTGATCCCATTTCAAAGAGTATTCTTACCAAGACCGGACATTGTTGAGTATAATTACTAAAACCAACAACTTACCCAAATATGTTGTTTTATGATTTTAGAGCATTCACGTTAGGTTTTTTATCCTTAGTCTTATAGTTACAATAAAATCATTATTTTTTATCTCTTATTTTCAATTAAATAATTTCTTTTTATATCTTTATCATTATATTTTCTTTTTTCTCCACTCATAAAAACTTTTAAAAATTTTAAAATATTTATAAAGATTGAATAGTGATTCTTCGAATATATAGATGAACGATAACATTATCTCTCTTCTACTTACAATCACGTACAATCATTCTCTAAAATACAAGGAATACACTTAGATATACATAGGAAACCTATTGTGAATGCAAGGGATATAGATGCCACAACATAGTTGTAGACTTAAAACATGCATGTTATTTAGCATAATGAAATAAACAAGGGTATGATAGTTGCATCATAAACAAATACCTGATCAGTAGCAAAAATGATCCACGCATGGTTTCTAGATGAAAAGATTGACGCCTTTCTTAGCCTTCTTGATGACGTCATCACTAGTTGAAGAAGAGAGTGAACTGCTACAAGTGCCGATATACCAACCAAATACCTGCGCGTAATCAGTTAGAGTGTTTTCATCAACGGCCAACAGAAGAAAGAAAACATGTGATCACTAAATCAACATGAATTTATGCAACTTAATCCCACACGCAATTCATTCCAAAACTTCATCCAAATTGTATGTTTTGCTGTTTGGTTCATCATAATCGCGTACACTCCAACTACCCGTTGATTGGTAGCTCGTTAATGCAAATTTAACCAATACTATTGATAGGAAATGCATGTTGATATCTGGAATTCATATCAGCAAGAGCTTATATTCATCTTATTGAAATATTTTATCCTTAAACTTGTAAATATTAGTTTCGAATAAAGTAATTACAAACTATTCAACATTTCTTCATCCAAACACTCAAAAGTGATTATCTACTTTTAATGAGCACGATAACCAGATAGTATATTATACAACTTCAAGTAAAGATCAGCAAGAACTACATAAACATTTAACTATTACTTTAAAGGTAATAGATAAGACAACTATGTTTTTTTAACAGCAAATGTGTGATTCTGTTTCGAAGGATATGTGTTATTTTGATCGGGCCCATCTCTATATTTTCTTAAGCCGGGACCGCACCTCCAATCCCCGCAGAGAAAACCTATTGCTTAGAAAATCCCCAGACTCAACTCTGAGTATCTTGCTAAGAGTGAGACTTGCACTCATAACCTGTCAGTATTTACATGTCATAGGTACGTCACGATAAGACAATTATGTAACTACACAACCGTGAACCATCTTTCTCTCTACTACTATATTCAATTAACATGCAAAACGTACAAATGCTTATGTTTTTTTTTTGAAGTTATATGATATTGAACACACTCCAAGGCAGATAAGAGATTAGAGACTGCAACTGATGATAGTTTGTCCATTTGAAATGAACTAAAACGATTTAACACTACACGAGAGCAATCCATGCATTGAGCAGTTGTACTGTACAAGTAACACATGCATATATATAGGTATATCTGGACAAATATGTCATTGTCCATAAAATACAATTTCAACAGAATAAAGGAATCACGGGCAGCTATTGAGCTCATGAAATTCGAAACCCTAAACGATAATTTTGTCTGCTACTGCGAAAAATTCATGCTCGAAAATCGAAAACTGATCAATCACACTAGCATCGATCAACTAGCACGACGAACAAATTAACAATCCAGATATATATATATATATATAATATCAAAACATTCAAAATCATGTATGATAGATTGAATTCAACTACACGATATCATGTATCGATTGCTTAAATCGTCAATTTATAATCTACTTTCGAGTTTCGATAAACCGTAAGAACTCACTCAATCAGGCAATCACAACTGCTTGAATTCAACTTCAGTATCTCAAAATAACACGAAGATCGAAATCGATTGTTTAAACGATCGAAAGCGAAATCACTCGAGAGAAACACACAATTCGCGAAGAAGATAACTAAGTACTTACTCAAACGATCCAGAGAACGACCACTTGGAGTCAATCGAGAGATCAAATCCGTAGATCGAAACAGTCGATTTATCCTTAGCAGTAGTCATCACCGCAACCGAGATCAACGACGCCGATAAGCTAACAAACCTCAAAACGATATGCATTACGTCGTAGCTTCGTGAAAACTTTCCGGTGGAGGTTGATGAAGCCATAGGTCCACTGACGGTGCCTGTTACAGCCTCGGCGGCAACCTTGGTGGTGGTGGTTTGATCGGGTGGCTGTACGGCGGAATCCGGTGGCGATTTGAGGTGAGTTGTGGTCATGTTTTAGGGTCCGATGGAGGTAGTGAGTATATGAGGAGTTTGAGGGTTTGAATGTGATGATCGGAGAAGATGAAGGAGTGTGTGTATAAAAATGGTGGAGATGAAGGAGTGAACGGACAAGTGGCGGAAATTAGGGGCATCCGTGAGTGAACAGGAACATAAACATGAACAGAAACAGGAGGGTGATTGTTTTGTTGGTATTTTATCATTTTTAACTTTTATGGTTTTTAGGCATTAAATTAAGAAAGAGGAATGAAATAATATACCTAACTTTTTTATAATAATATTTACTTCTTTTCTAGATTAAAAAAAGTTTTTAAAATATTAAAAGAGTTTTTTTTTTCTATTAAATTTATTTCTAAAGAAATAATTTTTATAGAATAATATATTTCTCTAAAACATCAAAAAAATATAAAATATTTTAAAAGTATTGTTTTTAAAAAGTAAATTCTTTTATAAATTAAAATAATTAAATGTCGGAGTTATAATAAGAAAAGTTTTTAAAATTGATATTTTTATAAAACAAAATGTTTAATTTCTTTTGGATAAAACATAAAAGTTTCAAAAATAATATCATTATAATACTTGTCACACTCCGACCAAAGCGGCGGAACATGCCGGGGCGCAACTACGATTGTTCAAATGCACACGACACTATTAAAGTGACAATATTTAATCAACTCGTTCATTTCATACATGTTCTTACAAATACAAGAAAATAAATAGTTCTTAACTAATAATCTAACGGTCCAAAATAAAGTAACGTCTTTAAATCTTCAATCAACCGATAATCAAACCTGTAGCATTGCATAAAATATGTTTTGTCAACATGTATGTTGGTGAGCAATTCCATGACTTTATAAATATAATATAAGGCAAAAATCCACAACTCAAAGATGTGAAGCCGTAAATAAAAGTGACAATTGAGGTATATCAATCATAAATAAATGAGACTCCTTTCTAATTGATAAAACTACCATATTACAAGGAGGAGCGTATGATCATACTTATTAAGGATGAGGATGAGGCTAAACTATCAAAAGCAATAATCATGTAGCAATTAATCATATGAGGTATATAACATACAATTGGACAATTATTCTAAGCAACACATAACCTAGAGGTTGTGGGTTGAGGATCTAGATGTTAAATCTTTTTTTTTGTTGAGTAAGTATGCTTGCTACCCCCAAAGTATAGAAGAGAAAACGGGGATGAAATTACTCACATGGAATAAAATGACGTTGATGAATACATTTTGAATAAAATCCTCAAGTAAGCGAGTCCGACGGTTTTAACGTGCGTGTCCTAAATTGAAAGATCTTGAGTAAGTATTGAGTCTTGAAGATGAAATATAAATGGTATAAGAGTTCATAAAAATAAGGCTTGGGTTTTCGGGAGTTTTAGTTATATTTTACAAAGTGTGTTTAAATAACGTGAGTATAAAATGAGTTTTACAAGAAAACGGGTCCTTGATGTTTAGTTTTACTCAACCATTGTTAAGTTTACATATGGGAGTTGGTTTAGTGCTAGTATGCACGATCCCATTAATGTAAGCATCAAGGTTCGACTTACACTCTCTTAAACCCGAGTTTGAGACTTTATTTAATAAAGAAATTCGCTTAAACCCGATCTTAGTATAAAACCAAGTTTGGTTCTGTCATACCATATATTATTAATACAAATAACATAAAGTGAGACATAAGTTAAAAAAAATTAGGAAAGATTTTTCTTTTGGCATTTTGAACGGTGACTAGCTCGTTAAGACGATAAGTTCGACTTTTACTCGAGTTTATTTTTATCCGAAACTTGGTTTGAGCTAATATTTGTTCTAACACTTCCAAAATCTTAAGTAATATGAGTAATATAAAGTAAAACATAACTAAAAAGATAGGTTGAACTTTTGGTGGTTTGAACATTGACTAACTCGTTAAAACGGGTGTTCGGTTTTACTCGGTTTTTACCCGAAACTTGGGTTCAAGCCAAGATTTGTTCTACACCTCCATATCAACCATATAATAACTAAAATATCATGAAAAACTCAGATCTAAAGTGTTTGATGTAACATGGTCACTTAAAAGTTATTTAAAGTGCTTAAACGAGCGTTCGGTTTGGTTCGGTCTTTGACTCGGTATGAACCCGAGGATGGTTACCACATGTCCAAAACTATGAACTTAAAATAAGATAAAACTTCCAGATCTAAACTCAAACAAGAAAGTTAATCGAGTAAACTTCCCGAAAACGACCCAAACGGGTCTAAAATGCATAAATATGAGTTTGAATGCACACAAGACTTAAATAAATATGAAAATGGTTTTGTGAACATAAAATAACTTAGAAAAACTGAAAATAACCAAAATTACATACCCAAAATGATTTGAAATGCAAGATTCGATTTCGTTGACTTTTTAAAGTCAAACTTAAGCAAAACTAGCTAGAACAACTTACAAAATCAAAACTTTTGAGAGAAGAAGATGAAAATGTGCAGCTGAAATGGTTGAGAATGAGTGGTATTTATAGGGAAAGATTAGGGTTTGAGGGAATGGGTAATGCGTTTGTCCGGTGGGTAAAATGGTGCACTTTGATTCTTTTATTTAAAATAATTTTTAATTTAAATAAATTATGACCAGGTATCTATATGTTTGGAGGATTCTAGAATAGTTATGGGTTAGGTCTTGGTTGTTTTGGATGGTTAAAATACAAGTCCGAACCTTAAACGAACCGAAAACGTTAAAAAAACTGATTTTGCTGAAACGAACTGTGGGTCACGCCACGACAAGTATGAAACATGATTACAACATAAAATCCATCATTTTATTAATATTCAAAGATCCGAAGACCAAAACGAGTCGGGTTTACAATACAGGATAACAAATACAAAGCTAGTCGAAAATGACGAATGTCACAATACTGCTTATATTTTTTACTCATACGTAATTTCAATTATATATATCTTAAAATATAATTTTATAATTAAAAATTTTGATTCTATTAATATTTTATTTATTAAGCTCATGTAATAATAAGTTTACTAAAGCTAGTATTTAAATACAAAGGTTTGAAACCGTACTAAGATGTGTAAAAATAGATGAACAAAATGTTTTATTGTCTGGTTGAGTATTAAAGTCTTGTAAAAAATAATTGTTATTTTTTATTTTTCATCTTTAATTGCTTATATGAGTTTTTTCATGTGTTTAATAAACTGGTGGGTGAAACCTGCGCGGTGCTACGGGGGTATAAATATTTTTAGAACTGTGTTTTTAACTAACTCTTCCTTATTGTGATAACTTTTATTTTTTATTTGATTAATGTGAGATATCAAACATATTTATAATACTATAGTGATGAACAAGTTTGTAGATAACAAGTTACTTATACATAATCACTTGTACCAAATGTAACAAATTATTTTTAAGTGTTTAAAACTGGATTAAAATTATAATGTTGTCCAAAAAATTTATTATATAGTAGTATAGATATAGATAGATTAAGGTAACCTTAAATATAATAGTGCTTAAATATAATAGTAATATTTAAATTTAATTATGAAATTATGAAGTACAAGTATTTAAAGCTTAAAATGGGTAAAACATGAATAAATCTTATGATATTACATATTAAAACTTATTACTTTTCATATGTCATCTTAAAATTGATGTGAAATTACAAACTTAGTCATGCTTTCTCTATTAAATATATAGTAGCATAAAAATATAGATACATAAGTTTTAAGTTAAGAATAATCTAAATATGTCATAATATGATAATAATTAATCATGTCTCAAGAAGTTTTAAATGTTTAATTTTGGTCTCTACCTATATGGTACATGAGGTTACATGTGTGTGTTCTGTTTTTCTATTTTCATTCGGTTTGTTGATGATTGCATGGTCATGTTTCTTATCATTTGGGTTAGTTTATGGTAGTGTGTGGAGACATTGACGCATTAGAGCATGTATAGTGATCTAAAGGCCAATAAATACAACATCATATTTTTCCAGCAAAAATTCTAATGAAACCAAAAAAAATCATGAACAACACCCTCTTAAACAACTCTCTCTCTCTCTCTACACCCCACACAATCTTCTCGTCTTTTCTTCACGGATCGTACATGTAAACGAGTGGCCAGGTCATGCCGTAAGGTGTACAACTCTCGTCGCGAATTAGCATATAGTAGTTTAGTAACATAAACCATTTATAATAACTCAGCTTTTACGAATTTACTCATCTTTATAATCTGTTAAACTACTCTAAACAATATACAAACCAACCGTAATGAATTCAATCACCTTTATAATCATGACTTATGCAACGCGTCGTGCTACAAAACTAAAGAAGTTAGATTACCGGCGTCGACAATTTGGTATAATGCTACAATTAAACCACCGTTGAGGTAATGTTAGAAAACGAAAAGGAAACAACTCAACCAACTTGTTCCCCAATTGCACAAACAAACTATATTTCTCATGAAAGGTTTCTAAGCAAGGGTTCACTATAAAATAAATTCTTTTCAACTACAAAAGAAAATTATATTATTCTTACCGTTAGTGATGTTTCTTATAATTAAAAAAATTACATTTAGATAAGTTATATAAGAAATGTAACATTATTTATTCAATAATATAATATTAAATTCTCACTATAGTGTGTCGACGTAAGTGTCTAATTTAATTAGCTTAAAAGTTGGACTATAATGTTAAAAAATCGTTGAGAACAAAGACACATGGCCAAATCTAATCATTTCAATTCTGATTACATACCAATATATTAATTTAAAAGAATGCTAAATAGTATAAACCTTAATTAGTTGTCTCAGATGTAAACTTTATACAAGTCAAGCCAAAGCAAACTTGTTTACACACCAACATTGAAAAAAGAAAAATAAAATATAATAGTCTGATAAGATCAGACGTATATAAAGATGAGATTCGTTATTGTGACAAGAAACCCTAGACAAAGAACATGAATCGGATGAGCAGCGAATACACTAAGATGAGTATATCTGCTACATATAACGATAACATCTTAACGGAGAAGACATACTGATCGAGAGACTAAGAACTAACTGATAAAGATGGAGATAATTCCGTCTTTAAAGACGAAAGGATGAAGATCACCTCATGAATTATAGCAACGGATATCTTCTTCTGATGATATTAAGAATGGAAACTGGATACATATAAGTCGAATATTGCTATTCTTCTTTCACTTTTCTTTTTACCTAAGAAGCTAGCCAAGAAGCCCATACAAACTTTAGTCCAACTATAACAACCAGCAGCCCAAATCCACCATAACTCCAATGAATTATGAATATGACAAATCCATCCCAACTCAAATGTAATATGGAAAAAAAACAATTAAACAAATAATTAAAAACAAAACATTTTGCTATTGAATTGAATTTTCTTATATTTCAGCTGGTAGGAACAACAATGTCATAAGGGAAAAACTCTAATTTGAAGGCTATAAACAGAATGAAGGAAGTATGGTATGATATCTATGCTTTAAACACGCGCACACACCCCTAAACTTCATCGTCCTCGTATATCTTTTTCACTAGAGCAAAAACCGATTCTCACTCCGAAGGGTTATCATAAGGAACACATCCTTTTTCTTCCTTATGATGCCTTAACACGTTTTGAAGTCTTGTGGATCTGCTTATGGAACAAAGGTCAGAACTCACAGTTTAACAATAAGTAAACACATAAAAAAAAGAGTAAAACAATAATATTTTTATCCGACTGGATCAACCCGAATGGATTTTACGTTAATGTAACACCACTTTTTACTAGAAGGAATCAACATTGAAGAATACATGGTGCTCTTAAAACCAAACATGAACCACATGAAAAATCGGGGTTTCTATCTTTAAATTTGAAGCTAGAAATCAGTGTCTAATATTTCTTCTAACTCCTCTACAACATTTGATAAGTTCTCTTGAATTCAATTCCTTTGTTTAAGGGTTTATGAATTAACATATGGATCATCATGAAACTACGGGAATCAATGGACTGTTACTATCTAATATGTTAGAATCATCATCTAAAATGATTCAAACTTATTAAAGTTCATAAATCCAAGTATGAAATGAAATTATGATGTTAGAAAACTAGTGTTTTTGAAGGTTTTGATCAAATTTGCTAATTCCTAGAAATTAAGAGTTTTTATGGTGTTTATAGATGTAAGCACATCATATTTAATGTGTAGAGCTAATTAAAGTCCATTACGATTGGTATGTGAAATAACTCGTGAATTTGGGTTGTTTTTCTTGATGAGATTGATGTAATTTCAACCTATATAAGAATTTTGGATAAAAATAGTGTCCTAATCATCACATGATGTAAATGAACTAAAATGATTATTAGAATGTGTTTATAGATCATCAAATACGATCAAAACTTAAAAATAGTGATTTTGGTGCAAATGATGCTTATTGCTTAAATTAGACTTAAAATACCAAAATAACGTATCGGCTAGTTTAATTGGCAAAGGTTTGTTTAAACGATAATTTGTGCCTAATATAATATAATCATGGTGTTTCATACAGGCAATGCATCGAATTAATAGGTCAAGGGATTCAACCTCATTGTTGTTTATTTTAGATTGCGCGTAACATATATTCGTTTGAAATATGTGTCGCATTCGTAAACAATGAGACATGTAATTGATGTAATCATAGGTGATATGTGGTGGGTGAAAAATCAAGGTTTGTTCTTTGATGATTAGGGAATACATTTTAGAACTTAAATGGGTGCCCTCCAACCAAAGGGTATGAATCTCAATAGTGTTTGAAGGTAACTAGTGAAACGAAATTTAAAGGTCTTATAACAAAATCCATGAGTCTCATGGGTGAATGATTGGTGTAGCAAATAGTGCTTGAACAATTAAAGTGTATTTCTTGGTTACATCCCCTTCAATTGGTCTACGGTGTTATTATAGAATAATTCTTGTTCTGTTTTCAATATTGAATATTAACTGGTAGCCTTCAATTATATTATAAATAAGAATAACTAATTACCCTAATTATGCTATTTGTTTATTATTCTAAAATATGTTATAAAAATACTATACTTGAGTTTCTAGCATAACAGTTTTGAAATAATAACAAAGTACATAAAACTTATTTACATTTAAACAAATAATGAAAATAGATCAAGTGTCAAAAAATGATATATTTGATATAAATAATTATTTTTACAGAAGTTATATACCCTCACTACCCTACTTATGACTCCATGTTGGTTTCCCATTTTACTGTATATATATATACGTGTGTATTCTATAGAATTGAAAATAAATTAAATAAATACATGTTTCTCCCTACTTTTTTCTTCTACACTTCTTTTTTTTTCTTTCTATTTTGAAATTCTCACCTCCTCTATCTTAATCATTTATCCGCCTCCATCAAGTTCAGATTGATTTCATACTCTTCACACTCAAAAATTCGTATTTAGTGTTGTCTACATATGTGTGTATATGTATATATTTGTGTTAGTTTTTATTGTTCACAGGAAAGGCGGGGTAGAGCTGCAAACGAACTGAACGTTTAGCGAACAGTTCGTGAACGTTCGGCGGGAAGTTCGTTTATGTTCGTTCGTTTAGTAAATGAACGAACACGAACAAGAAAATTTTGTTCGTTTAGTTAAACGAACGAACACGAACACAAGCCGCGTTCGTTCATTTATGTTTGTGAACGTTCGATAATGTGTTCATTTATGTTTGTTTGTGAACGTTTGTTAGTGTGTTCGTTTATGTTCGTTAAGGTGTTAGTTTATATTCTTAATTTTTGTGTCAGTTATTTTTATGACTATTATATCAAGTATTTTTTTGATATTTATATTAACTACTTATTTATTTTTGAAAGATTTTGTGTAATGTTTGTATTAAAAAATGTAAATTCTATTCTAAACTAAATCTAAAATAATTTGTAATCATTTGTGTTTATGAGCTTCTTTGTGTTCATCATGTTCATGAACAGTTATTTGTGTTCGTTTGTTTTTGTTTGTGTTTATTTGCGTTCGATAAGTGTTCGTGAACAGTTCATGAACATGTTCATTTTCTTAATGAACGAACATGAACAAGAAATTTCGTTCGATAAATGTTCGTGAACAGTTGATGAACATGTTTCTTAACGAACGAACACGAACAAGGCCTTGTTCGTGTTCGTTCGGTTCGTTTGCAGCCCTAGGTGGGGTGGTAGGGAACACCATTTCATTTTTGGTGGCAATGTTGGTATGCAATTACAAATATGTTCATGTTCACCCAATCAGACAAGTACCAAACCAATAATATAAACCCCCACCCTTTTATCATCATCATTTTTTTACTGTTAAAATCGATTATCTGGCTCATCCCCTAATAGAAAGTTCGTACATCAGGCACATCATCATGTTTCACCAGTTATGATGGAAATGGTAAAATCCCTAAAGTTAGGATCAGAAGCATGACCTAAAATCGAGCCCTAGCCCAATGGCAAAGTTCCTTTACATAAAAAGCATAAAACAAGTTATAACAAAAGCGATATTAGTTTTCAACTTGGCTCAACTCATTTATACCCATAACCGAGATGGAATAATTGATTATTGAATTATTTATAACCAATATGTGTGTATTTAAAATTTTGATGTAACATCATTGTATGTGCAAAAAAAAATGACCTTGATCTCATTGCAAAGGTAATGACACCAATAGTCACCAAAGGGAAAGGCAAACAAAACAATAACCGAGTGAAAATCAATACCGTTAAAATAAAGCCTAAATTAATAAACCATGTGTATTGGAACTGAACTAGTAAAAAGAATTCCTCATTTGAAAGACTAAAAACGTGAAAAAAAGTTAATGTAGAAATATTGTTGTGAACCTGCGTATTAAAGGTAAAAAAACAAAACTCTAAAGTATCTATTAAAAAAAATAAACCATCACAAACTCATATGTTATGACGTACAATTACTGGATCAAGAAAATTATTTGTTTATAAAATGTACTTAACAAAAAAACCAAGTTAGTGTTCATACGGACCACGTTGGGGGTAGGTAACATTGAAAAATATGCAACATCAGTATTTTTGAAGATGATAGTTGAATGGTTTAAAACACCACAAAAATTCACGTAGACATTTAGATAAAAAAAAGGCATGTTACAAAGTAAAACTTGAAATTTTATAATATATCGTATGTTGAAAGTTGGAAGAGAAAAACAATAAAAAAACTATAAAATGTTGAAACCTTGATACAACTTTGTTGTACGTTTATGATTTAAAAACTTGTACATTATTATGCGTAAGTCTATTTTTGTGTGAAATTTACATATGAAAATTGATGAAAACAAACAAGTCACAATAGTGTATTTGAAATTTTATAAAAACATAATATATTATTACAAGATATTAAAAAAACAAAATATATGCAAAACTAATTATAATAGCATTTTAAGCAACTACAAGTGAACAAAATTTATAGAATAATAAAAAGACAAAGAGAAAATAAGATATGCATTAGATAGTTGTATATTATGTATAAAGTCTTTTCGCTTTGCCTTTTAAAGTATACTTAATATGGGTTTTTTGGATTTTTTTGTTTTTTAAATATAAATGACAAAATAAGCAAGTCAGGTAACGACTTATAGAACCAAAAACGAATAATCTTACGGCACAAGCTATATTGAGTAAACTTTATTTTATAAAAAGGGGTGGGATTTATTATTTCAATTAGACTTGAAAAACCGAAATGCAAACTAAAATGCAGTCCTATTCGGTTTTCTAGTTTTGAATAAAAGGAGCATCCGAACCGAAATCTGAATTTTGCATCAAATATAAATTTGCAATGTTTTCAGAACCGGATCGAACGTCGAACCGAACGCTTTACTGGTTTGATGGTCGGACCAGTTGGACCGGATTTAACTATATTTTAATTATATTTATATATGTAATTAAATATAAGTAATTTATATATACTTAACTATATTTGTATATCCGACGTACTAAATTATGGTTTAACACCTCGTTTTTACCCATTAAAATTAAAAAAAAAAAAACCGGTCCGAACCGGTCCAACCAGCGGTTCGGGACGAACCGGCCAGTTCGACCAGTTCAAAACGAGTTACACCAGACCGGACCGGACCAGCCCCCGATTCGCGGTCGAACCGGTCGGTCATATCTGATCTCAACAACATTGCAAATTTTGTGCTTTTCGATCCAATTTAACCCAAATATTCGAATTACTGCAACCGCCACAACATCCACCTCCGCATTGTGCCCTCCAAGTGAATGTTCTATGCATAGTCTAACTATTCAATCAATTTTTGTTATTTCTAATTATTATAATATACGCACTTAACAAATATTTCTAATCTAATAAATGAGTAATTAAGAAAACGTTTGTCATAATCACATTCCCTCTCACCAAGATTTTTTTGTTTCTATTTCTTATTAAATAAGATATTAGTTATTAATAATATTATTTAACTCTTTTCTAAATAAAAATAGCTTTTTAATAAATTACGAAAGAAATCTTTTTATTAATGGTTTTTAAAAGAACAAATATATCTTAAAATTAATTTTATTTCTAAACATCAAAACTTAAAAAATCAATATATTTTAGAATTGATGTTCTTAAAAAGTAATTTTTATAAACTAAATATAATTAAAATGACTGTTATAACAAGGAAATTTTGAAAATGATGTTTTTTAATACGGTTTATTTTGAAACAAAATGTTTATTTATTATTATTATTCTTTTGCAAAAAAAACTAATAAAGATTAAAAGTTGATATCATTGTTTATTATAGTACTTGCATATAAGTAATTTCAATCATATCTTGTTTAATATTTTATTTATTTAACTCATGTATAATACGGATGAACGAAAGATAGTTAGTTATAAAAACTAACTCAATGAGTAGATACCGAGGCTTATACAACTTCCGAACTAACCACGTCGTTTTGATTGTTTTCGCAAACAAGTACCATGTCACAATGTTCTAAAGTCGAATTAAATCTTCTTGCTTCAATTGAGTTTATCGCTTTTTGACTTTACTTCCCTCTGTTCCATAAATAATGACCAAAATAGATACGCTTAAAGATGAAGAATGCTTTAAAAAAGCATGAATGTCACCATGCCTATATTATTATTGTATTTATTTCAAAAGATGGTATTGAATGAATGAAATCTAAGTGATGGGAAGAGTAAAATTCAAGAATATTAGTAACGTGCAAATATCCAAAAACATGAACAAGAAGGTATGGTGTTCATGTTGTAGGGCTTCACTTCTTATTGGAGATATTTTTTGATTTTGTATTTTTTTAATATATACATTTAGTAGAAAGTTAGACAAGTCAATTATAGATATAAAGTAAACAAACAAAGAACTATTTGCAACAGAGTCTCGTACGAACCCGAGGAATGAATTATTATGTAACATCCAACTCTTTATATCGACTAATATTAGTCACATTGTTTAAAAGAAAATCGGATGTGTGTTTGGTTGTCAATGCAGGTTTTTACAAATATTACCTATATTGGACTGTTCTCACTCAAGCACGTTTGGTTATTATGTTTTAATTTTGTTTAGAGACACTGCGCCAAAAACATATTAGTGATATTTGAGATCGTTTACGCTTTAAGAAAGATTAAGATTTGCATGTGGTGTTACAATGTATGTATATGTGTTTTTTTAGTGTGTATACTTAATTATGGTCATGTTATTATTAGATGATTTAAAAAATTATAAATTATGCAACTTAATAATCATTAAGATTTGGTCTTAAACAAAATGATTAGAAAAGTTAAGAGCCGTGTGGGTCAATGGGGCATGCCGGCCCCTTAAGTTTGCGGCCCATTTATTTTATGAAAAGTTGCACTATTTGCTTGATCATACTTCATTAGTTACACCTTTCCTATCATCATACGCTTTTATGTTTTGTTTTCATTTCCTATTTTTAAAAAATAACTTCTTATTAGCATAAGATAACCGAAATTATTAGAAATATTCATGATTTGTTAACATCATCTAGTATAGATAATTTAAAAGTTTAGATGAGCCAAGAACTGGACTGGATTGGAATTTTTGTGATGTAATATGATATGAGATTACATTTATACATGTTTTTTAATCTTGTGTTTGCGTCTGCGTATCGTATTAGATGACCCGTTTTTATTTCCTGTAGTTGATCCTTAAATTTTCGATTGCTCCTAAGGCAAATATACTAATACTCTCTATCATACGGTGTTAAAAAAAATATGATATCTTTTAATAAAACTTAGTACTTAGATAATTTATTGTGTATATGTGATGATGGTATGTGTGTGATATTTATCGTACTTTAATTCCTTACGCTTGTTAGTAACGTGGAATTATTAATACTTAGATTAAGCTTAAGTTTTAGTTTTACAACAAATACCTTTTTAAGAATATCAAAACTTTATAAAAAACCTAACATAAAATTTGATAAGAATTCATGTTCAAAAAATTTGCAAGAGAAAAGGTTTCAAAAAACTAATAATTTGATTACATAAATTGTATCCTCCCTGAAAGACTGATCATAAATTTTTAAACACTAAAATTCTCTCTTAAACAAAACGGCTTCATGCTAATACCATGCACCCTCCCACACTACATCATATGCAAAAACCCGGGCCCACCATGACCACCAATCAAGCAATCATCCCCACCGTCGGATCCACCCAACCCGGAGCCCCGATCCACAAACCCGGTTTGCATATTCCGGAGCTCCTTTTGCCGTCGGATCTCCATCACCTTCCGGTGAGAATTCGAATGCTTTGCCGACACAAACGTCGGGCTGGCAGCGGGTCGGTATTCGGGCACCAACCGACCCGACTTGAACCGGACTCCACACGCGTTGCATAATGTTTTCGGACCCATCGGACCCGTGCGCCACTGTGGTGTCTTATCGGAGCCACAATGCAAGCATCGGATCACCACCGAAGGTTCTAGAACCTCACGGTTCTTCAATCGAATCGTGTTGTGAGGTTTGATTGTGGTTGATGATGATTGCTTGAGGTGGAAGATTCGTGAGGTGTAGTCGTACGGTGCGGTTCGTGAACGTTTGCTACGAGCTTTGACTGGAATGAAGACGTCGGTTTGAGATATTTGAGAGTTTATTCTGTACGGTGGTTGAGGTTTTGATCGGAATCCGGTGGTGGTGGTGGTGACGGAGGATGACGTGTCGGTGGCCGGAGATTTCTTCTCGGCGGAGATGATTTGCAGAGTTTGAACGTCGACGGTTGAGAACGATGACTCCTGTGTGAAGCTCGATAGCCATTCCAGATCCGTCATGTCATCGTACTGTAGAATTCAATTCAAATTTCAGTCATCTATAAATCTATAATTCTATATCATCTATCAAAATCGTTTCATATTGTCATGATTTCGTGTATTCGATTCAAATCTAAAGCAAAAACGTAACAACGACGTGATCTAGGGTTAATTACCGGAAGAAAGTGTTCAACGCCGGAGAATCGCGACTCCGAGAAGCCACCGGAGAACAGAGGCTCATTAACCGACGAATTACAGCTATCAACAACCGTCACCGTAGACGAATCAGCTGAATTTCCGATCACATTATCGAAAAACTCATCGTTCAAAACGACATCGTCGTGATTCGGAAAGTCGACGAGTACATCATCGATCACAAACTGAGTGTTGCCGTACACATTGTCGGTGAGTTTGTGTAGTCCGAAGGTGCATTCGCCGGCGCCGGAGTTATCTCCGGCGACGAAATGTGGTTCCTCCATCGCCGGTGACGGTGAGAGTTGCAGAGAGAAGGTGTTTGAAGAAGACAGTGGGGGGGCTTTTTGAGGAGGTGAGAGTGGAGGGGTGTAAATGTAAATATGTAAAAGAAAGTGTGAAGTTTGAAGTATTTATTAACCTTGTGGATTAAAAAAATAAAAAGTTGATGATAATAATTTAATCATACATCACTTGCTACTTATGTAAAGTTGCTCCCTCTTTACTTATTTAAATTTTCCTTTACTTTGAACAAAATCTATGGGTCATAATTTTTCTTTTCGTTTTAACAAAATATGTTATTAATATAATTATGAAAATAATTTAATTTAAGGTTATATGTTAGTAAACATATCAGAGCATTTACGATGGATTTCCTTATAAGTGTGGCAAGTGTGTTTTTGTTATATTATAATGAATGGTTGTTAATGGTTGTGAATGAATAAGAGATAAAATTTACTGTTCATTTGTATATTTAAGAAATCACTGTTTAGTCATGTAAATATTTTAATATTTTTTAAAGTGATTATGAGTTGAGTAGAAAGAAAATGTAATGATAAAAGTATATAAAAGTATTATTTAATTGAAGAGTAAATATAAAAATTAGTAAATTTTAGTGTAAAATGCTCTCAAACTAAACTATACCTCGATAGTGATAATTATAGAAAAGATTATATGTTTTTGATGATTAAAAAATCAGCTCCTATTCTTGTAATTTTTTTCTTTTCGTCTGGCTAGTTACTTAATAGTCGTGGATTGTTTTACAAAAAAGTACATTATATTTTTTTATGTTTTGATATGAAATTTTTAGAATGTAAAACCTTGAACTACGTTTTAAGAGAATGAAGTAGATAGGTAAAGAGTAATACATTAATAGTATGTGTGGGATTAAATTCGCACATGTTAAAAGAACCGTATAAGGTTTGTCGGTTTTGTAAATTCTAATGCATTTATGATGATGCGTAAATGTAAACTAGATACTCGAAAAAGTCTGATGTTGTTAGCAGTTAGCAATTATAGATATAAAATCTAGTTTCAAATGGATACTCACGTATTAAAAAAGTAAAAGAATTTCGATTTTCGATTTTCTAACTTTCAAAACCATTTTGTGATGCGCAAATGTGAAGTATATGCTTAAAAATTCTCATGTAACTGTCGGCTATATAGTTATTGATATAAAACTTGTTTAAAATAGACACTAATGTACAAAAATATTTATAAAAAAATTTTTCACTTTTTTATTTATCATAATTATATCTCGTAGATAATAAATTTTAGTTGTTTATAAATAAACAATCTTATTACCATTATTTAAAACACACAACTTTTCATTTATGTCTTATTTTGTCTCTCAAGCAATATAGAATTATAGTAGTTTAGATGAGACAACATGAGATATCAGATCCAATCTCCAACTTAAGTATTGTTTGATTTAAATAATTGAATTTCTTAAACATTAATATGAAAGAGTTTATAAAATAAACTCTAATAATAATAAAAGAATTGGTGGATTAAATAGATGAATGGTCAATTAAAGGTTAGCAAAAGAAAAGGGCAAAGCATCCACCAAGAGACCCACCCCCCAATCCCATGGCTTTAGGTCTACTGGTAAGCTGTAATATGGCCGTCATTCTTCAAAAACCAGCAATTTTTTAACCTTAAACTTTATCATTTACATCCTTCGTAATTCAAAAGTTTTTAGTCCCGACAAATTTATCAACAAATTTATCAACAGTAGTTCTGTAAATGACTAGAACATTTAGTGAACCGTTCTTGTAATATTTGGTACAAATTTCGTTTATGTTTAAACGATGAATGTAAATTTTTATTTATTTATCTAAACGAACAATATAAACACATGTTTATGTATGTTCACTTACATGTGTTTTTTTTCATTTATTTCCGATTGTATGCTTTGATTTATGTTTGTTTGTTTAGGTTCGCTTAAATACTCATACAAATATATTTTATTACTAAAATTTATTTAAAATTACTTTGATTTTGTAGCTTAAGACCCTTTGTTTAGCCCATTTGCAATGAAAGCCTTTAATTTATATTTGTTGGACGTAAGAATAAATATATTTTAGACTTTAATTTGGATACTAATTCTAAATGGTGTTTGTTTATTTTTTGTCTATTTACTTTTTACGTTAACTTGTGTTTGTTTTTGTTGTTTGTATACATTTATTTTCGCGAACTCACCGTTTTGAAAAATAAGAAACAAGAAGTTCATTTTAGAAAATGAAAATTCATTTGTTTAAGTCTTCGTTTGTGCTTGTTTGTTTATTTAAACTTAAATAAACAAACATGAACAAGCACATTTCGCATTCATTCGGTTATTTACAAACCTAAGCATTAACGTACGTAAACTTTATCTTTCATTTGATTTTAATTTTGTTACTAATACTATTTAACAATGCGTACCTTCAATAGCATGATGCATCTTTGTTGGTTTAGATAGGGCAATTAGTTGATTTAGAAACTACATTAAAAGTGTAGAGAAAAAGAGAAGTATGGTGCCTTTTATTTTCTATAGATTGTGTTTACGTAAATATACAATTAAAAACTTCTGAAATAACAAACTTATTCATCTCTTCTTCACATAAATATATATGTTTGCTTAAGTACACATCCCTTCTTTGCAAACTCAAATAATGTTACATTTTATGTAAGTAGTAAAAATTACATCTTCACACGGACTCGAGATCTTAAAGAGCCAGTGTTACAACTTACAAGTGGTTTTTTTTCATAAAACAAAATTAGATAGTTATGAAAGTTTTTCATTAATAAATGAAGATCACATTATGCAATGAAATGATTCACAATAACGATATCTTGTTTTTTGTTTGTTTATTTAACGAGATAAAAGCATTCACAGTAGGTTTCTTATCTTTATCTATATAATTATACTAAAAATTATTATATTTTATCTCTTCTTTTCAATTAAATAATATTTTTATACTTTTATCATTAATTTTTCTCTCTCGTCACTCACAACCACTTTAAAAATATTAAAAAAATTGTAAGGATTGAACAGTGATTTTTCAAATATACCAATCCACAATAACATTTTCTCTCTTATTTACTCACAACCACTCAAAAACATTCCATATAATATACTAAATACACTCACATAATTTTAAAGATTCAACTGTGAATGCTCTAAGATATTATAACCAAGAGTTTTTATCTTCAACACTATAAAATTTAAATAACAATATAAAATTTAAATAAGTATAATAATGTTATTTTAAAAGTAGTAAGTTACTATGCATACTTACCCCCACTATTAAGCATGTTATAGCAATAGTGCACGTTGAAGCACGATGTTTCCAGCTCCCCCATCGTTGGCATATTTGGTATTCACCAACAAATCCATCCGAATTAATATAGTTTAACTAGCAATCATCATTTTATCTATAAACAAATAACTTTTATCGATAAATTCGTACAGTTTATTTTTTTGGTGATATACATGTATTTTTTTATCTATTAACCACTTTAGTGCCGCTTGGTTATAAATCGTTAATATTTATCTAATTACTTTAATTCTTATGATAATAACATTTCATTCCATAAACATGTTTATTTTCGTTTTCAAGCAATGTAAGAAAGAATTCCACTCATGTACAAAACATTTTCTTTTTTAGTAAGACTTGAACAACTTAGATGAATATCTGTCATCTTAGACACATAGTTGCAATTGATTTAGACTCACTATTGTAATTGGTTTATACGCATCACTATGACTAGTTTATTGTTATAATCATGGTGTGCAAGTCTTTTTAATCATATAATTATGTGTGTGTATCTATGTATTATAACAAAAGAAAGTTTTAAATTGACACTTGTCATAATTTTAGACATTTTAAGCTTATTTTTTTCGATTATCTCTCCTATTAAATATTTACATTAACTACCAATTATATTATTTAGTTTTGTTTGGATTAAAATAGTTTTTCATAAATTTAAAAGTAGATCTTTGTATAATGCAATATCTAAAGAAATAATTTTTTGTGTAACATAAGACTTTTTCTAAAATAACAAACTTTTTAAAAAATAATTTTTTTTAAAACAATGTTTTTAGAAAATAATTTTTTATGAACCATAATAATTAAAATTCAAAGTTATAACAAGACTTTTTTATAAAATGACATTTTCATAAAAAGTTTTGATTTTAAACAAACTGTTTTAATTTTTTAATAAAAAATTAAAATAACAAAGTTTAAAGAAAATATATCATTATTTTATTATTTATACTCATTACTTATAGGTAATTTTAATCATCTATTATCTCAAAATATGATTATATATTGATAATTTTTCGTTATTAGCTATTTAATATTTTACTTATTCAAAACGTGTAATACACAGGATACTAACCTAGTATGTATGTGTGTGTCTATATATATATACATATACATATATATATGTATATACATATATATGTATATGTATATATATACATATATATATATTTAGGAAATAGAAGCCATGGGAATCTGCACAACGAACTTCAATTGAAACTCTTTATAGTTGAGTTTAAACCGACTCATTGAACTCTAAAAGTTAAACCCTATTTAGGATTTGACAAGCCGGTTTCAACACTACTGAAATGATTTAAATCAAAGTTGATTTAAATCACTTCCTCACAGTTTTCTATTTTTTGAGTTACCCTTTTTAAACTTTTATCATAAAAAATCCTTATATTGATCATATTAAAAAAATAGAAAACTAGGATGGATTCTATATTATATTTTATAAAATTTGAGTTTATTAGAGTGGATTTAAGTTTTATTTGTAAATGATAATGGGGTGGGACTAAGCACGTGAGATAGGTGAGGAGTGATTGTCAGCCATCATGTGAGATTGCTATCTCTATTATTGCATTTGCTTTGTTTTCTTTTCATAAATTCATTAGAATTCATTTTATCCCTAATTTAATTTTCGATCACGACGAAATAAAAAAACAATAACTAAATGCACGTATGTACGTATAAACACAAGACAAGTTTTACATGAAAATTTTAATAAATTGTATACGTTCAACTCCACTACATTTCTAAGTAGAGAGGCACGAGAATCACATAATATTTCGACATGTAAATAAAGTCAATGTCAAGTAAACCGTTTAACTGAAAGCTTATTTAAATTGAATCATTTAATAAACAGACTAAACATAAGTACAACGTTTTGTTTATTTAATTAAACAAATGAACATGAACACACACTCCACATTTTTTTACGTTTGTTTCATGTTTTATCAATTATGTTTGTTTCATTCATTTATGTTGGTTATCATTAAATTCATTAAACTTTATTTATTTTGTTAATGTTAATGTTAATTTAAATATTCACTTAAATGTGAAGAACCCAATTTTAAAATATCATTTGTTTACCTCATTTATGGTAAACCCAATTTTAAAAACAAATTATTTTAAAAGTTGTGGTTTAGTATCTCATTCTAGCTTTATTAGCGATTGCTTGTTTATCAAAATAACCTTAATAAGATGTTTGTTTATGAAAACATATAAAAAATAATCACAAGGTGAATATTCACTGGACCTAGTAGCTTAATAACCCACTAATTGTATTATAAAGTATTTTTAAATTTGGTTCCGTATAGTACTTCTAGTCCTGATTCTTTTATACAAGTTTTACCGTTCAGAAAAACATAATTTTGTTCCCCTTAAGGATCAACAATATTCAAAGCATGTTTTGAAATCATTGTTTTAGCGAATCTTAATCGAACACGTTTAAGCGACTCATGACTCGAACAAATTCTTAGCAAGTCGTTGACTTACTCGATACCGATCATTCGATTACCGGGCCGTTACTTGAAACTTCACAGCTTATTGAGATGATTAAAAATCCAAACGTTACATTTAAAAATCAAACTGGTCTAGTGCATTCAAAAACAAGCTCGTTTATTATGAATAAACACATGCAATGGCTTGTTATAAGAATCCATAACGCAATATAATTATCATATATTATATGGAGCAATTAAAGTCTTTATTTTACACAAAACAATTAGACATATAGGAAGTTATGTATTTATCTTCGATGTTAATGTATTTAGAGACATCGAATCGAATGACAATAACTTAATAGACGTTTTTACTGTCTTAAAATACAACTTCCATTGGTAGATCTTGATAGCGGTGGTCCTAAAGACTTTTTATCTATTAAGGTAGGATTTTTTGGGTGTTCGAATAAGTCGTCCAAATTTTTTGTTCGTATGGGGTTGAGACATTATAATGATAACTTTTCGTTACAACCATTAAAATTAAAAGCTACAATAAGGTCTTAATGTAATCATAACCATGAAAAGATAACAAACTGTTCAATGACTATTTATAACGAATAGCTAAGATACTTAATTGTTTCGATCTGTTTTTCAGTAAAAAAGAATTACGATGTCGGTTGACTCCAACTTTTTATACCATGCGTATCGACATATTCTTTGCAAGCTTTTTTATGTTATTTTCTATTTACGATTCTATATTTGTGCCACGGTTTTAAGAACCTAGTATTAAGGTTTTTTAGCAATTAATGAGAACATTATTCAATTAAATTTATTTCACTAAATGAAACTTATAAGCTATAATATAAATATTATAACACAATAATATGTAAACTTGAATATTATTGTTTAATAATATACATTTTATATATTTAAAAAGTAAAAGAATTACGATGTCGGTTGACTCCACACTTTTTTACTATGCATGTTGACATATTATTTTCAAGCTTTCTCATGTTATTTTCTATTTACAATCTTCTATTCGTGCTACTAAAAACTGGTATTTAATTTTTTAGAAAATAATGATAACATTATTCAATTAAACTTATTCTACTAGATGAAACTTTTAAGCTATAATTTAGAGATTATAACACAATAATATGTAAGCTCTAATATTATTATTTATTTATTTGGGTTTGCTTCGTTGATGCTTCCCACACGTGCACGATGCATCCACACCGTCACTCTCATGGCATGACCAATTTTCACGTGCCATTATTCATGGCTCTTTAACATTTTGCAAAATTTATAGTATGTGAAGTATATCAATATATCGTATACTAATTATCTAATTGCTATACATTCACATTAAATATATATAACTAAAGTTAAATGGGTATTTAAATATGTATTTTTTTAAACGTGGATTGGATTTTAATAATCTAAACTATTACTTATTGGATAATAATAATTCATATTATTAATTCGACAGGTATAATCTCAACTTTTTTTTTATCAATGGTAATCCTAGTAGTATAATTATCATACATTCAAACTCGGTCTGTATTTATTTTAATCTCGATTTAACTTGTATGTTCTTTTCATTTAATTCATAATCATTATTGTGAACAAAATTGAGTGCGAATCCAACGTAAATATTAAAAATTATGTAAATAAGACTATTATTGGTAATAAAAGTGAAAGTTGGGATTGTTATCGGTCAAACTAATAATATCGATTATTATCGGCCAATAAGTGATAGTTTGGATTATCAAAATTCAATTTGTCATTTTTAAATTTAATAGTTAATCAGTTATGTTGTTTTAATTAAAATGATAATATACTTGTCAAGTTCTATTGAGAAAACATTATGTTATATATTTTACATGAGAGCATGTTACCCGAAAATCCATGAGACCATCATTACTATGCTAGAGTCAAATATGAAACCTTACTAGACGGGTTAAAACGTTAATCATTGTGTCATATCTTAAAAATCCATCTCTATTTCACTTGTATTATAAGCAACAAAATACCAAAAGAAACAAACATACATGAACAGTCATGAAATCAAAAGAAGAAACTAGGTGGAAGGAAGCAACACATATAAAGGAAATGTAAAGAACATCTCTTTATAAAACCAATTCCACATGAACACTCGAAGAAAAGGTATAAAGATTTTCTATTGTCCTAGGGATTCGTATTTCCCATTGTAATAAGGCTTACGTGTGCCTACAATACGGTTAACAGCTAGCCCACTACAAACAAAAAAAATCATTACAGACACCGACATTTGTAAATAATAATATCCATAATATAATACTATACGCCATATTATATACTACTTGAAACAAGTTTTATTAAACCATCTAAAGTGAAACTAGCGTATCTCCCCTCAAAGACCAAAGCTTTGTAAAAAGTTTAAAGTTTTAAACCCATTATGTGAAACATTGAATAGATCATACCGTATAAAATATGCACAATTTAAAGTATGTAAATTGTGTTTAAATGGGCTAACCATTTTGTTTACTAGTCTAGTATCCATAAATGTTAATGGGCTTGGCCATAATTTGGTTATTTGGTGTGAATGTATGATTGAATGATCATGCTTAAAGTCTTAAACAGTTAAAAGTGATAGCTTAGTGGGCTTGGGGCATGCTTAAAGATTTAATTTAAAGTATGCAAATTGTGTTGGATTCTATTTAAATGGGCTAATCATTTTCGTTAATTATAACTGGTACAATATTAGAGGAAAAAAACAGGTTGAGAACAAGAGCTCGATTTAAATCAAACCGAATCCGTTTTGGAAACCTATTTGAGGGCATTCATATCTCATTCTTTATTTTCATCTTTGTAATTATACTAGAAGGGTGCTCGCACGATACGACGGTTCACAATATGATGGAGCAACATTTTACGTCCGGCACGCGTTTCAACTACTAGCATTTCGCTCGTAGCTTGTGTTTGTTAATAAATTTATGTGGTTTGAAAATAGTATGATACTGGAATATCTCATATAACTTGATTGAAGAAAATTGATTACGATTTTGTTAAGTACACAAAACCAAATTTTTATTTCTTCTCCGGTATCGTTTTGGTATTTTCTCATCTAATTAAATTATTTTAGCTTACATTCTCAATTATTTTAGTTATAATATACTTATATTTGGTTTTCTTTAACATATAACCCAACCCATTGAAGGTCTGATAATTATCACATGCACGGTCAACATTAAAGGAATATGGTTAATGAAGATCGAAGAATTATAACATATACATTTTATTTTAGTTATTGAACCTTTTATTGTATCAAATATAAATGCTTATTATGAATAAGGTATGGAGATCCTATATTCATTACTCTACTAAATAACAAAATGACAATAAGCATAACATCACATGTGATAATTTGACTCACTAGGAACATTTATAGTAGTAGAACTCATGACTCTTGTTAGACATCTAAAGACGCTATCACATTAACGCTACTTTGAACTCTCTCATCGGTTCTTGTGTCTCGTACCCTCTTTGTTCTCCTTTCTCACTAACGCTCTCATTTACTTCTTCACTCACCACAAAAGTTTTCTTTTAAAAAAGCTTATAACCCATGACTCTCTCTTATAATCTTTATGCATGTGTCATGTGGGCTAGGGACGCCCCATATACGTCAACTGACTATGAGTTAACCGTAAACAAATAGATTCTGGAAACAATGTTGCTAACTTGTTCAGGTTTTGGTAATCATGTGCATTTTATGATCAAGAAATATACATAATACTAGTTATAGAAACAATCTACCGATCCTGGGTCTGAGGAGAATCCAAATCTCATTATGATCAACGCATCATTAGGTCCCGAAGAAAGGGTGATTCGATTCGTGTTAAAAGCTTAAAAAAACTATAAAAAAAACACGAAAATCACATTAGATAACTTTGAAAATCTTTTTAAGGAAACTTACACCTTGTTTTTAATTAAATAGCACACGTATTCAATAAAGAAACATATGATACTCACTGATCAAGTTCTAGCTTCATTACGAATTAACGCTTGCATTCAAAACAAACACTACCAACTAACTAAAGCATAAACATATTTCATTTGACATCCTTTGGATGCCAACTTTCTTACCGAAAGTACATAGACATATTCAAGATTCTATGTATACTATGTATCCTTAAAGTTTTATTCTCGGCTTATATTTGATTTGAGCTTACAATGTCATCATCTAAAATACATGGCTCGTCATCCTTTTATCCTTTTATGGTCCTTATTTTAAGAGTTACTTAGAAAAACCTATTAACCAAACTGTAACCGACATAACTGAACAAACAAAAACCGACGATCCAACTAGGTTTATTCCTAAAAACCAATTTTTACATTTTGGATTCCGGCGTATGTGGTGTGGAAACCTACTTAACCTTACTGATCCACTATGACCTACCGACACGTCAAAGGGAATGCGAAAAGGCAAATCACTTTCAACAATCCAATTAAATTTTAAAAGTTCAATCGACCAGTACGGATAACACATGACAAAAACGGCTCCTCTCATTAATAGTTTCCTCTTTAGGGTTCTTTTAGACTTTCAGTTTCTTTCAACGTATGAACTACGTAGTTTCGAATTTCGAATTCTTCCCTCCTCTATGGCTTTATATAGTTTTATCAAAGTATACACATCGAACGAAACAAACTTAACTAAACCGTTCAATTGTCACTTCCTATAACCGATAGACATGGGCGAAGTATCATAGGGGTTGGGAGGGGCCCCCATCCCCCTCTTTTTTTTTTTGTCGGAAGTGTTAATCTTTGTTTCGGTAGTGTAAATTTTTTAATATATGAGGAGTTTGTCCCCCTTAAATAATATAACTTCACACCCGCCCCTCCGATAATATTATCCAAGCTCCGCCACTGCCTATATACATCGGTTATTGTCACGTCTGGTGATAACAACCCAAAATGACATATACACACAAAGATATTGCAAACCATATATTACTAATTACTTATAGTATAAAAACAAGACTTAATTAATAAAAAAAGATAAAAGAAAACAGGATCAGGGCCGCATGCAAAACAATCATCATCATGATGTCTTCTATCCTCTCATTCTCCGGCTTTTATAAACTAACTTCTGATCCCCGTTTTACCTTCATCTTTAGCCCATATTTCTTCACATATTTACATCACATGCCATCCATATCACATACTCTATACCTTCTCAATAAGCAAATTGCAAGTTTGTAATTGAGCACAACTATAGGCCTCTACAATGCTCATATTAAGATAATAAAGATTCACAACATGTATGTTCTAGAAGTTAAGAGGTTATTTACATTGAATCATCAAAAGGCGTGATCGAATAAAACGTGAGTTAAGTCAAATGTTTGATAATACAGTCGAATCTAAGAGTGTATCTGTGCACAACCGCAAAGAGCCCAAAATTTTGTGGGAGTCGAATTTTTGTTTTGCTGTTTAGGTATCTTTTTTTAGTTTAGGTATCTGCCGAAAAAACTCATAAACCCATTATTAATTATGTGTTTAACCCAACTAACCAAGTTAAGTTTAAAAAAGAATTGAAATCTTTTTTTTTCTTTTGGTATGTTTATAGTGATTATTATCACCATCAAATACATCGAATGGCTCACTAATCTGCACTACATCGATTTGTACCCAACGATAAAACCGAGGCAAAACCGAAAATAACTGACGCAACCGAACCGATAAAACCGAAACCACTAGAAAACCGACGGTTTGGTTTGATGATTTTTTAAAAACCGAATTTTTCGGTTCGGTTTTGGTTTTGCTTTTAACAAAAACCGAAAAAACCGAACCGAAACTATATAATCAAACTTGTAAATTTAGAGGTGTGATCATTTACTTATAAAAATTATTAGCCTATTAATTACTTATTTAACTTGTGTTATCTAAAATAGATTAAATATTTAGGTTTTAAGAATAATATTTAATTCTTTTATTCAAATTGATAGATTAAAATGTCTTATTAATATATTGTTATTATATTTTATAAATTATATTTAATTTTAAAGTCAACTAAATTATAAAAGTATATAGATTATATTTAGATATCAACAAAATTATGCAAGGCTAAAGTTTTTTGCTTAAATTCATTACTTTAAAACATTTTTTTCTAAAACTTGAATCACAAATGGTAAAACCGAAAAAAACCAAAACCGAACCAAAACCGAAAAAACCAAAACCAAATGGTTTTAAAAACCTAAAAACCGAAATATCGGTTTTTGGTTTCAGTTTTAGACCAAAATCGATCCAAACCAACCATGCACACCTCTAGATTTAACACTCTCGTTTTTACATTCGAGTCATTTTCATATATAAATTTCTAACGTAAGATGCCTGTTTTTACCTGTCAAAATACAAGGGCTGTGATGCCTTGCACACATATAATTTAATATGGGTTGGGTTATACGAACACCCATTTATATTATTGAGACACCATATTGTCTTTATCTCTCTTCATATATCTATATGTATGTATGTATAGAAAAATATAAAAATGATAAAATCTATACTTATTAATAAAACAATAACTTTAGTGCCACATGTCGTTCTTTTAAGCCTTTATTTTTTTTAATTCCCGCTTAAATATGTATTTATTTTTAGTGTTAATATAGGTTCATTTGACTAAAAGTTAACTTATATACAAAATATATTTAAGGAAGATTTAAAAATTTAACCCTAAATTAAAGCACATCTTTTATTTGAAAATTAAATCATACCCTATATTTTTTTCTTTTTTAAAATAATTCATCAATAAAAACTATATAAATTATTTATGATTTTTTTCATCTATGAAATTGGTTTCTTGATTGTGTTTTTCCATTAAATACTCGACTTATATTCAAATCTTGACAAAAGTTAAGGAATTTTTTAATCGACTCATCTCCAGTTTGAAGGAATTCATAAGCATCTTTTTTTAAAAATAAAGTCATACTTGATATTAAAATATTTTTCAACCATCCCAGTTTACGACCCTCGTAATTTGTCTTTATAAAGTCTGATAATATCACATTCAAGATACTTCATTTATGTTCTTATTTTGGCTTTAGTTTTATCAAGTTTTCTTCAACAAAAAGTATTTACTTTTTGTTATATTTTTTCATTCTTTGCGATTATGATTTAACCTATCATTGTCTACAATTGTGATTTTGGATTAATATTATTTTACTTTAATTTTTTTTAAAGATGATATACTTCACAAGTAAATCTATAAAGAGATATTATATGTTTTTACTTTTTAAACTTTTTATCTTTTTTTATGTGTACCTCCATATTATTATTATTATATTATTATTATTATTAGTATTATTACTATTATTACTATTATTATTATTATTATTATTATTATTATTATTATTGTTGTTGTTATTATTATTATTATTATTATTATTATTATTATTATGTTTGATAGGAGTTCGTTTGATATGTACAAATTGTTTTGATGTATTTGGAAGTAATATTGAAAATCATATATTTATTTTACGGTTGGCTTTGACACCTTTAGAAAAAAGAATTTTCTTTTAAATTTCAAAAAAGACAATTGTTGTTATCAATGTGTTATGCAATGACTATAAAACAATAGCTAATGATAATCGATATCCAAAGTTAGTTTGTTTTTAAACATGGATAATGACCAGCTTTATGTTGTATTATCTCGAGTTAAAAATAGATAGATGTTAAAATTATTAATATTAGATAATGATGAAAAAATAACCAACAAAACACCAAATAATGTATACAAATAAATTTTGGATGTTTATGAATTTGAATATTGTTTTTCATGTTCAATTTTATTTTTTTATTAGTTCAAGTTTTTATTTATAAATATTTTTCATTCAATATTATACATTATTTAGATGTATAAATATTAATAGAAAAAACCTACTAATGTTAGATATAGCTAATGTAAAAATTATACATGAAAGTCAATACAAAATATTATCAATAACAATATAACTTACAAACATTTTTAAACAACAACAATGTTTTTTGATTGAACCGTGTGTTACACGGGACTTTAGTCTAATAAATTGAATTTATAAATAACATATTCATTTAATATATGTAAAAGTTTTGAAATTGATGAAACCCAAATGAGGTAAACAACAAAATCCAAACAGTCTACTCGCTTTTAACACACCCCCTTTACTCTTTTTAGAACTAGCGTCTTCCTTAAATTCATAATCCAACGCCATACCCACATCATATCTTGCTGTAAATATCAAATCTTCATGCGTTAGCAGGATAAAGATTCAAGAAATCAACATGTTTCAGAGGTTAGGGACGATTGGAGCCACCTAATTTCTCATCAGATTGCTGTGTTCTTAGTGTTTTCTATTTGGGTTTGTAATCAACATTCATCAACATCAAAAGCTTACAAAAGGGTCTGATTTAGAAGCAAAAGGCACAAATTTTGGTGAGTATTTGTTCTTGATCCTGTAAGCATTCAATAAAAAGGGTCTTAACTTGTTGATTTTAGCATTATTTCAAGTGGGAATGTGTTGAAATTAGTTGTTTTTTTTGTTTGTTTAAAGGGGGTTTATCATTTATCATTTATGGATAATGGGAAGTATGTTCGCTACACACCAGAGCAGATTGAAGCACTTGAAAGACTCTATCATGAATGCCCAAAACCGAGCTCTGTTCGTCGTCAGCAGCTTATTCGTGAATGCCCAATTCTATCAAACATTGAGCCCAAACAGATCAAAGTTTGGTTTCAAAATCGAAGGTATGCATTAAAATTTATAAAATTATAGGGTTCCTGTTTCTTGAAGTGATTATAATGTGACAATCTGTGATATGTGTTGTGGGTTTTGAGTTTTGATTATGGTTCATTGTTAGTTCTTGATTTTGGTTCAATTGCTCGTGGCCTGATCGAAAGACTGAAAAAGATGGTCTTTTTGTGTTTTTTGTGGGATGTTTGTTGTGATATGTGACAGGTTTTGTGGGTTTTGATTGTAGTTGCTTGTGATAATTTGTGATATGTGTTGTGGGTTTGATCCTGGTTCATTGTTAGTTCTTGGGTTTGGTTCTTTTGATCGTTGCGTGATCGAAGTGATCGAAATGACCAAAAAAGATTGTCTTTTTGTGTTTTTTTGGGGAATGTTTGATGTGATTTGTGGCATGTTTTATGGGTTTTGATTGTGGTTGCTTGTTAGAATGAAACTAAGTTGTGATAATATAAACAAAGTTGTGTTATTTTTGTTTCTTGAAGTGATTATAATGTGATACTTTGTGATATGTGTTGTGGGTTTTCTTTTTGGTTGCTTGTATACTTCAATCTTTGGTTCTTTTCATTGTTCTGTGATCAAAACCATCGGAAAAGATTATCTTGTTAGTGTGATTTTTATGTCTTGTGGGTCTTGATTTTAGTTCCTAGATAGTTTAATGTTTGGTTTTTTAATTTTTAGGCAATAAAGGAAAATTAAAAACAAATTATTTTGTGTGTGTGAAATGTTATGATTTTCAATTGTAGCTCCTTGTTTATCCAATCTATTAAGATAAAAAAACAGATTGTTTTTGTGTGACATGTTTGTTGTGATCTATAAGGGGTGTGGTGAGTTGTCACTATAATTCCTTATTTTATTCAACTTCTGCTTCTTTTAATATTTCCATAATAAAAAGATTAAAAATATTGGTTTTCTTATGTGATATGTTTGTTGTAATCTATATAAAGTGTTGGTCATTTTAGACTTTTAGTCTCTTGGTAGTTCAATATTTTGTTCTGTTGTTGGTTTAGTAATTACCAAGATTTAAAAAGTTGCTTCTTTTAGTATGATATGTTTGTTATCATCTGTAACTGGTGACGTGTATTTTCCTTTTCGGTGTTTTTTCCACTTTTAGATGTAGAGAAAAACAAAGGAAAGAAACTTCACGTCTTCAAACCGTGAATCGGAAGCTGGCTGCTATGAACAAGCTTTTAATGGAAGAAAATGATAGACTGCAGAAACAAGTATCACACCTTGTGGGTGAAAAGGGCTACTTTCGCAAACAAACTCCAAATGTCAGTTTTTTTCGTAATTGTGGTTTAGGGGTGTTTGGATGTGTATCTTAAAAGTGATTATATAAAGCTGCTAGATGTAATTAATTTATATGTTGTTGTTCATGTCGGTAGTTGTCACCACTAGTTTTGAATAAATACTTTGCTACTATATGTAACAACAGTTGATTACCAGATTTTGAAGTAAAATCACTTATATACCCTACATTATTCCTTACCTACTTAACATAACCGAAATTTGCCAAATACTCAAAACCACCAGAAGTGATATTTACGACTTCAAGCTATAAAGGCTCAGCCAAACTCTACATTTATTACATCTGGTTAACTAAGTATGATTTTTCATAATAACACAATCACTTTCAAAATTCAAATTTAAACTAAACAGCCATTTTGTTGTTAAAATTGGTGAAAAATGTATGAAGTTAGATTTATGAAAACTAATTCTATACCTATCTAATTGTGTGGGATTAATTGATTATTTAATTCTCATTCTTTAGACGACAATATCGCCTTCAAAACACACATCCAAACACCTCTTTAATGAAATGTGCAATGTTATTTGTGTTCTTAAGAGTATTTTGTTGGGGGCTTTTATATTGCAGACTGCACTTGCTACTAAAAACACTAGTTGTGAGTCGGTTGTGACAAATGGCCAACACCAATTGACTCTTCAGCACCCACAACGGGATGCTAGTCCTGCAGGGTTTGTCGAAGATTAATTCATGCTCTAATTCTTGTTATCAACAGATTTGATATTTATTATTTTTAATTATTAATTTTTCAAATTTTTTGCAGACTTTTGTCCATTGCAGAAGAAACTTTAACAGAGTTTCTATCCAAAGCAACTGGAACTGCTATTGAGTGGGTCCAAATGCCGGGGATGAAGGTGATCTTAAAACAATATTTGCTTAATTATGCATCCTTTTAATTAATTAATTCGTAATTAGAGGTGGCAAGATGGGTGGTTTGTGTAACGGGTCAAATGAGCAACTTTTTTCTGTTGGTTTGAAACGGGTTGGATCAGCATGAAGCACGAATTCCAAGATTTTTAATAAGTAGTGTGTTAAATATGTTTTCAGATACTATTTTAAGAATAAAATAATATGGAATAAAGTTATTTAGTATAGGGTTTTATGCAATAATGAACACTTTGAATGACTTCCAACCTGGGTTGACCCTTTTCCTTGTTAGCTCGTTTTTATATGTTTGATCCATTAGATATAAATACATACCGAATTGGCATATTTAAAGTTAAACGGGTTGAAACTACCACGTGGATAACCAAGATGAAAAACTAATCACCCACGAGAAACAAAGAGATTTATGTTAATATATTAGGGGTGTGCTCATGTGATGCAAGAAGAAAACACACTAGGATATGTTACTGGAAAGGATAGAAATTTCAAAATCATGCCGAAAATAAAACGTCTTATCCTAAATTAAGGTTGACTACATGACGCTCATTTAACTTAAAAGTAAAATTATGAAGTATGCACGTTTGGTATAATGTGAAATGCATATTCTTGGCCTATATTTTGATTTTAACAATAAGTGTTGTCGGTTTATGTCCAACAAGTTACCAATTTGTTTAGATCTTCCTCATGATCATACTTTTGGTAATATTAATGGAAATGATGATGGAATCCAAGTTGACATACAAGATGTGCGTTAATGACACGGCATTTTACGATTTTCCGTTAATACCGGAAGACTTGTGTTAACTTTTATTAGGACTCTAAAAGATTTTTGCACCCATGTAATTTTGACTTTTTTGCTGGCTATGTATCAGCCTGGTCCGGATTCCGTTGGAATCGTTTCTATTTCTCATGGTTGCAAAGGTGTGGCGGCGCGAGCATGTGGTTTGGTTGCTCTCGAGCCTACAAGGGTTAGTAATACCATCTCTGAATTTGTTATTTTATGGTATAAAGTCAAAACTGTGGTAATCTTGACTTTGACTTTCGTGTCTCAGGTTGCTGAAATCCTCAAGGATCGCCCCTCGTGGTTTCGTGATTGCCGAGCTGTTAGTGTTCTCAGCGTGCTGCCTACCGGCACTGGTGGAACCATTGAGATCCTGTACATGCAGGTCATAACTTTTCTTAGTTGTTTTAGTTTTGACCCATTTACTTACGAGTTGTTGTTATCTAAAATGGTGAAATTAATAATTTAGCTAAAAGGACGTCGTGTCTCATGGGTCAAACGGGCCAAACGAGTTGAATGGCACTCAATGCCTGTTTTTAATGCATACATTGAGATCCTAAATCATTTTTGTTAACACATTCAGCATATCGTTGTAATACTATTGTGTTTTAAGTTGTAACCAACACATAAATATTTAGTTTTTTTATGGAAAACGTTCTTTTGTGTGTCAACATGGTCTATTTTGACCCATAATAAAAATGCCCGAACACTGTTTGAATCAGTACCCAAGCTAACCAACCCATCAATCTTCCACCTCTAACTTCTTTAAACGACAATAAAAAGTGACGCAAATTCATCCCATGGAAGCCATACATTGGTTTTTTTTAAACTAAATGAGTAAAAACAAAAAAGTTATTATTGTACTCCATCTGACAAAAAGAATTTGTTATTGTTGTTTAAAACATGTTCAACCTGCCTATATTTGTACTATTTATTGAATGACCACTTTTGCCGTCACATGATCTCATTTACTATATATGATTGATTTTCTAGCTTTATGCTCCTACAACTTTGGCTACGGCTCGTGACTTTTTGTTGTTACGCTATACTTCCGTTACTGAAGATGGCAGTTTGGTGGTACGTCTTTTATTTTAACTTATGATTTCCTATTTTGTTTTTCTTTCCCATAAATATATTCCGAGCATATATTTTCTTGTTATGAGGTTAGGTTTGTGAAAGATCACTATCAAACATCCAAAACGGTCCGAGCATACCATCGGTTGCAAATTTTGTGCGAGCTGAAATGCTGCCTAGTGGGTACTTGATTAGACCCTGTGAAGGCGGTGGTTCAATCATTCATATTGTGGATCATATGGATTTAGAGGTAAATTGTCTTATTATATTTGTTAAATTGTGTTATTATATATGTTATGGGCCAATTTGGGCTATATCTTATTTTATAATAGGTTAAGTTGCTTGTGATGACATAGTTTTGGATCATTTTTAAAAATGATGGTTTTTGTGATAATGTGTTAATTACGTATAAATTAAGACAATAGACAAATAATGTGTTGACGGGTCAATCCAAACCCGAATCGTTTTGGCTTGTTTAGCCACCTAAACTATTTACTTGATGTCGGTTTATTTATTTAGAAATGGGTTTAATTCGGGTTACGTTTTATCTCAAACTTTCAAACGGGTCATATAACAGGAATTTAGCTAAGGAAACGGGTTCCATGGGTCAATCACGTTGAAAATCGCTTAAATGTATCGCACAAGTCTGCAACCTTCTAATTTTGTTTTATGTTTGAATTATTAATCTTAAAAAAATATATTTTGCAAACATAACGGTATAATACTTTATCTTTCGTTTAAAAATAAATGAAAAAAAAAGTGTTTGCGTGTCAACCCAAACCAATCGATGCTTGAGTACCATATTTGACTTGTGCGCATTTTGATCAGTTATCCATTTTGTCATATCAACTATTTCCATAAAGTTTTTTGTACTCTAATTATCTTAATTTGTTTTTGTATGTAGGCGCATAGTGTGCCAGAAGTCTTACGCCCGTTGTATGAATCATCAACAGTGCTTGCTCAAAAAACGACAATGACGGTAATCAATACATTAACATTTTCCATAATGTTCAATATACAATTGTGTTATTAATCATTAACTAAGATGTTGTACATTAATAGGCGTTACGCCAGCTGAGGCAAATTGCTCTTGAAGTTTCGCAATCAGGCGTCCCTAATAACTGGGGCCGAAGGCCGGCAGCATTAAGGGCACTTAGTCAGAGGTTAAGCAGGGGTTTTAACGAGGCTCTAAATGGGTTTACTGATGAGGGATGGTCATTAATGACTAATGATGGGGTTGATGATGTCACTCTTCTTGTGAACTCGTCACCCGAAAAGCTTATGGGATTGAATCTACCAGTTGCCAACAGTTACTCGACGGTTACTAATGTTGTTTTGTGCGCAAAAGCATCAATGCTTTTACAGGTTAGACACTTGAGGTGATATAATGGGAAATGGGTTCGGGTAAAAACAAGTAGTTTATTTGCTAGTGGGTTGAAACGGGCCCGGGTCGGGTTGATGCTGAATTTATTTTTTCTTGTATCAACGTTTTCTTGTTATTTTGCTTAATACCGCAAAATTTTGTATCATCTTCCAGAATGTTCCTCCGGCCCTCGTACTTAGGTTTTTGAGGGAACACCGTTCGGAATGGGCGGATTACAATATTGATGCTTATTCAGCCGCTGCTGTTAAGCTTGGTCCCTGTAGCTTACCGGGGGGGCAGATTGGTAATTTTGGAGGTCAAGTGATTCTTCCCCTCGCCCACACGATCGAGCACGAAGAGGCAAGTTGAGATCTCTGCTTATTTTAAGTTTTAGAATTTAGACGCATCATCGTTTATACAGTTATCGATATATATGTCAAAAAGGGTAAATTGCATAAGCGGGCTGGGCTGGGCTGGCCCAACTATTAATTTAATATAATAGTTGAGGTTGCTTATTAAAAATTCTGTGGGCAGATTAACAGTTTTAATAAGCAATTACAAACACTTTCAGATTAACTAGGCGTTATTTACGGTTTTTAAGGATATAAAATGCATTTGCAGACTCATAAGTTGACTGTTGACATATTAGTGATTTGTTGTTATGTTTGACTGATTTTGATTTTCACTTTGTGTTCTTTAGTTGTTGGAGGTTGTAAAGATGGAGTGTGTCGAGCATTGTCCCACAGACGCATTAGTGTCGGGAGACATGTTTCTCCTGCAAGTACGCGTTCTCTAATTCTCGGCTTATTTTTATTTTGGTTTATGCAATGGACTATGCGATCTAACGTCTGTTTTTGAAATTATAAAATTTTAATAGCTATGCAATGGAATGGATGAGAATGCTGTTGGCATGTGTGCTGAGCTCATATTTGCTCCAATCGACGCGTCTTTTGCTGATGATGCACCGCTTTTGCCTTCTGGTTTTCGTATCATTCCTCTTGACCCAATCAAGGTTAGGGTTCATATCACATTATCACTTAAATGTAGCGACTTGGGTGTGTTCGCTATATCAGTCATCAGGTTGGGTAACGGGCCAAAACGAATAATTTATATGTTTGCAGGAAGTATTATTATCATAATTCTCTATTAGAAAAATAAATTTCATTTTTTATTTTATTTTTTATACTTTTTTCCAAATACGCAGGATGGTTCGAGTCCCACTCGCACCCTCGATCTTGCTTCTGCTCTTGACATTGGTGGGTCGGGGATGAAAAGTTCAAGTAATCATAGTGTTGCTGGTGGCACCGCAAGATCTGTGATGACGATTGCATTTGAGTTCGCTTGTGAGAGCCACATGCAAGAAACCGCAGCTGCTTTAGCCCGCCAATATGTTCGATCCGTTATATCTTCGGTTCAAAAGGTGGCATCGGCCCTATCTTCTAACGTGAACTCTAATGGTGCCCTTCAGGCTCCATTAGGCACCCCCGAAGCACATATTTTAGCTCGATGGATTTCTCGCAGTTATAGGTAAAAAGATTAAACGGCCGAACTGGACCGTGAATACTCTAAGACGTTGCATGTTTGTTGCAGTGTGTTGATGTCGTTTTTTTTTTCTTTGTTAATATTGTGTTAGTTTCTACTTGGGTGTGGATCTGCTTAAACCCGGAAGCGAAAGAAGTGAAAACATTCTCAAATCACTTTGGAACCATTCGGATGCGATCATGTGCTGCTCTCTTAAGGTCGGTTTTTTATACAAATTATTCATAATATTAATCCCGAGCCAGTTGTGCTCATAAGAATACGCGTGCAGGCAGTGCCTGTGTTCACATTCGCGAACCAAGCTGGGCTAGACATGCTCGAGACAACATTGGTTGCACTTCAAGATATAAGTTTGGAGAAAGTTCTCGATGAACATGGGCGAAAAGGTCTTTTCACAGAATTTTCACAGATAATGCAACAGGTTTGATAAACGTTTTCTCGAATTATTTATACTTTCGATGACTTGTGATTATAGGACTTTGCACGTTTCACTTACTCCGTTAGAGATGAGATATAACCTAAATTGATGTGTTTATAGATGTGTAAATTAGCCGAGTTGAGTGTAAGCTCGAATTTATTAACCAAGAGAACTCGAGCTTTACTGAGGTTGGCTGGTTTGAAGTCTAGGATAAAACTTGAGCTCAGATCGTTTATTATATATATTACTAATTTTCAACTTGGGTATGCTTTATAAGTTGTACCTCATGCTTTATAGTTGTACTTTTGTTTTTTAACCCTATTAGTTTTCATATTTTACATTCAACCCTAACATTTTTTTCACCTTCAACTTTGGGTTCATACTTTACATCTTTTATAAATTTTCTATTTTACGTTTCGGTTTAAAATTTCCAAGTTAACATGCTGTAACATGCGTGTGTGATTCAATGTTTTTACCTCAATTTTTTTTGGTTTAACAAGCATGTTGTGTTTTACTTTTCGGTCTAATGTTTGCACATTAACATGTCGTGACGGGTGTGCATGGTTCAACGTTTTTAGATTTACTTTTTCATTCGTATTTATTTTGTTTTACGATTTTCTTTTATGTTAGTGGTTGCCAGTGACGGTGTGACATTGTATCTACTTAGCATGGTTTTAAGCCCCCGCTGCAATGCGGGGGCTTAATACTAGTTATATATATTTATCATCTCATTGTATTTATATTATTTATATTCTACAAATATTTGTAAATATAGTTATATGGAATATCATATTTGTTTTTTTATATATTTTTATTTTTTTCTATAGTAATATTTAACTTATATAATCTATTAATTTTTTTATAATATGATTACCTAAATATCATATTACTATAATAATCTAAACTTTACTGTAAAACAATTTAGTAGGATTTATACATCAAAAATACACTTTTGAGTGAAATTTTAATCCCTTTGATCCGTTTCTAAACGACCCATTTATAAGCTAATTTTTTTAGCATTTTCTAGTGGTAATTTACGCTTTACAAATTTTTTTATTACAACAGTAATCTAATTGAATGTGAATTAAGTGATTTACTGATTTATATGCATCAAAGATACATTTTGTGGATTTCGACCCGTTTGAATTGTATGCGTCAAAGCATAACCTGAATCACCCGCAGGTTGATAACAAGTTTGCATATCATTGCAGGGTTTCGCGTGTCTTCAAGGGGGCGTATGTTCATCGAGCATGGGGAGACCGGTTTCTTACGAGAGAGCAGTGGCATGGAAAGTATTGAATGAAGAAGAAAATGCTCACTGTCTTAGCTTCATGTTCGTTAATTGGTCGTTTGTTTAGAGCAAGTATTTTAATCAAAAAATTATGATCACGCGATGTTTGGATGGATTACTAAGCGTCTTTTGAAGGTAGCTACTGCTATTTATTACTCGTATCGTATGTAGAACACCGCACATGTTTTTGTGTTCTTGTGTCTAGTACCTATGTTATATGTTCACAAGATTCACTTGTGTTGTTTCAAAACAATTGCATTATTGTTAGGTTGTGTTTTGTTCTTGCATTGCGCACTAGGATGTTGCTATTTTTAAAAAATCCTCACAGTAAAGCAATAATAAACGAGTAGAAAAGCGTGTTGCGTAGAGGTGTTCACTATCTGGTTAGACCGATTTTGACGAAATTCTAAGCTAAGGTGTTAAAGGCTGCCGATCTTAGCACTACAAACGGGTCTAAGTATTTGATCATTATAATAACCGAGTACCAGAAAAACTAAAAAAATCAATTAAATTTTTTCATAAAATCTAAATTATACTAACCCGTCATAGATAGAGTTTAAATCCATAACCTTAAAGAAGCTACACCACAGTTAAACCCTATTTAGTGTACTTTACTTGTATAATTATCAAAGCTAATGATTAACAGGAAAATATTATTCTTGAATCTATGATTATACACATGAGTGGAACAAGAGAGGGTAGGGTTCAGTTGTCTCCGAATCTGTAAAACCTTTTATTAGCAACGAGGGCGTTAAGGATTTTAGGTTGATGGTAGCATGAAGAAGCTTAAAATCATGTCATGCGCCGTTTGATGTTCATTTACGAACATGGTAATCTCGAGATCGGAGGAACATTAACCTGTGTATTACAAAAGTCATGTTCTGGTTGATATGTTAAATACGGTTTTGTATAGAAAGGGAATATTAATATTTGCTCAAAATCTGAAACCAAGTCGGTCCAAATCAATTGATATATAAGAAAGAAAGAAAGAAAAAAATAAAAAAAAGATAAAAATAAAAAAAAGATAAAAATAAAAAAAAGATAAAAATAAAAAAAAGATAAAAATAAAAAAAAGATAAAAATAAAAAAAAGATAAAAATAAAAAAAAGATAAAAATAAAAAAAAGATAAAAATAAAAAAAAGATAAAAATAAAAAAAAGATAAAAATAAAAAAAAGATAAAAATAAAAAAAAGATAAAAATAAAAAAAAGATAAAAATAAAAAAAAGATAAAAATAAAAAAAAACGCCCACCGTGGGGCTCGAACCCACGACCACAAGGTTAAGAGCCTTGCGCTCTACCAACTGAGCTAGACGGGCTTTTGGTTTACAATTTAGTGTTTTAAACTTACCACTAGAGTTATAGGCATTTTAAATGCTAGAATGCAGTTGCAATATGAATGAGAAAAAAAGATATGTTATTATTAACTTATAAAATTATTTTAGCTATCTCATTAATGAGAATTGTGCCTCATCATTGGCTTTGTGAACATTTTATGATATGTTAATACGTAGGCGTGTGATCGAATCAAATGAACGTGAACATAACTTGTTCATGTTTGTTTTTCAATTTTAACAAAATAAGACAAATGAACACAAAAATTTAAATGAATGGCCTTTTTGTTTGTATTCATTGGTAAAGAAAATGTATGTCTTGTGTTGTTTATGTTTGTTTATTTATGTTATAAACGAACACATATGGATAGAATATACACAAATGAACAAATATATATGAATGAACATAAAAGTTTGTTAGATTAAAAAAATTAACTCAATTAGTCGATACTGGATTATCAATTATGTGAATAATTATTATACATTGATTATGATAGAGTGTGGAGTTGATTTTAAACGAAGTTAGAAAGTTTAAGGGCTATATTGAACTTTGTGTATAGTACAGGGGATGAACTTGTTATTCTGTTTCTTTGTTTGTTGATAGTCGTTAATAAGTTTGTTACGGCTGAGTTGGGGATTTAATAACATCTCAATTCAGCTTAGCGAAGGTCATGATTTTTCTTCAATAGTTCTTCTTGTTCTTGTTCTTGTTCTTAACCGACTCATGAATAAGATGATGTGTTCAAGATCAACGATTGATAGTTCTATTTCATTCATCTTGTTGATTGCTTTAGAAGAGTGATTCACTGTTGTTGTTTAACAAATTATTTAAAAACTAACAAAGAAAATAGAAAAAGGAGTATTTTGATGAGAAAATGAGTTTTTTCTTTCAAAAAATACTAGTAAAAAAATCTCAAGTTTATATTTTTGATAATCAGTTCCAATAACTGTATAGATTACAATCATCATATGACAAAACTTTATTATTCTAAAAGTTCTGATTATCTCAAATGTTAATGCTTGAAAACAATATGTAACATCCTTCGGACTAAAATGTTATATATTCAAATCACTGAATTATATATTTATGAATACTTTTTTAATACAACTTGTTATCTCGATCTTAAAAACGTTAAAACTTTAAAAAAATAGCATTTCAAATATGGAGGTTGAAATTGAAATTGAAAATGGTATGCAATAGTTTACACCAGCAAAAAGAGTTACATGGCATTCGCGTTAAAAGAATGCAAATGTAGCCTCACATGGGTGATGATTATTCTAGTAACCAAAACTTCTCATTGATTTCACAATTTTGTATTATAATTCGTAAAAAAATGACAATATCGAAACAATAAGGGTTGATTCGTTGAGAAAACACGAACCAACCTAGTCATATGACAAGGACCAAGCACAACTTTCACCCTCAAATCTTGAGATTAAGTAAACCAATGTTTGGTTTAAGTGGAAACATAAGAGTAAATATTGTAAAGAAAGATTAAAATCAAAACCAACAAGAATTGATGACCAAATGAAATGGTTTTGTCCTTTTGGCTTTTGGATGTGGGTTTTGGTGGAGGGGGGCTATATAGAAAAGCCAGTGATATACAATCCTCTACTTTCCCTTTGAAGATTGGTCTCCCTATAACATGTTTGTACTTTCCTTCACTCCATGTCTGCATATTTAACACCTTTGTGGTTAAATGACTTAAACCATTACATCTTATTTTGATTATATAACGTCACTAATCGCTTTTGATTATATAATATGCCAATATTTTGAGTGTTGGATCGGTCATATAACCACTTCAATGGTTAAATGACTTAAATCATTACATCTTATTTTGATTATATAATATGCCAATAATCGCTTTTAAATCTTAACCCAGTATTTTGAATGTTAGATTGATAACTTGGACATATAACCAGTTCAATAGGTCAGCCTAGTCTTAAAAAACCAGTCATACAACAAAGAATGAGGGGCCGGCTTTCCACTCGTTCTTTTTCTAGGTCGCTCAAAGCTTTCAAATTTTAAAGTCAAGTTAATACGTTCAAAACAAATAATTTTGATGTATAATTAAAATACGTGGGTTAAACACACAATTTTTTTCTCTAAAGAACTATAGTTTATCATTCGATTCATAAAATTTATCAAAACCAATTGATCTAGACCGTAAAGAATCTTACTACTTAATCTTAGTTTTATATATTCATTATTTTCATTATATCTTATCTTCCTTCAACGAAAATATAGCATTTTCTGTGTTGTTGAGTTAAAATTGTCACTTTTAGGTATGTTTTAGTCACAATCCAAAGTAATGTTGTTTAGTGAATAATCAAGTTAATGTTATTTATACTATTTATAACAAGATTTATAAAAGTATTTTAGGCAACATACTTTTAGTGTTTTAACAAGTATATACATGGACATGCAGGATCATTAATGTAACATATAGTTCTGTTATTTTATTCTAAATGTTTATTGAACGTTGTATTGTCTTTTTTGTTGTACGCTTACCTCAAAACCTCATCTTAGCTCTACTTGCAACAGTATATTATCATTTGTTATGGTTTTCTAACCACCTAAAGCCGAAAGAAATTTGTAATAAGCTCGTAAAGTTTTGTGAAGGTACCTGCAACTGATCGCCGATGGTAATGATCAACGCGTTGTGATCAGGGGAGAACGATACCCAACCTTTCTTCGAGTAAACATGAAACTCTGAAGATCCATCACACACATGAAAACAAAGAGTGTGAGGGTGTTCAGATCCCCTAATCAGCGTTCGAATCACATCGTATCGCAATGAATCCATATACTGATCATCATCTGATACTGTATCTGTATTTGAGCAATGCTTGTAGATGTAACATATGGATCCAGCAGTTTCTTTCTCCCTAATTTCATCATCATCAGCTAATCTCGATTTTGGAGTCGAATGATTGAGAAACAATTTGAGCAGAATTGCAGATATGTTTTCGATCTCAGACATGAGGTTTTCCATTTTTTCACTACAAAAGTTCGATCAACTCATCAAATTAAGATCAAACAGAACAATAATGATGAAGATTAGTGAATCAAACCACCAAATCGAAGAGATGATTAGATTATTCAATAGATTTCCTATGTTCTTCACTGTATCGCTAATAGATTTCATTGACAGAAGAATATTAATGGAATTAGATGATCAAATTACCTGAAATTTGAATACTGATCAGGCCAGATTTCATTCATCTCTGATTTCAACGAATCGTCTTTGCACCAAACGAACTCTTCGCTTGAATCCTTTTCATCTCCATGAAACTCCAGAAAACCGTACAATCTATCAGCAGATCTAGAAACACCAGCCTTCTTCTCCGGCGACAATTTGAACACTCCGGCACCGGATCTGACCACCGAAGACAAAAGCTCACCGGAAATTCCATGGTTCACGAGTTCAAAACATCCGATCTGTGCGATCAGGTCAGTTATCGAGCTTATTTCCAAACAATCGAGATCGTTCATGTTCAACACATCATAATCGAGCTTCGGAAGGTTCTGGATCTTCGAATTTTGGCGCGGAAACACGCGATCTGGTAACACGAGATCCGGCACACGGAGCGAGCGATGGAGAAACTCCGTGAGGATTTCATCGTTCGCGACGGAGGAACGACGGCCGGAGGCCACCGGTGAAGGCGGTGGCGCGCGGAAGTCAAGCGGTATCTGGTGATTCGATTGAGGCGAAGTAGCCATGAATATGATAGGAAAACAATCGTTAATCGTGTTGTTCGGATCACACCGGGACCAGATCGTTGCTACAATCGATTGATTAACAGTTGCTAATGGTGTTTTTCAGATCACACATGCACCGGATCGTTGCTCAAATCGATTGATCAACGGTTGCTGGTGGTGTTTTTCAGATCAAAACTACATGAAATTGAAGAATAACTTTATAGAAAGATGATGGAGTTGAGTACAAAGCAGCAATGATGAGATTGTCTGGAAGTAATCGAACATAGAGTCCCAGTGAACACTTTTTCTGCTTGCTTTTTTGAAGCTTTGATGGTGGTTTGAAAAGGCGGGAATCCTGAACCCGGTTTTCTACAACATGACGTCATCCGGTTCATTTGGGTTAGTAGACTAGTAGTGTGTTGTAATGTTGTTTATGGTTGAGTGTGAATGGGCTGGGCTTTATAGCCCATTTGTAGGGTTGGTTGATGGCTTGCTTGGGTTACTTTGGGTTTTATTCTAGAGAGAAAGTTGGAGAAAAAAATAATATTTTGTATAAAAAAAATTAAAGCACTAAATATATACTAAAAGTTAGAGTTACGATATTGAAATAAGAAAATTTTTGATTTTTTTTACTATAACTTTCGTAGAACTTAGTCACTCTTAAGTGAATTTCCCCTTGCTAATTAGAGGTGTTTACTGAGAACTATGAGAAACGTAAAAGAGTATTTTTAAAGTTCCATATGTTCAAAGCAATAGGAACAACTTTGGAAATCATGAAACTAGTTTACGACAACATGACGTCACCATGTTCAGTCAGATTAGGTTTTGTCTTGCTTAGTGTTCGGTTAAAAAAGAACGGGTTGGATTCTATAGCATACAGAATTAGAAAAAAAATTAGTAATCAAGAACCTAATTTACTTTCACGTTAAGGCTTTAGTGTTTTACTGAAAATAGAAGTCCACCAACTAATAGATGTCTAAAACGTGGTTCGATAGACATTAATTGAGGTGTTCGTATAATCACTTTTAAGTAAAGTGATATAAAAACCATATAATTTCACACATTTAAAGAAATATATACAAAATTGAGAATCAGGAAACCTGTTTTTCATCAGGTTGACATCAACCAATACACTTGGATTGGCTCGCTTCTTGTTGGGACCGTCCAATGAAATGGGTGGTTTTCATAGCCCATTAGTCATATGGTGGTCGTATGAAGTTTCATAGTTGCCGATGTGTACACAATTAAAGCATTAAAACAACGACGTCTTAGTCAAATGCGGGTTTCAAACTTATTTTTATTCAAATTTTTAACGGACGTTAACAAATATGAATGATTCATTTTTTCTCACTTTTAACTAAAAAGGGCTTTAAACCCACTACATTTGATTTAAAATGTTTTTAATAAATTCATATTTGTCTATGTAGCATTTTCAGGACACATAGTCTAATAATATTTCCTAGTTTAGAATGACGGTGTTTTTATTTAAGGGATTTTTACATATTTCTCCTTTTTAACATCATAAATTACATATTTTCCTAATGCATAAAATCATTTATATATTCCCCTTTCTAGTTTATATATATATATTACATATTTACCCATTTTATTAATATCAACCTATCAAATGACTATTTTATTTTTGTTTTACTAAGAGATTTTTACGTATTGATGTTTGGTTATTATATATATTTAAAACTTTAACAATTATGTTTTGTATTTGGAGATATAACTGTGATTATCGGTGATTATTGTTTTGAAATAAAATTTTAAACTTTTCTATTTGGAATTGTGATTTTATTGTTTTTATTTATATACAAGATTCGTACATGAGGAAATTTGTAATTGATGTTCTTAAGAAAAAAATACGTAAAAATAACTTAATAAAAATATAAATACAATAATCATTTTATAACTAACTTTAATAAAATGTGTAATATATATGTTTAAAAAAATATAAATATGTAATTAATGAGCTTAGAAATAGGCATTTTACGAAATCATTTTTAAGAGTAGAACCTTGTAAACTTGGTTTTAGAGTTTTGCCTAACATTTTACGAAATCATTTTGTAACTAATTTTTGTGGCTTTCGCAGTTAGCTTCTAAAAAGTTGCTTTTGTGTTAAACAATTTTTGGTCGTCGGAAATATTTCACAAATGACATTTGATCTTTTAAAGTTTTAGTAGTAGAGTTTTATACAACAGTTTGTTATATGGAACCATGAACTTCATACGTGAATAATTCATGATTCATGTTTTGTTTGAATTTAACCAACTTACCCAATAAACTTACACCAATGATTATCAAATCAAATGATAAAATGAGAGATTTTGTGTTCAAGTCTTATATGTAATAAAAAAATAGTTTTCTCAATTAAAGTAAGTTTTCTTCTGATGATGGTCTTAGGTTCATGACTGATGGGGACAGACTGATGTATGAGTTTTTCATCGGGAACGTGCCAACCTAGATCCTCTAGGTTCTATATGAGAGTAATAGTGAATGATTGATCTGGTGAACTAGTGACACATTAGTGATTATAAAACCTTGCATGATCATACATGTAAATTTTCAATAGGAGTGCTATTATAATATATAAAATAATTCATTAATATTTATTTCATATAAGTATTATTAAAGCTTGTATGCACAAATAGTAAGGTAAGGGTTTGGGTTTAATGACAAAATAAAGCTTTTATTGGGGTTAAGAGTTCGAGCTTCAAATTGGTGTGAATTAGTTGTGACGTAAGATAAGAAGTAGGTTATGTAGATGTGTGAGTTGTCCTTAGAAAGTAAAGTGAAAGTTAAAAATATAATTGATTAAATTAATATAATGGATTATAGTTAATTGATAAATAAAATTTAAATTATTAAAATCTAATTTGCATAAGTATAACACATGCCGTAATAAAAGTAAGAAGAATAGTTAAGTTTTTAGGTTTAACATTGTGTTTCAAAAATAAATTCATCTTTCCACTCAAAAAATATATTCGTCTTTTATGGTATAACAATCGAATCAGTAATTATATTATTGATGATGAACTCGTAAGCATGGACTGAAAATCATATATTGTATCGGCCAAAAATGTTTGTGTTTATGTACTTCTTGGTGTCTCGAACTACAATATACAACTTGACTTTATAGTTATATCAAAAGAAAAACAACAAACTTATTTATTAGTAATAAAATAAAGAGTTAAATTTGATTTTTCATTTTGAAATTTGAGTTTAATAACTATTTTTTTTTAGAAAATTAAAACATCAATTTAACTTTTAAAGTTTCTATTGGTTCAAAAGAAAATTATTAGTTGTTTTAATTTTACTTAAAAATATGAATTTTTGAACTAGAATTGAAACATAAATTAAATTTTTTGGACTGAATTGATATATTTTTATTATTTATACGAAAATGATTGTTTTGACTTTCGTAACTCATATATCACTAAGTAAAATCGAATTTAACTCTAAAACAAATATACAAATTCCTTTAAGTGCTTAAAAATGCAATATAAACGGTTTGAAGTTTATATACAACCAATTATACTGATTTTCTCATTAACAACATACTAGTTGCAATCTAAGCTGTATCAACTTATATCTACTTTCTAGTAGAAAAGAGAAAAAATGATTTAGCTAAACTTTAGTAAACTTCTATGATTGTTATAACCTAGGTCCAAGTCGATTTCATTTTCTTAAACTGCAAACAGGTACACATAGTGTCAAAGGCAAACAAGTCTCGATCCTCATGCGAGCTAATGGTACGAGTAATGATCTTCTTTTTGATGTGCTTATGATACATGTAAAGGTCTTCATTTGTTGATGCATTTTGTGTAGCCAGTTCTTTTGGAGTATTTTTAGTCACGATTCATTGATTTGTGAGTTTTAACTTTGTGTTTCATTTGTTATGAATTAAACTTCAGAAAACTAGTTTAATCATGAAAAACAAGAAAAAGGAAATGTACATACAAAAATTAATTAATTTTATTGCTTATTAATTTTAAATCTTTAGATCACATAAATTACATGAAAAAAGAACAACATAACATGACTAGTGCAAAAAGGTATAAGATAGTTAGAATTTCTAATTTATAATTACAGTATGAAAATGTTTAAATGGCATGAAATAGAAAATATAATGTATGCCGTATTAATCTAATCAAAGTATTAATACAAAAAACATATATAAATCAAGTTAGACTAAAAAAACAATACCACATATACATATTCCCACACTAAACACGTAAATACAAATTGCTAGTGCATAGCATGCAAGTCACACGCCTTTATGAAGTGATAAGTGGTCACACACAACATTCATTACTCATTTGCTCCCACACATAAGACCAACAAGATTTCAAGACCAACTTTCGCTTTTTTTTAGAAAAATATATATAAACAATGTATTCCCATATAGTACTAAAAGTAGATGTCATGATCCTAAACCACCATCACGATTGTTTCATGCCTTTAAGGGTGAAAAGGACATGCATTGAATCCAATCCCACATGTATTAGCTTTGAATACTTTAGCGACACATATGATAAGTTCCAAGTTGGGAGAGATAAGCTTTAGGTCGAAATATTCTCAATCCCATACAAAACAATTGAAATAGTTCCACTTAACTTTTACATAAAATCTGGTTGTTATGCATTGAGGAATGTAATTTATAAATATAAAAGAGGGAATTAAACATATAGATAAGTATTCTATGTATATGAATAGATAACGTTTATGAATAGTAACCTAAGGGTAATATTGGAATTTCGTTGTTATTAGTACACAACTAGTATCAAGCCCCCCACGTTGTACGTAGCGGGGGAAGTAAATCGGTGTCAAGTAGCACCAATGACACATAATCGTCAGTGACCAGCTACACTGGAAAAGCTCGTAGTAAAATATAAATAAAAAACGAAAAAATATAACCGGACGAAAAGTAGACAAAAAAAGTTGAACCACGTAGGCGAAACATAAAACATATAAAACAATAAGTCTATCCAGGACCGGTGCGTTGAACCAAGAACGTACGTTGCGATGTGTTAACTATTTGAACGGTAAAAAATTGAACGGGTAAATATTCCACCTTTAAGCTCATTTTTTATAGTGACATTTTAAAATCAGGGTAATACAAACAAAATAATTAAAAATCATATTTTTTTTAACAAGGTAATAGTCTTATTGTGGTTCAACGCTTTCCCGTTCAATATGAATAGATAACGTTTACAAATATTTTAAAATCATTTTGTTTTTAAAGAAATTATAAACTGGTGGAATATTTACAAATAGTCTTATTAAAACAAACAAAATAATTAAAAATCATATTTTTTTATAAACAAGAATTTTATAAAAATTATATTTATAAAAATATCTTAAAACGAATGTTTTAAAATGACACTATTTACATAAGAGAGTTAAAAATGGTATTACTGTTTTATTTCTTGAATTATTACCTATATATAATTTTAATTCTATTTTACATTAAAAATATAATTAAAATTTTATACTATAACTATTCATGTTTATTTTTACATATATATTTTATATTTAATTTAATTCGTTTATTTAATGAGTGTTTAGTCTATATATCTATCTATAAAAAAACTAAAATAAGTGTAAAACAATTATAGATCTCATTATACTTATTTTATTATTTCTCTATATTATTAATAATGATATTTAATAGTAATAATATTACTCATATTATTTTCAAATTTAAAAATAATATAATTTAATAAGTTAAAAACCTATTTTTTTTATTAAAAACACACTTTTTAAAAACAAAAATTTATAAAATACAGAATACAAAAAAATTTAAATAATTTTCTTAAAACAATATATTTAAAAATCACAATTATTTTATAAACTAAAAGTTTAAGAAAAATACATTATTATTTATTTACTTAAAGTAGTTATTTATACGTATTTTAATCATATTTTATCTTCAAGCATGATTTTATAATGCATAAATTTTTATTAATAATTATTTAATATTTTATTTGTTCAATCCGTGTATTACACGGAACTAACCTAGTATCCTATATGGCTATGCATTAAAGTCCTATTGCTATATGTCCACGTAATTTAGTTTTAGGCCTAGTTTATCTTTTAATAAATTTGTTTTTCTATAATGCTCCTTTGTTTTGTGAAAAGTTGTATTAAATTTTTTTTTCCGAAGGTTGTAGCAAACACGTTAATATTGTGATACCGTAACAAACTGAAATGATTATTAGCAAAAAAACATTGTGAATAGTTTTATTATCATAGATGGGTTTTGTTATTCGTTTTTATGGTTTTTGATGCGCCGGTGTGAGAACATCCGGAATCACGTCGTGTATCACGGGTAAAACCACCAAACTCCCATTGCGTGGCCTTAGAGGAATAACTTTTGTTTGTTATTTTTTTTAACTTGGAATACACAGTGGTCTTAATTTGTTTTCCCTCAACTTTTTTATATAATTATTTTTTAAAGTAGACTTGTATTCAAAAGTAGTATCTTTTGGATATGGTAGGTTATATAAGTGTAACAACCGTTGTGGTAATGTTGTGAAACAAATATCATCGTTGTCGGTATTGGTATTATCGGATCCAGTATCGGTATTCACTTTGATGGTTATCGACGAGCCAATAAGATAATAACTTAACTTAGCGCGTAGCGTGAAGAACAATGACCAAATTCCCGCAGCGTAGCGCGGGGAAAAAAAACCTAGTTACAAAACATCATGAAACTAACTTTAAAACATGACCAAGTGATAATAGATTTGGCGTACGTCTATGTGACACCCTACACACATCCCACATCGGCCGTGGACAGGAGAGATTCCTGGTTTATAAGGAATGTCTAGCCTTTAACATCAACAATACGTTTTGGGCGTAATGGCTGTGGATGAGAGGAGAACTCTACAGTTAAGCGTGCTCAGGTGGGAGCAATCCAGGGATGGGTGACCTCCCTGGGAAGTTTTCACACAGGCAACAAAAGCAAATCCGTGAGCTCCTCGTGAGCAAAGCGGACAATATTGTTGGTGTGAAGGGCCGGGTGTTACAGTCTACGCTGATTCAACGTAGATTTACACTAGAGTGAATATGTGTTATAATCTGACCATTTAATTTCAGGACTTTGAAATCTTCTACTTAAACTACATGTTCTAATTACATAAGCCTCCATCATTTATTGCGACAATATTTTAGCTATTCATCTATCTAACAATCCTATACAACACCAATGCATTGAACATGTAGAAATATTTATCAATAAGCTTTCGATGCAGTTTTTTAATCCCTTCAAATCCAATCTTTGCATTTGTCCATCTACCGCTTCGAATGAACGCATTAATTCATCATATTTAGTTGAACTAAAAGGGTGCTCGCACAATCATATTTAGTTGAACTAAAAGGGTGCTCGCACAATGCGACGGGGTATCATTTTACATCCGACACATGCATTTAATATTTTGTTATTTTTGTAATAGTTTTACAAAAGTCTATTATGTTTTTTTCTAAACTAAAATTTAAAACACCAAATAAATGAGTTTTGTTTGACTACTTGTATATATATGCATTAACTTATTGTACCTCACAAAATAAAGATCTATTCTGCAAAAAGTTTGTTTAAAAAAACACAAGTTAATTGTAGTCTCAAAATGTTTTTAAATACGATAGATTAGAAGTATAGTTGAAATCGTAAAACATATTAAGTTTTTTTTGGTATATAGGTAGATAATATAAAATTTTATGCAAACGTTATTAAGTGTAAGATTATTAGGTAACTAATTGTAAGGATAATTTGTAAATAATGTTATAAATACTATTTTACCCTCAAAAGTGATTGTATTTTATGCATTAAATATAGTAAGTATTCTTAATTTTATGGTATCTTAAAATACACATATCATATGTTTTATATATATAGTATAGATATTATGTAAAATTAATGCATTTGTTTCGTATATTTTTCCAAATTTCTTGGCGTATTAGTTAGGGATTTAAGGATATTAATCCCAACCATCTGTATTTGGCAAACTTTGAATTTTGAACAATAAAGATTTTCACTTATTTTATGTCTTTTTAACTGACTATACACTTAGCTACCGATCACAAACCTACCTATTGTAACAACATGTTGTAACTATTATGTTAGAATGGACCGATTGCCCCACTGAAGTTAATATTGATGCAAGAGATATACAACTCATTTTTTTAACGCCAAATGTGTAACTCTTCTTCGTAGGATAAATATTATTTTAAGAAGACGCATCTATTCGTTTATCTGCTGGGATTGCATCCCAGCTCCCTCGAGAGGAAACCCATTACTATGAAAAATCTCTTGCTCAACTCTGAGTATTTTACTAACAGTGAAACTTGAACTCATTACTTCTCAATATTTACATGCATAGGTACCTCACCTTTGATGAATTAATCTTGATAGCTATTAGTTTATCTGTTTAAAGTTTAATCTGATTAGAATAATATTTAGAATATTTTATTATTTGTTTAAGTTGGTTTATTAGTTTGAGTCTAATTAGTGTTAATTATAGTTTTGGTATAAATAGATGGATAGAGAATTTTAAGTCTTTGTTTGAGTTTATAATATCAAATGAGTCATAGGAGTTTCACAAAATCATTGTTTTCATTGTTAATTTTGATCCGATTGATTCCAACAATTTTATCCAGTTGGACTAAGGATCACTGGTTATTCAACTCCACTTGATTTGTGTTATGCTTATCGCAACTCCTTCATACACAATACACATGTTTTTTTATTATCTACAACCATGAGATGAAAAGGTTAGGGTTAATAGCTATTCATGGTGGAAGCTTGACACCCACATATTCTTTCATTTTGAAAGTTTATATAGGCAATAACTCTCAAAAGGTTTTCCTATATGTCATTGTAACAACTTTATGATCCCATATAAACAATGTGGGGTTTAAAGGTGATAGATCGGATGGTTCATTGACAATTATTTAAAGTCGACTTCATTTCTTTGGACCACATTTAAATACAACTAATATAGTTTTAGGGCCAACAAACAAGTCTTTTTGTCTTTAGCCAGCTACTTATACATTACATTACAGGATTTTAAGTATTTTATATTTGTATCGGCACTTATTCTTTGTAAAGTCAATATTCGTGAGTGTTGTCTTTATCTATTTATGTCCTTCTCACGTGGATTATTTTTGTGTGGATTAAACTATAAAAAGTTATTATTATTAATTGGAAAGACAAGAAATGTATTATTTATATTAATTTAACTTGATGTCTAAGATTACTAGTTTACTACTCTTATTAAATCAAGACGAAAGTTATAATTTTCTAAATTATAATGATTTTTGACGTTGTATAAACTATAATATTGATTATTATTTATGAAAACTACATGCCAATATAATTAAATTGTGTTATCTTTTTCAATAAGAAAAGGCAATGTCGTCAAGATTGGGTTGCTCATGGTCGTTGAGATACGACATGTCCGATGAATATATGAAAGGTTACCAATAAACACATCTTTGATATATCTATTAAACTATAAGATTTTAAAGTAATATTAATATTATATCTACAAAGTAATATTATATCTATAAATTTCGGAACATTGTTTCTATAGTTAATATAAAGTTAATAATATGTCCTATCTTACATGATCAAAGAAAAGTTTTATCCGAAGCTAACAATCACTAAAATTTACATAATCAATCTGAGGATCTGTTTGCTATGAGTTAATAGGATGGAAGAAGAAATAGAATGATTGAAAAAATGAAATAATCATTACATTTCATTATAATATTTTAATACCTTTTTAAAAATGAAATAAATCATTAGTTTGTGTTGTCTGTTAAGTAGGAAAAAACGAATGAATGGTATAAAGAAGATGGTTATGGAGGTGGTGGTGGTTGGCCGGTGGTGGCGACCGGTGGTGGTGGTTGTGGCGGCCAGCGGTGGTGGTGGTGGCCGGTGTTGATTGTGGTGGTGGCCGGTGTTGATGGTGGTGGTGGCCGGTGTTGATGGTGGTGGTGGCCGGTGTTGATGATGGTAGCTCTCAATCTTGATGGTTGATGGTGATGGTGGTGGTGGCTATGGTGATTGCTAGTGGTGACTGGTGGTGGTGTGTGTCATGGTGGCAGGTGCAGGTGGTGGTGGCCGATGATGGCCGTGATGGTGAGTGGGTGGTGGTGGTGGCTAAGGATAAAAATGATTAGAGGAAATGAAATTACGTGTGTAATGATCCGTTACATTCTCTTTGACAACCAAATATGTTGTTTTTCATTCACGCTCAATCGTTAATTTCGTTTTGTCTCTCATTCTTTGATACCAAACGCTACCTAAATGATTTGTATACCTTGAAAACATGTTATCTCCTACGTGTAACTAGGAGTGTCAATCATATAGGATTGGCGGTCACAAGTTAGTGGGTTGGCGGGATGAATTGTTTAGCCCGAGCACAACCTTTAAATTATTTCGTGTAAAAACTTCAACTTTAATAAACACACAATTAAAATTGTAAAATTTGAACACAACGTGTTTAATTCATTTATCAAAATGTGTCAAACGGTTGTGGGTTGGCGGGTAATAATCAAATTGTAAACATGTTAATCAGGTTAGTGGGTTGTAAATAAATAAGTAAACGGGTCATAAATAGGTTAAGGGGTCCGCTTGTTCATTAAACAAGTTTGTAAGTCGACCTACTTAACTAAATGGATTAATCAGTTTAAACCAAACACGGCATGTTTAATTAAGCAAGAAAACCCGAACATTACTGTTTCTAAAGGTTATATGTTCTAATCCAAAACCTAAATTTTCCAGGTCATGTTCATGTTTTTGGCTCATGTGAGGAATTTAACATCCCTACGTTGCAAGATACATGCGATTAAATGCAGCAAATCATATCACTTTAATATCTTTTTTGATGTATTGAATTTATAGAAAACAATAAGCTTTCTTGTTTTTTTTATAAAAAAAAGGCTTCACCGTGTGTTTAATATATTTAGTTCTACTGACTTGTAAAAAATATAAGAAAAAACTACTAAAACTAATTTATCTATACTATATATAAAACATGTAAAAGGGGTATTTCAAGATATCATAAAATTAAGAACACTTATGGGGCGTTTGGTTGGAAGGAATAAAATGGAATGGAATTAAGAAACTAGTATAATTTTCAAGTAAAATTATGTTTGAGTGGGTAATAAAATGTAAAACCAAGGGAATGTCTCACCTCAAATTATTTTGGTTGTAGGATTTCAAATCCTTCCACCTAAAGAGGGAATTTGAAATCTCACAACCAATGGAACTTGAGGTGAAACATTACATTAGTTTTACATTTCATTACCACTCAAATATAATTTTACTTGATATTTATACAAGGGTTTAGGGTTTTAGGGATTTTGAAATGATTTTGATATTTTACTTGAAATAATTTCGAAATCTCACAACTAAAAAAATTTGAGGTGAAACATTCTATTAGTTTTACATTTCATTACCACTTAACCATAATTTTACTTGATAATTATACTAGGGTTTAGGGTTTTAGGGAATTTGACTTAATTTTGATATTTTACTTGATATAATTTTGAAATCTCACAAGCAAGAGAATTTGAGGTGAAACATTCAATTAGTTTTATATTTTATTATCACTCAAACATAATTTTACTTGATATTTATACTAGTTTCTCAATTTCAGTTCATTCCAATCCATTTCATTTCATTTCATTCCTTTCAACCAAACGCCTCCTATTATATTCAAAGTATAAAATACAATCACTTTTAAGGATAAAAAAGTATTTATAGCATTATTTACAAATTACCCCTTACAATTAATTACATAATAACCTTACACTTACTAACACTTGCATAAATTTTTATATTATCTACCCATAAACCAAACAAACTTAATATTTTTTAAGATTTTAACTATATCTTTTAATCTATCATATTTAAAAACGTTTTGAGACTACAACTTAACCTATGGTTTCTTAAACGTTTTACTATAAACTTTTTGTTGAACAAATCTGTATTTTGTAATTACAATAAGTTAATGCATATATGTACAAATAGTCATGCAAAATTCATTTATTTGATGTTTTAACTTTTAGCTTGGGAAAAACGTAATAGACTTTTGCTGAACAGCGAACACCATTCTATGTATATTAAAGTCTTAAAATATGTCACAACTACAGATAATCAAATTTTTTTTTCAAATCATGGCCTAGTAACTTAAATCGTTTAATGTAAGAGGATGTTGAATGGCATCTTATCGAAAACAAATCATGATGTAATAGTTTCAAAATTGTGCGCGCATTCCATATGCGTTTAGAGATGTTAAAATATAAAAAATATCCAGTAAATTTTGGGGGCGTGATTAACTCTAACATAAACAGATTATGCAACTTGAGTCGATAGTCTAATAGCAAAACTTAAAAGATATTTTATAAAGATCAATGTTTAAATCATGACATGATATAATCATATTAATTAATAATTGATTTAGTTTAAGAATAGAAAGAGACGAGTCTATTAGTGTTCGTTTAAAAACCAAATATGTAAATCACATGATTCCTAGTTATACTTTTTAATATATTATTTATCTCACATATCATTAAAATACACACATTATATTTTTCATTAAAGTATTGTATTGCATGCGTGTGTTGATTATATAAAGTAGGTATCTTAATGTGTGGCCCAGTGTGGCTGCCCACCGAAGTAGCGACTCGACGCGGTATTTATGAATTTCACTTCTACCCTTGTAAATTTGGTTAATATTTCATTCGGTTTAAACTAACATAACAACATTCATAATTCGTTCTTTATTTTTATTTTTATAGTTACATTAAAAATATTATTAATTTTTATTTATTTTTAATTGAATAATATTTTTCATATATTTATTTTTATTTTTTCTCTCCCATCGACTTGCAACCACTTTTGAAAATATTAAAACTTTTATAAAAATTGTATTATGTTTCTTCAAATATGAAAAAAAACAGAATATAATTTTCATAAATTTTTCTCTGTTTCACTCACAACTACTCATAATCATCCTCTATAATACAGAACATCTACTCACATAAAATAAAAAAACAGGCTGTGAATGTTCTAATATTTATTCTTTTAATTTTTGGAAATCAATCGAATGTCATAGTTAAAAATACTTTAATAGATCAGGTAAACCAAACCAATCATCAAAAACCTCGTAACTAAATATGCAAAATGAGATTGGAAGTTTGGAACAACCCTAGTTGCGTCAAGATGAACAAAATAAAGCCAAACATGATTGAAAAGTGAGAATGATAGTCGAGTTAATAAATAATTAGATGATTTGATAAATTTAACCAACATTAGTTCATGTATCAACTATATACAATTTTAACATTTTTAATATTCACTTAATAAAGTCTAATTTAAGGCCAACAACGAAGTTTTTTTATTTCTCAAATAATATGTTACATGCTTTTGAGTAAGTCTCTATGCTTATTTCAATTGATAGTAGGCCTTTAAAATCTCAATTTATTGCCATTTATGTAATTATTTGTTTATCTTACTAGTCCTTATTTTTTTGGACGAATATTTCTTTATCAATAAGGACCGCCATTATAGATTATTATTGCAAACAAGTGGAGTAATCATCTACGTATACAATAAATTAGTAGGTTTAGAAGTTTACTAGTGAAATGTGAAGTGAAATCTAAACAAGTCTTCTATAAACATATCTAGACTGTTTCAATATTATATATGATAAGTTGGATAATTTTGACAAGAGTCGAATTCTACAACACATAAGTAATAAAATTTTGAATAGTCTTATCTAACATGTTTAATGAATGGATCGTGTTCGGGTTGACTTGTTTCTTAAAACTGGTCATGTTCGGATTAACTTGCTTAGTTCCTTAACTTTTTCATTATAAAAAGATTGACCCCTCAACTCATTTAGTTAAATAGGCGATCAGACAACCCCTTTACAAGCATAACCCACTTATTACAACTTACCAAACTTGATTAACATTTACAACTTAGTTACCATTTATCATATTTAGATAAATAAACTAAGCAAACTGTGTTTGAATAACTCAGATGACATCTATCATCTATGAAATAAATAACTAAACAAATCATATTCCAATTAAACAATTCAACTTTCAATTTGAACCCACCAACAGATGCGATTTACCTTTTTAAATTTGATGACGTGATGACAAATCAGAAATGCGAAAGTTCTATTATTTAGTAATGGAAAATGGAAGGACTGATGTGGTGTTAAGCCAATGTACAAGGACTAAAAAGCAAAAAACAACTTATGGCAGGTTGGTAAGACACGACTTGTTTATTACACGTCTCCAAAATAAATGTAGTCAAATGAAATAAATTAATTATAGTTAAACAATATAAGTTGTCTTTAGAAAATATAACTCACATTAAACACTTCTATTCAATTTTTGTACGAAAGGAGAGATGTACACGTATTTTATAACAGTGATTGTAATTTTATGCAACTATACCAGGTTTTAACAAAATTCTACACAAATATCTAACTATAATACTAGAAAACAACAAAACAAATCATCAGTTTGACATTTGAGTTGTTTGGTTTTGAATTTTGATCGTTCAAGATGAGTTTTTAAACTTAAAGTAGATTGTGGTTTTTCTTCATGTTGTTTAGTTACATTTGTTATTTTCATTCAAATTTTTTTATATGCGTATAAATCCCCAAAGATTAAAAAGTTATCAATTTTATCCAAAAAATTAGCTACATTGTTTTAAAATGTTAAATACTCATTTATGTAAATTTTCATACAAAAACGATATCCTAAATGTTTACGTGTTACTGATAAAATTTCTTTCACAGAATTCATGTTTTTGGATGAAAATGATAATTTTTTCAAATCTTGGGAAGCTGAATGTAAGAAAAATCTTTTTGGCAAAAAATGATAAATATTATCAAACCACAAAAAGAAAAACAACAATTCACTATCAAATCTATAATGTCATTAGTTTGTATTAACAGTTTCAAATTATTTAGACATTCATGATTATACCATATACCTAACCGTACATTTAAAATTGAAAAAGTATATAAAAAATATAATGTCAAAACACCGGTTCCAAGTTTAAAATAAACCAAACCATGGATCTAAACAGACAGATTTATTTTAGTTTAGACAATCCAGTATGTTTTATTACAAGATTATATATATATTATATATATATGTTCACAAAATTATATATACCAAAAATCAACCTAATCCAATGAAAGTGGACGATGGATTCGACATGGGATTGTAGGACACATTAGGTATATTCTTACGAGTCTTGTCATCCTCATTTCTCACTAGCGTTTTAATTAAACATTTAGTTAAGTCCATCAAATATATATATATATAATATATATATATATATATATATATATATATTATATATATATATATATAATATATATATATATATATATATATATATTATATATATATATTAAAATCTCTCAATGCATGCAACACTCACGAAAACATCACTAGACTGGATTTAATATATTAAATCCCTCTACCTGCCTAAAATAAACACATTTGTGTTATTCTTCTACTCAACTCTTTAACTAGTCAAACTTTAATAACCTAACTCTGAACATTAAAAAAAATTGTTTGTACCACCATTTCAAATGTTAACAAGTGCGTGTATAACGGTATATTAGACATTTAACGACTTTATTATACAAAATGAATTTATTAATCTTTCGTATGTGTTTATATATTCCGATGCCTTGATAGAATTGCTATGAAAAAGAAAGAAACGAAATTATTTTTTCCGATGATTGTTTTTATTGTTAGTTTGTTGAATGCTAGGTTAACTCACACATGTAAATCTAGTTTATAACACTTGAATCATTCCATAAAATACATATTTTATCAACACGCGGTATTGTTATTATCATTTATAATATATTAATTTTCAATTTTTCTATATATGAGGTGTTGTATTTTATGCATAAGGTGTTTTATAAAAAATAATTTTTACTTTTAACTTAAACCTCTTATCTTTGCAATGTAACGTTATAAAATTTTAAGTTTTTTACTTTTGGCTTAAAACATTCTCTATTTGATAATCTCACCTTGCAAATTTTTTGCTTTCAACTTTAATCCCTTACATTTCATATTTTGTAAATTCTTGTTTTACATTTCGTTATGAGTTTTTCAAGTTAAAACGGTGCAACGTGCATGTGTGGTTCAATATTTTTACGTTTCGTTCTAAATTTGTGATTTAACAGCGCGCAACGTGCATGTATGGTTCACTGTTTTTACTTTTTTATTTTTCAACCGTTTGACACACAAAAATTTTAGTGCTGGTGGGCGTTGTCAGTGGTGTGACATCGGTACTATTTGAAACGATTTTATGTAAATACCGCAATACGAGACTTAATTCTAACTATTATTATTATTATTATTATTATTTTGGAAGAAATGTTTACATCAATATTGAGGTGTAAAGGTAGTTGTTTGTGGGGAATGGGAAGGTGCGGAGAGTTATAAGTACACCCAAATCTTGATCAAGTTCCCTTCGTACATTTCACATTCTTCAATCTTCATCTCTTGTGAGAGAGATAGAGAGATATTTTGCCCTAATTCACACTCTTCTCTCGCACCATGATTTCCTTGAACTCTTCATTTCTTGAGGTATGTAATCTCTCAATTTCCTCAATTTTTCATTCCATTTTGATCGATACAAACGCATATATCTGTTAATTTGAGCATAACAGAAGCACGTGATGTGGATTGAATGATTGATTGTCTGTAATCTGATTTCGATTTTGAAGTTTAGATCGGCATTTGTTGTAATCTGTTTGTGATTTGATTTTGTAGAGGAGCTCCGTTACCGGAGGCTCGAGGACGCAATCGCAGTCGTTGAGGTTGTCGGCGAGGCGTCCTGTGGTGACGTCTATGCTGAATTCCAACAGTCTACCGGAGAGAAACGTCAGCGTTTCGGTGGATAGTGCTGTGAGGGATGTGAATGCTCCGGTGGCGGTGGAAGTTGATCGTTCTGTTGGTGAAAAACCATTTGCAGCTGTTGGTGGTGGTGTTGAGGATATGTACGGTGAGGATACCGCCACCGAGGATCAATATATCACTCCGTGGTCTGTTTCTGTCGCCAGGTAACAACTGATCTTGATCTCGATGAGATTTCACGTCGATGAATCCTATTCTTCAATTGTTTATCTTGATATCTCGTGCTATTCTTCAATTTCATGCACTTCAAATTGTTTATTGCAATCTTTATGTTTCTTTATATTATTGTGTGCAAAAGTGTGTTTCATTTAATACACATTTAAACTTACGTGGAATCAGATTACGGTTTCCTTATTTAATTTCAATATGGATTCTACATCTTCAAGAGAAGCTAGTAAATATTTATAACGACTCCCCCCGGGATCCTCTTGGTAAGGTGGTGTACTTTCAACCCCATAGCAGGCTCAAACCGTGTGGAGCGCAGATTCGATGATTTTAAGAGTAAAGTAGGTGTAAAGCGGAAAAAGTGTGTGTTCCGCTGAAAGAAATATATTTTTAACAAGATTTTGGTGAACTATCCTAACATATTTCTTAACAATTAATTTTTCAAAAGTTTTTTCAACAAGTAAAGCAGAAGTTAAGTTTGCAGACTTATTATTATTATTATTATTACAAAAAAAATATTAATATTATTATAAACACACCTGTTAACAACAAAAGGCTTACAACTTTGAAATAGTTAGTCAAATTAGGGTATATGTGGGAAATTGGAAATGAAAAGGGACACTTGCTTGAATAAAACAAACTGTAGGGTTCCACTATCCAAATTGTTTATTGGCTCTTTTCAATGATAAAAATAATGATTTAGTTATATAGTTTTGAAATACTGAGAGCTTTTTATGTAGTCAATCTGCTGTTGTTGACAATTTGAGAATTTTGGTGTTCACTGTGCTAAATACTTAAGTATAATGCTTGTCTTTTAGTATAGCATGATACCTGTCTTATGGTTAAATTGTGAATTATGAATAATTTTCTTATTTATTTAGCGGCTATTCGTTGTTGCGGGACCCACACCACAATAAAGGTCTGGCCTTTACTGAGAAAGAACGAGATGCCCATTTTCTACGTGGTCTTCTTCCTCCGGTTGTTGTTAATCACGATCTTCAGGTATTTTAGTTTTATTCAAACTCACATCAGCTTCATTATTAATTGTTTTAAATATTTAATAGATGATTAATGGAAAAATCTCATATTTTGTGACGCTGCCTAACCAGGTAAAAAAGATGATGCATAATATCCGCCAATATCAAGTACCTCTACAGAGGTACCAAGCCATGATGGATCTTCAGGTAAACCTTGCTTTGTTTCTTCTGATACCAATTGATATGCGCCAAAAATGATATTTTTGTAATAATAAAATGAATTTAACCCCTTACCAATTCTGATAATTACCAAGAGCCCTTTGACTTGTTTTGATAGGCTCGTAACAGAATGTTCATAGGTTGTATTGATTTCATCTTGTAGTATGTCAATGTGTTTAAATTATTATGTAGATTTATTCCTATGTCTACTATTTTTAAATGTCTATGTATCTTGGTGTACAGCAAAGAAATGAGAGGTTATTCTACAAGCTATTAATTGAGAATGTTGAGGAGCTTCTCCCAATTGTATATACACCAACCGTTGGTGAAGCATGCCAAAAATACGGGAGCATTTTCGAGAACTCACAGGGTTTATTTATTAGTTTAAAAGACAAGCAAGTTCCCATCACCATTATCTTCTCATATATTCATGGAAACATTACGCTTATTAATCATTCCAATTAACTAATCATTGTCACAGGGGTAGAATTCTTGAGATATTGAAGAATTGGCCACATAAAAAAATTCAAGTTATAGTTGTCACAGACGGTGAACGAATCTTAGGTCTAGGAGACCTTGGCTGTCAGGTAAAGGATTTTATTTATATATTTATTTGTTTGTTTGTTCGACCTTGTTCTTTGTCCTAGAACTAAAACCAAGTGTCCCAGATGGATATCTGACCTTTCCTTTTTGCAATAATATACGTGCTTGCAATCTTCTTTATTTTTGTTTGTGTAGTAATAATTTTGTTAATTTAGATGGAACAATCTTAATAATGAATTTTTTTATAGATTTAGATGGTGATTGAATTTGGACTATGAAACATATTATCTGATTCTTGCAAATTAAAGTTCCAATAATGAGTTTCTGATATTTGTATATAAAATCCCTCACATATTTTTATTATCTGCATTTTTGGGTGTTAAATAGTCTGTTTCCTATCAGTTATTTAAGGGTATATCAAAGTTACCTATTTACACCTGTCTACTTTACATGAAAGATTTTTAGAAAACTCATAGAGCCTTTCTATATTTTTTTTAAACTTTGGTCATGTTATCTGTTTATTCTTAAGTGATTAGAATTTGTCCACCAAATCTTGTGATTATCTGATTATTACAACTTAAAGCATAATAAAACACATCTTGGCACTATCGTCTACAACCAGTTTTATTAAAGTTAGTTATCTGATTTTGATTATTACATTCTTTCTATGCAATTATTTTACAGGGAATGGGCATACCTGTGGAAAGCTTGCTCTGTACACAGCTCTTGGAGGAGTTCGCCCTTCAGCTGTATGTATCTCCAAGTAGAATTGTTATTAACTTTCTTGCAATTGTACAAATGTACAACTTTAATTTGTCTCGGTTTGATTTGAACTCATCCCATAATTTAACTATTATTTTCAATGTTTTTGGTATTATGTTTTATTTTTTGGTTTTCTGCTTTGTGAAAGCATTTGAAAATGACAATGCTCGAATAATATTAAATATCTTCAGTGTTTGCCGATAACCATTGATGTTGGCACCAATAACGAGAAGTTGTTGAACGATGAATTCTACATTGGTTTAAAGCAAAAGAGAGCTGCTGGGCAGGTTAGCTAGTTTCCTTATTTTAGTTGTGTGCCCATGTTCACCTTTATTAGAGGTGGCAAAGTAGGCAGGCTGGGGCAGTTGGTTAACGGGTTAAAACAGGGAGTTTCTTTGTTTGGGTTTGGTTGAGCCAAAACACTATTCATGCAAGAACTTTACTTTTTCATAAACAAATAGTGTGCAAATATGATTACTGACGCTTTTTTCTATTTCAATAATGCTCTTATACCCTGAAAAAATGATTTTGGATGTTTATGTAATAGAAATAAAGCTTTAGCGGGTTTTACCTGTTCGACCCATTTGACTTGTTTCCCTTCTAGTTTTTATTTAGTTTTCAGTTGACCGGTAGAGAATAATATTGCCGGAATCACCTCATTTATTAGTAAAGGGATCAAAATTGCTACCTCTACAGTATCTCTTTGAATTCATTGGTTGTTGAGTGGCTTTTTCTATTTGCTAGTTAGCTAGTGTCCTGAGTCTTAAATCTTAATTATGTGATACCTTGGTTGGCCTATATTAGATGTGGCAAATTAGGCAGGTTAGATGGGTTGTTTAAGCTGTAAGGGGTCAAATAAGTAGTTATTTTGGTTTGGGTTAGCTACTTAGGTTGGCCCGAAACATTTCTTGTCCAAATCTTGCCTTTTTTAGATACAATTAGTGCGTCAAACATCACTACAGAAGTTGTAATGTTGTAATGCTCTTGTTTATTGGAAAAGAAATTGAGTTGGGGGTTTTATGCATTTAAAAACACACCTTTGGCGCTTTTGGCCCGTTCAACCCATTTGACATGTTTTATTTATCAATTATGTTCTTTAGAGAATAGAGATTACACAAACGACTCGTTTGTACATAATTGGGCCAAATCCACACAGCATTTATTTTTTTTGAATTCTTTGTTTATCAAGCGGTTTGTTCTATCCCCAGGAGTATGCTGAACTTATGAATGAGTTCATGTCTGCTGTCAAGCAGAATTATGGGGAAAAGGTCCTCATTCAGGTTAGCAACTTATATTATCTTTTTTATTTTCTTTTTCTACTTTTATCTTGCTTCTTTGTTGCACATGAGAAATGGTGCTCATCACTGTCTTTTAATCTTATCTTTTCAGTTTGAGGATTTTGCAAACCACAACGCCTTTGATCTTCTTGAAAAGTACAGAACCACCATCTTGTGTTTAACGATGATATACAGGTACTTCATAAATAGAAAAGCATGTTCGTTGAGTATGTAGGTACAAAATGGACCATCCCACAAGGAATAAATTCTTTCAATGTAGTAAGTTAATTCTTTTGGGGGAGGGTTGTTTTTTTCCCATTCCGTCAAGGAATGGAACTAAAGTTATAAGTTTACAATGTAATTTATTTTTATCCAATAAGTTATGAATTATAATAAATCTAGTTTATTAAAATCTATAATAATTTATTTAAACTTTTCAAAAACAGTTAGGAATATATATTTTTAGTATAATCTTATGTGAACGTATCTTCATCTTTATTTTGTTTTTAAAATTAGTTATTACAAATATAAATTTCTGTATTTTAACCAATTATGTACTAACTAGAAGTAAAACTTACATCGTAAGTTTATAATATGAAAAATAAAAGATAGACCCATATTGATTCGATAATATTGAAAATAAAATAATTAATTTCTTTTCTGAACAAATCATGTCTAATATTACTTCAAATGCTAAAAAAATTTAATACAATAATTTATATCACAAAATCATATTAAATGCCCCTTTCTATTGCTACATGCAAGATGAGTTGTTTGGGTAACGGGTATAGGCAGTTTGGGTTATGGGTAAATGCAGTTTGGGTTATGGGTAAAGGCAGTTTGGTTGAATATTTTTGTTTTATAGTATGAGGTTGAAATGGCCTAGGTTACCCACAAACACTTATTCTCCATAATTTCACATTTTTAATAGTAATCTGTTAATTATGTGGGCTTTAGCTTTTTAACCTATTTCCCTTTTAGCTGGTTTTTATGTATTAGACTCAATATGACTCATTTGGAAAGAAAACACAAACGAAACAGACTGTAAAAATTATGGCGTGTAATTAATTGGCTACTTATATTGTTCTAGGGGACAGCTTCTGTGGTGCTTGGAGGGCTTATTTCTGCACTAAAATTAGTTGGTGGATCTTTGGCAGACCAAAAATTTTTATTCCTTGGAGCTGGAGAGGTAGGCCAATCGTACTTAGTTTTTCACAGTTCATCATCCTTCTACTTCTTGATTTGTTGCGTGATTTCCTTTGTATCTCTGTCTGAGCTCTTATTTATGCAGGCTGGCACAGGCATTGCTGAACTCATAGCTCTGGAGATATCAAAACAGGTTAGAAAATATCTAGATTAAAGGTGACAAGATGGGTGGGTTGACACTTGACAGGTTGGATCAGGTGGACCTACAACCAAACATTTTTGGAATTTTTAATAAACCAATAAAATGAGAAATGTGATTACAATGCATTAAGTAATCTTACTCTTGAATAAGGCTATTTAGAATGTTATATGCACTAAAAATAGAACACGTTTAAACTACCCGTTCCCTATGTAGTTACGTTTTTTGGTTCAACCAATTTTGCTCAATTTGATATAAGAAAAGGGACTTAACTGCACTTTTTTGTATAGTATATATAAGTTGTTTGATGGTAACACTAAGAACATACCCAAAAAATGATGAAGAAATGAGCTGATATTACCACCGTTCTAACTCTTCCCCCTCAACAACTACAACCCCCCCCCCCCCCCCCTTTTCTCTCTCTCTCTCTCCTTGGAAACACACACACACACATCTTGAGAGCTTAATGAGGAGGTTATGTACTTATGTGATGTATGTTTCATACAATAATGCAGACAAATATTCCATTAGAAGAGAGCCGCAAGAAGGTTTGGCTTGTGGACTCAAAGGTAACAAATATGAAAATACATCATCTCTTTGGCTTGTTTTTTCTTGCACAACCGTAATTATTTTACTTTTTGGTAAATAATTTTGTAGGGTTTGATTGTTAGATCCCGCCTAGATTCACTACAGCATTTCAAGAAGCCCTGGGCCCATGATCATGAACCTGTTAATGAATTCTTGGATGCTATCAAGGTTTGGATCTCTTTCTGTCTCTAATCTAGGTTGGATAATATGTCGTTTAAACTGGTTGGCTCTGATTGGGGTTGCCTGTTAGAGCTTTCAGTTATCAACCTATTTATCTTTTGAATTTCATGAATGTTTATTGTTTCAAATATGACTGCATAATTTGTTAAAAAACCTCTTATTATTGTATTGAATAAAAAATTTAGGAGGTTGTAAACGCTTATGCATTTATCTTTTTTATTTGCTTTTTATCCCCTAGGATGGTATTTTTGACCCATTTACTTGTGAATGGGTCAATTTGGCTTGTGTTTTATATCAACATTAAAGCAAATAATTTAGCTAAAAGAGAAACTTGTCAAATTGGTCGATCAGTTGAAGTTGCCAGCCTTCTAAATCTGCTTATTCAAAGATTTGGATGATTATGTAACAATATCGTCTTTGTAACAATAATTGACTAATCAATTAACTATAAACAATGGAGAATGTTTGAAGGTCAATCCAACCCTGTATTGAAAAGTCACATATTTTAATCGTCACCTGATACACAACCCACCTCACACCACGTCTATTTGTACCAATTTGCATATAAAAATATGTGCTCGTCTCACTTCCCTTGTGTTACCAGACAATCAGGCCAACAGTGTTAATTGGATCATCAGGGACAGGACAGACTTTCACAAAAGAAGTTGTTGAAACTATGTCATCACTTAATGAGGTCATTTATTCGTACCTAACGATTTGCTTGTCTGCTTTAATAAAGAAGTTAAATAGAAAGTGAATGATTCATAATTAAGTTTCCTTTTTTTGTTTGCAGAAACCTATTATTCTTGCTCTTTCCAACCCAACTTCACAATCTGAATGTACTGCTGAGCAAGCTTATACCTGGAGTGAGGTATTGCCGCTATCCTTCTAACTTTATTTTCATCAAAATATACACAATAAATGCAACTATTATAGAAATTTAACAAACATGCTATTAGATGTCATTGTAGCTTTTGGTTGGTATCTGGCAACCCTCCAAGTGTAATCTCAAATGGATTTTGATGATTTGATCCTATCTCATATGATTTTAGTTGCCAAAGGAAAGATCATTGTGTTACGGGGTGTTTGGATGTGCGTCAACTGTTTGAAAACGTAACAAATTGATGATCAGATGTTTGAATGTTTTGTCAAATTCTAATAATTGAATATATTAATAGATAAAACGACGGAACACGACATTTTCTTTTGAAAAAAGTAGACTGTTATGTAAAATGGGAAATTGGGAATAGATTTGCAGTACATCCAGTTAAAAAAGGTATGAATAAGTAACTTTATCTTACCCTTAGATAATCAGTTTTGTTGCAGCGGTTATGCAACTGATTTTCTAAACTCTATTATTAGACCCCTAAATAAGTTCAAATATCAAAGAGTATAGTTGCAAAAGACGATCAGTTTCAATACGCAAATCCAAACATCACTTAGTTGTGTGTGTCAAGAGTTGTTAAGTGCCCAATTTGGACTTAGGTTAAAAAACTGAACATTGTTCTAAATTCAATGACCTAAAGCTATGCTTACATATTTGTTTCTACTTTATTATAGGGTCGTGCTATATTCGCCAGTGGGAGTCCTTTTAAGCCTGTTGAATATAATGGAAAGCTCTATGTGTCAGGCCAGGTCTCGACTTCTTGAACATTATACTATATTGCTATATAATTTTCTAAGAAATTAGAGAGAACTAATTATTGTTGTTATATCCATTTCAGGCCAACAATGCATACATTTTCCCTGGATTTGGTCTGGGCTTGATCATTTCTGGTGCAATCCGTGTTCATGATGACATGCTTTTAGCAGCCTGTAAGCTCGCATCTTATTTCGTTTATCCACTCTCATCACCAATTGACTTTTGACATTTAGAAGTTATGTATTCTACCCATCTTACATAAATTCCAGATGTTTTCTGTTGGTAATGGGTGAGTTGGTTAAATATAAATTAAAAAAAAAAGCAGAGAAGTCGCGCAAAGCGTATTCAACTTCCTACGACTTCCCAACTTTTTTTTCAAAGAACTATATTTATAATAATATAGATTTTGTAAATAACATCAACCAAATTGTTCATCTATAGAACTTAAAATAGGCAAAAGAGGAGTTCACGGATAACCCGGTGTGACCCTACTAGTCTGATACACACTTAAAATCATCTGTTTTGACATGAACCTGTTTGACCCATGACACAATCCACCTGATGATAAAATTTTGCCATCACCATGACACCAGTTCAGATCTACAAGATTGTTCTGTTTATCATGCTAAATAACTTTGTGCGAGAGTTCTATCATGTAATTTAACGCCATTTATTTGTTTCTCATATTGAATGGAACAGCCGAGGCTCTAGCTGAACAGGTGACACAGGAACATTTTGACAAAGGGCTAATATTCCCACCATTCACCAGCATCCGCAAGATTTCTGCTCATATTGCTGCCAAGGTGGCAGCCAAAGCATATGAACTTGGTGAGACCTCTCTCTAAAAACAAAACCACACCAACTATATTCAGTTTAGCTCTTGAGTTTTTAAGAACCTGCTCATGGTTCTCAAGTTTTTCAAAATTAGTATACCACTAAAATTAATTCACACACCACAACAAGATTTTGGCTTAATTGAGACGAAAGCGGTTATGGTTTCTGGTTCTTGTGGGTCTGGTTGACCCTGTTTAGTTCTGTTTCAATGCAACGTGTAAAGCTAAATGCAAGTCTTGATTTGCTTTGCAGGTTTGGCGAGTCGTCTTCCCCAACCAGAAAATCTAGTAGCTTATGCTGAGAGCTGCATGTACAGCCCCAAATACCGCATCTACCGTTAAGTTTAGCGGGAAAAAAGACAGTTGATCTGTTGCTGTTTGCAATTTTTTAAAGGGTATGTTGTCAGATGCATGTTGTAATGCTTGTTCATCAACACATTATATGACTTGCAGTTGCTGATGATGGAAACTTAAAGCTTAATACTACTTTTGTTTATTCACTTACAAATACCGGTTGGGTTCTTTGTTTATCAGGAATGCTCATTGTGTGTAGCTAAAAGCTGGCCGTTTATAGTTTTATTGCCCTAAATCTGGTACTTTATCAAAAACTAAATTTGGAACATCAAATACTTTTTTCAAGAATGATAAACTCGTACACTCTCTAGGGTACCCCTGAAATTTAAATCAAAATCCACAACCGCTTAGGAAGGAACATATGTGATAAGAACTGAAATTTCGATCAACTATTACAAGATAGTCGGCCCGATTCGAGAGGTAGTCGGCCCGATTTGAGAGGGCTAGTCTCCAATTACAAGGAGTAAATACCTTAATCTTGATAAACAAAACACACGTAAAAACCTGAGAACACAATACTTAAACTAAAAGCTGTGTGAACAGTTACAAATTTGCACCACTCCCTAAATTTGTGAGTCACCCCCCACCTCCCAAATTTTCAAATGTTCTCTCATCATTTACTTTCCCTCCATCTGGATTCCCTCCAATTAACAGCTGACACAATCCGGTTTGATCCAACATTGGGTTCGTATCAATACATCCGGCCCGGAGGTCGACTTGTCCTCAAGTCGAAAGGAGGGGCATTATTGTGCCAAGCAATAAGCCATTGGATTGGAGGTTGATGGACGATTTCCTTGTGTTTGAAAGCTTTAAAAGATCCGACCAAATCAGCTTTTAATGCCTCTTGAACTGCAGCCACAACACTACTTTGAAACCTTAAATCTGTTTTGAATTCTAGAGGGGTTGTTGTTGCTAGTTGCTTCTGCAGAGCTTTACCATCGGTTGATTTGTGATCAGTTTGTATGACACGAGCCATATTCCTAGGATATAGACTCACAATCGGTTGAGAGTGCCAAACCTTGTGAATCTGAAATTTTGAATAGGCCCTAGGCGTCAATTGTACATCATCCAAAGCAAGTTCTGACCGATCGTCAGTATCACTAAAATTGTTGTTGGTAGGTTCATCCTTAAGTTTCATGTCATCCATCCAAGCCTCCTAGATTTCTGCAACATTACTCTTCAATTGTGACATTATGAACTCGATTCAGGATGAAATTATGGCTAATTGGGCAACAACAAGGTCAGGGTGCATGCTGCTGCCTTCGAGATTTCTTCGGGTAGATGATGCCATCGATATTTTCCCGACAATGGAACCAAATGATAAGAACTGAAATTTCGATTAACTAAGACACGAAATTACAAGATAGTCGGTTCGATTCGAGAGGGCTAGTCTCCGATTACAAGGAGTAAATACCTTAATCTTGATAAACAAAACACATATAAACAACCTAAGGAAATACAGGAACACAATACTTAAACTAAAAGCAGTGGGAACAATTACAAATCTGTAGCTTCACTCCCTAAATTTATGGGTCGCCCCCCACCTCCCAAATTTTCGAATGTTCTCCCACCATTCACTTTCCCTCCACCCGGATTCCTTCCAATTAACAGCTGACACAACCCGGTTTGACACAACAGTGGATTCGTATCAATATGTTAACATTGATAATTATCAAATATTTAACTATAGTTCTAATAGTCAGAAACTTTAATGTCAAAAAATATCATTTATTCTATTTTTCTGATTAGATAATATTCTATGTATGTATATGAGTTTTAAGCAAGTAAATGAGTATGCCACGGGCTTTGGGTAATCAAATCAGTATAACATACGTGTTCAAAACCATCAAAAATTTATATTATTAACATCATACTTAACACCATCTTGCTTTCTTTACATGGTGTTTTCAATTTTAAGATTTTATTAAGATTCATGTTTCTTACTAATCTCATCGTATTCTGATTTTCTTACCATCTCTATAACTAAAGCACCAATCAAATTGGTGCAAATCATGTATACTTCTTTTCTGTTCACTAACCAGTATTTAATAACGAATTAATAGGTTGAATCAAGTCAAGATACCATCATGACTATCAATTGTGTGATATTCGGTGATCAATATATAATAGAGTAATAGACAACTAAAATAGTAAAATTCACAGAATTTTTTTTGAACGACGGGTTAGTTGTTAGTATCACCAAGTTAGTAGTATTCATCAATGCCAAGGTTTAAATCTTGGACCTCTAAGAAAATCAAAATCTTTTATCTCCTGCTTAACCATTAGGTCAAAAGACAAAATTCACATAGAAATTCACCTTATTATTAATTGAACTATTGATGAACAATTATTTTTAATGTACAACTTTGTTTGCATATGGTACATGTGCCCTTTCCATTTTGTTTGGTGTGTCTGCTTTAGAAGTGTGAGGTTTTAGAGCAAGAGAGGGGTTTTCTAGTACGGGTGGCTTATTGTTGTTGCTACCATCATTCACCACCGTTCACCACCCAACTTTGTCTTTTTGATTTCCACCACCGTCAGAGAACACTGTCGCTGACTGAACATCAAACGTGTGTTAGGACTTTGTTGGATTTCTATCGGCCTCTCCTGATGTCATTGTAAAAGGCGACTGTTGTCGATGAAGACGGGTTTTGGTTCGTCTGAGACGTCGCCAAGCTGCTTATAATTGTGGTTTGCGATGAGGGTTTCGTTTGATGGGCGCGGTGAACATATATGTTCGCAAGCACAACGAATTGTTGTTTATCCGAGCCTTGATTTGTCCCATCAATGACTACAATGGCTATGATGGTAACAACGCGATTGTTTGATAATACACGTTTGTCTGAGCCTTGGTTTATCCCGTCATTCACATATGATTTTGTACTTTATTGCTAAGATATGTTTCAGATTTGTACATGATGCTTTTGTTTTATAACTTGGTTATAATTTATTTGTATGTCCTAACAGTTAAAAGTGGTTTTCAATGTGTTTTCTATCGCGCATAGCGCGATTATGTATATCACTAGTTATTATAAATCTTTTATTGGGCCAAAAGCCCATCAAATCGTTCACGTATCAAAGGTTCACACTTTACACTACAGTTTACACACACAAAACCCTAATCTCTATTCCTATAAATTCATCCCTCTTTTTCATCAATTACTTTTGATCTTGATATTCATAAAGCATGATGTCTCTGCAAGTCATTGCTTGAATCTTCTTCAATGTTCTTATGATCTCTTATCTGTCAATTTGCTTGAAACCTTTGAGGAGTTTGTCTACAATCGTTCTTATCGATGCAATCATCTCTCCGTATTGATGATTTTGATACAATCTCTCTGCAATTCGAATCTTTGTATGATTCAAGCAAAGATAGTGTGTATCATTTTATGTATTTATATAACACGTATTTATGTATGGAATCAAATGTGCAAAGCCTTTAGAAAATTTATTTAGGAGCTGATTGATCATTTCTAAATTATTAAATTTTAAATTAATAAAATGTCTAAACCATTAAATGTTACATCGTTAAGAGATCTGAAACATTAAAAGTTAGTATATCGTTTAACTATTCAAATATAATTTTCTGATCAATTTAGATAAGAAGTTTTAACAATTTAGTATTAGATCTCTTAACCATTCAGTATTAATATAATATTTAACTATTCAAAGGTAAATGTCTGAACTATTCAACCATTTGTTCATGAAACAAATACTTAGAACCATTAAGTGTTGAGTCTGTCGGATATCTGAATCATTAAGAGTTAAGAGTCTGACTAATCAAATGATTAAAGTTTTAAAAGTAAATCATGAAGAAGAATTACGTGGGAATAGAAATGAATAAAAGTTTGGTGATAAATGTTGTATTATTATCAACTATAAGGTTTGAATCTTCTGATATACAAGTTAGTGATTAACAAAATAGTTGATTCAAAATAAGAGTACCAAAACATAAGATGAGTCATTTATATAAATACCAATTATCAATTTTATTATGCTTAGTGAATTGTATTATGTGTTTAATGGATTGTACTTATTTTGTTTTTTTTAAACTACAATTTTTTTTTTTAATTTTAACCTACTACTTTCATACTTTTGACAATTTAACCCTAATATTTTATTTTATTTTTATATTTGATCCCCATACTTCTTATATTTTATAATTTTTGTTTTATGGTTTACGTTTTCAAATAATTTTTGCAAGTAACACCCATAGTGCGTGTGTGAATCAACATTCGTACCCTTATATTTTTCCCGTTTAACGACCTTGTCGCAACACACTGGTTCTAGATCGAATTACTTATTGTTTAATGTGTTTTATGTTTTGATTACGTGGTTCAACGTTTTTAGACCTACTTTTTGTTTGATTTTATTTTTCTTCGTTTTTTATTTCTATTCTAATACAAATTTTTTCGGTTTCGGTGGTCACTTGCGGTGGTATGTCATTGGTACTACTTAACACGGTAGTATCCTAAGATTAATACTAGTTCAAAACTAATTACTGTAATAATATGAAAACTTAAGTTGTTAATTAGTATTATATCAATATTAAGGAGATTAGTTAAAAGGTCTAAAAGCGTTATTAGTATTTTTTAACTTTTTTTTCGAGTAGTGGGTGATTCGTTTGATCAAAAACTAGCAAGAAGATACATATTAAAAGAACACCAACGAAGCCGATTCATATCAATCTTAGGATATCAGGGGTTTTGATCCATAAGAATGAGCAGGGCCGGCTCAACCGAATTGGAGGCCCCAAGCAAACTAAAATTTTGGGGTTCTTTTTGTGTATTTTTTACTTTTTACATCACCACATTCACACTTTTGATTTTTATTTAACATTTATATTACTATTTATAAGTTTTACACACAAGGTAAGTCTAAAACAAATGTAGGTATTTAATTCGTAATAATTAAACAAGTATGAAAAAATATACTAGTAAATAAAAATTTTAAATCTAAAGAGTATACTAAAAAAATAAATGAGCTCATGCTCAAGAAGTTCTAAAACATTTGAGTTTTATATTATAACTAGATAACTTATTTAGCATTTTATCATTTAAAATATTCAATTAAACCGTTGAACAATTATAGTTGAAAATTAAATGAGTCAAATATTAAGAACTTAACTATTTAAATATGACCCTAAATCAATATTGTAAAAACTATAGAAAGCTTAAAGGGAGAGAAAATCTATATTGCAACATAATTCTTAAATCAATAACTTAAACTATAAAAACTAAAATAAAAACAAGACGACAAAAATAAGAATTACAAACTCAAACACAAACTAACCTTATATATATTTTTAGGCTTAAAATTTTAGAATAAGATAGATTTGATTGTTTCAATTATACTATTGATAAAAACAACTTTGTTATTGTATACTTGATCATTTATACTTCTCAAAATAGTCCCACAAGATACCATCGTGGATAAGTTTCTTCCTAGCTCGACTCCCCCTAAATGATTTGTTAATATCAATTAGGTCCATTAAGAAAACGCATAATCTGTTTTATACACAACCACAATCCGATAATAGCCAAAACTTGGTTAGCAATAACAAATAGTTATGAATTGTATATCATGGATTATAATTGGAATTACGTGTTTATGGTTTGTATATATAATTATACATTTAGTTTCAAGAACCGATAATTTCTTTTAAAATTTACATACATGTAGATAAACAAGCATTTTAAATATTCACATATTTGTAAAGATGGTTACTTAAAATTTTTTTAATGATTTACATATATATGTAAACAAAAAAACATTTCAAAAGATGTGATTCACATATATTTAAGTGTACGACAATTTGAAACACATATGACCGATGTGTAAATAGATATGGTGTTAGAAATTTATTGATAATATTAATATGATTATTAATATTTAGTTAATAAATTATGTGTTGATTGAAAATTAATGTGTTTAATGACATTATGAATTAATAAGGTGAGAAGTTGTCCCACATTAAAGGAAAGAAAAAAAATATAAAATGATTTATATTCTATAACCTATTGTCTATATTGTATCCTATGGTTTCACACACTTTTAACTCGCACTCGTACACGCGCGCGCCCACGGCGTGGGCATGTGGGCGTAATGTGACGCCTTGATGGCTTCACTTTGCACAATTAATGGTTGAGTGGATGTTACCGTTCAAATTCCACTATAAATACTAAGGGCGCCTCAGTATGAAGACACACCAACACAACTTAAAACTTGCAGCAAAACAAGTTTTTTAATTAATCCCCAATCTTTCTGGTTTCTCTTGTACAAACAAGTTCGGGTACTAGATCAATCCCGGCTGTACAAACTGATTCGGCTGTTGTACCCTGGGAAACAAAACGAGTTCTTCTAGGAGGCTCGGAATTTGTTTTAAGGGCCCCGTATTAAACACGATCCTCAACCTTTACATTTATGTTAATTTACAATTGTAAAAGGAATTTGTAATCATTTATTTATATTCATTTGTATTAAGTATATTAATAAAAATTATTTGGGTTTAATTTTTATATGAACGGTTCCTAATATAGATGATTAGATTTACATATATGTAAATAAACAATACTTGATTAATTTGATTTTCAATAAGTTGAAGACGATTAGGTTAGAAAATGATTGTTTGGGTGTTATTTGGGCTTTCGAAATATTTACATACGTTTGATGGAAACATGTAGGCATTTCACACATGACGTGAAAACATTTATAAAAAAAATTAACAACCATTTGCAACGATATAATTGAAAAAAAGTGTAAAAGTTTTGTGAGAAGAGAAATAAGTTAAATGAGATCTAGATATGTTATAAGTATCTTGTTCAAAGATAAGCTCAAAACAAGAAAATAATGGACACGCAATTGTATAGTCATGCTAATCTTGACCAAAAACATACTTATAGTCACACTCAAATTTATATTATAGTTACACTTAGCGCCGTAAATGAACCTAACATTTAGAAAACAACTTATGAACCGGATTGTAGCAAACACTACATGAATTGTTTGGCTGTAAGTTCGTTTATGTTTGTTAGTTTAATAAGTGAACGAATACGAACAAAAAAACTTCACTCGTTTAGTTAAACGAACGAACATAAGCAGAGGTTATGTTCGTTCATTTATTTTTGTGAACGTTCGATAATGTGTTCGGTAATGCTCATTTGTGTTCGTTTATTTTTGAGATAATTATTTTAAGTACTTATTTATATTTTGTAGATTGATAGATATTACATTATGTTTGTGATTTTTAATTATAAAATCAATATATGATAGTTTGTATTTTTTTTTGTTTCAGGAAATTTCATTTGTGTTCATTAATATTTATTAATATTTGTGTGTTTGCTTGCATTCATTTGCGTTCGTTTATAAACGTGAATAGTTCATAAACAGGTTTAGTTCCTTAATGAAAAAACACGAACAAGAAAACTCATTCGGTAAGCGTTCGTGAACAGTTCATAAAACAAGTTATTTTTTAATAAACAAAAACGAACAAGATTATGTTCGTGTTCATTCGGTTTGTTTACAGTCCCAGTCACAACCTCAACATTAATTAAGCACCAACAATACCTTTGTCCTTGTCGTTTTGCACGTTTTTCCTTCTATGTTTCCTCAATCGCCACGTTAAAAGAATGTGGTAAAATAAGGTAAGTGATCTTGTTTCTTCCCCACTTTACCAACACATTATGTAGTCCGTATGATGCACATAAAGCTCATGTTTGTTCTAACAAATAAACACAATTTGATTTGTCACACTAGTACATCCTTCAATAATGTTCTTGAGGACCCTATGTTATGTATCCTAAATGTAAAGTTTGTACTTTGTACAACCAACCAAAATTAAAAAAGTTTATTTTTTAACAAGATTTGATTATAAGACATACATTATATATAGATCGAACAACAAGAAACACATTGTAGAATGAACGACTAGATTTATAGTAATAAACTGCTTTTAGAATCGTGTCAATGTTTTCCAAATCTGCCGCATTGACATCTATTGATCACATCACTTGTAATGATGATTAACTATATAGTTTTTGTAAATGAAGAAGACGCTGATTAGGGAAAAATACAGACATCAATGAAACTAATAAATTACATCAATGAAACTAATAAATTACATCAATGAAACTAATAAATTACATCAATGAAACTAATAAATTACATCAATGAAACTAATAAATTACATCAATGAAACTAATAAATTGGGATGACGAGGTGAAAAATGATTTTACCTTCGTGCTTAAAGAAAATGGATATCAATAATGATAAAAATGAATATCTACGACATGAACAAAACATGTTATACAACTGTACACAACCGACACTAAATTTCTACTTCTTCAAATAACAAAGTAGAATAAAAAATATGATTCTTTGAAGTTTAATCTATGTAACTAGATTTTTTTACCACCCACAAGTTGTTGCGGCATCGTACGCGGCGTGATAAAGTGTAGACTACATTCGATTCGAGTCATTTCCGAACTAAATTTACGTCAATACATAAAGTGACTCAATTTTGTACCGTAAAATAAAAACGTATTATATTTTACCCGACTCTTTCCAAAACTAAATTTATGACGAAACATAGACTTAGAATCATTCCCACTCGTTTTCAAACTATTTTACATTGAAACATCGAGTAAATGAAAATGTATTATACTGACATCAACGACATGTTTTCATACAAAACCTACGTTCAATGACGGATACAGGAGTTTTGTCAGTGGGGGCAAAAAATGGGTGAGGTCCGAACGGACACGCTAAAAATAACATCAATAGATAAGGTCAAAACGGGCTGGATCAAAAGATTACTCACAGGTATAAAATAAATGTAAAACTATTATGTCCCTTGTAAGAGAGGTTATAAACATTACTATATACTTGACCAAAACTAATACTACTAAAACATTACACATATTTTCCGGTAACTTTACCCTTGCATTTTCATTTTATCATTTTCTAATCATGAAAAGTCAAATATATAACCTAAGTTTTAAGTTTCAACATGAAGTTAATAAGAAATTATAGGATTCTTTTAAATATTAGTATGCTACCAAATGATCACCTGTTACAAATAAATATGAAATTTTGGAAATAGAATGATAGATTTGTTCTTTGTCTCCCGCCTCTAAATCCTAAATTCATGTTTCCTTATTGGAAAAGGATTTGGGAGTATAGATTTTTGGGATGGAAAGTTGGGCTTGAAGACTTGATTGCTTTGGAAAAAAATAATTGGGTGAATTAACTATTTAAGTAATTTATAATGAATTAGCTTTAGTAAACTCGTGTATTACACTAGTTGAATAAATAAAATATGAACGTATTAAAATTTTATTAATTATAAAACAACATTTTAAGACATGATATTACTAAAATTATATGATTGTAAGGACTATAAGTAATAAAACAATGACTTCAACTTTTTAAAATTTTATTTTAAAGTCTTTTTCAAAAAATAAATATTTTATTAAAAAACAAACCATAAAAATATTATTTTTTTTCTTATTATAACTCTCAAATTAATTATTGTTAGTTTTTTTAAAAACAATTGCTTAAAAACACAAATTTTAAATTATTTTGTATTTTTAAAAAAGTTTGATGTTTTAGAAAAAATTATTATCAAATTTTATTTATTTAGAAATAATATTAATAAAATGATCTCTATTTTAATTTATTAAAAATATTAAGTAATATAATTACTAATTAAAATAAATATTTAATAATATAGAGGAATGATAAATTTTTTGATATGAATGATTATGGTGTTACGTGTCATCCTAAGTTATCCTTTTATTAAAATAAAAAGATTATCATTGTAGTTGAGTGGGGCCCTAGGATCCCTTAAGTAAACCTTGCATCCGTCCATGCCTATGTCGAAGCGTAGACATATCTTGAAACGTAAACATGACTAAAACGTATATAAAATTATGCAAAAAAATATTTTACATTTGACCTGAGTCGTTTTGGGTTAGAGGCCAAGTAATGTTTTAAATTTGCAAAGAAAAGTATTTGACAAAAAGTGAAAAAATAAATAAATAAATAACTGATAAAGAATGAAAAAAAAGAAATTCCTTGTAGCTCCTCCAAGGATTCGAACCCCAAGTGTTGTGTTTAAAAGAAAAAAAAAAGAATAAACCGTTTAATCAAGAAGAAAATTCTGCTTCGAAGTTGAAAATAATCTATATGTAAAAAGTCGAGATAGAATCGAAAATAAAAAAATCTCACCCCCTTTATAATTATGTTATAGTGTAATGTTTACCTCTGACAACGAAAATTCATGAACACAATGTCTACATACTTCGAGAGCACATTGTATATTATTTTTATTTTTATGATTGTATATACAAGTACAAATGTACAAATATCATATCATATCAATATCTAATCTAACGAGTTATATGCTTACTTTTAAAAATATCATATCATGTGCATATGTGTGTGTGTATATATATATATATATATATATCTATATATATATATATATATATATATATATATATATATATATATATAATATAATAAACTATAAAGACAAATACAAGTTGAAGTGCGATACAGCCAACGCCTTCTTCCCCTTACTTCTTCTTCCTCCTTCATCATACCACAATAATATTAATAATAATAATAATAATATTATATTATTATTATTATTATTATTCTCAAATCCACCCCCAATTCATATCTCCATATGTTAATCTAGGGTTTCAATCGCTTTTTCTCTTCTAATCTCCCCCAGATCGACATTCATTTCCCTCTTTAACCCTAATCCCTCAAGGGTTTCGATCAAACCCTTAACTTTCAATTCAATCTTTGTTTGTTTTTTTAACCTTCTTCGTGATCTTCTAATTGAGGAGTTGGAATTTGTAGAATTTGGGTCGAATTTCAGAGACCCAGTTGGAAATTGTACAAACAATTGCTTTCTCGATCGATTGTTATGAATTAGGGCTTTTGTAGAATCGAATTTGGGGTAGTGATGGTCGGTTCGGAGGCTTTGAGTTCACCGAGGCAGCACGGAGTTACCAAACCCTTGTCTCTAGCGGGGCCATCTGAGGCTGATTTACTCAGAACTAAAAAGTTGAATAAGGTAGGGTTTGTCGGTTTGACGCTTGATTTGAAGAGTTGATTCAAGAGTTTCTTTGTTTCATTATGTTTAAATGTTTGTAATTTTGTTGTTTTTTTTTGAAGTTTTTGGTGGATGCTGGACTTTATGAAAGTCAAGAAGAAGCAGCGAAGAGGGAGAAAGTTCTTGGTCAAATTAAGCAGGTTTTTGTGATTAGTGTTATTGATCCATTTTATGATGATTTTGCATTAAAAGTTCTCTTTTTTCTATCATATGAGCTATATACCCACTTGATTTGACAGTAGTGTTTGAATTAAGTTATAACCTTATGTTTTTATTTTCCTAGGAAAGAGTGGGATGCAATGGTTTGGTTGGACAGTAGATTATATGATGAATGTGCAGAATTGTAACACGAGTTATGAAGTAGGTTGATTATTAGGATGTTTTGTTTTGGGTTTGTTGATTAAGTGTGCCCTGCATATGTTGACGTAGCACAAATGCAAGGCTTTCTGTAAATGAAGTAGCTTAAATTAGTAGATCTTATCTATTAGGGATGATATTTTTGTATAATTTAACCTCAATTTAGTATAAATATAGATCTTTGAATACGATTAGCGTAAAGGCCATAAATTACAATGACAATGGAAGTGATGAGATGAATCTGAGGCCTTAGTTTGAGTTTATATTCTCTCTATATGTTAAGTTATACGAAAAGATGCCTGATGGGCGTGCTTTGTATTGTCTAGGTACTTGTTTTTTTGTTTTTCTTTACCACTGGGTTGTCACATTTGTTTTCTAATGGTTCGTTCAAGGTTACCCAATGTTCATATGACAATGTTTGGCAATTTGATGTGATGGCATAGATTGTAGTTGACTGGGTGAAGGAACTTACTCGCCTTCGAGGGTACTCGGATCAAATGGTGGAGGATGCAAATGCCGTCATATTTACCTTTGGTTCTTATCGACTCGGGGTAAGAAAGTATTTAAATGCAAAATATTAATATTGTAATCGAATTGAACTGCAATACTATAACTACAGTTCTCAATTATGGTGTTTGCATCTGTACACATGTAAGACATTGTTTTTTTGCTGCACCAAGGGTGCTAAAATGTTACGGGTGAGAGTGATTTAGATCTGTTTATTTATAAGTGGGTCGAGTTGGGTTATGTTTAGCCTGTAACAGGTTAAGCGGGCCAAACTAAAAAGGGTTTTGCTAATAATAGACCTTAGGGTTATTGTCAACAAGTCAACAACTAAAATTTAATTAATTTACTTAAAAAGTATTTAGTTTCTTTTTATCAAGCATCTCAACCAAACCCACTCATTCAACCACCTTTTTCCCCACATAGTCCTACTTTTCCTTGTCATTTAATAATTAAAATGATTGTTCTTAAAAAGAATAATTAAGACTAAGCAATTAAAAGGCAGTTGTTATCAATAGGTCTAAGGGCTGTTGTTAGCAATATTCCATTAAAAATAGCTTAAAAGAAATGAGTTGGATTTTTAAAATTCACTTTAAATGTAATTTGATGTATAAAACCTTAGAAGTCATGTTCTGATAAAATTGTATCATTAGAAAAATTATATAATTTGTAATCATATATAGCACACTGTTTTCTAAGGGAATTAAGTTTTTTTAGATAAGAGAATTTCATGTCAGTCCAACCTGATCGGGATTTTAACAAAGTTATTGTATCAACCGAGACCTATCTTGAGATATTATTCAACCTCGCTGTTTTGGCACCTCTAGTTATGGGTGCTAAAAGTAAATACACAGGACCATCTGTATTATTTTATCCTTTAAATTCATGCACAATTGTCAGATAGTTTTTTTTTGGTATTGAAGTGTTGTAGTAAGACTGTAAGAGGCTTGTTATTTTATTACTAATGGTTTTGTTCTCTTAACTTTGGTGGTAGGTTCATGGTCCTGGGGCAGACATTGATACCTTGTGTGTTGGACCATCTTATGTGAATCGAGATGTGAGGCTTCATACGATTTAAATTGTTCTTTATTGTTGACGAGAGCATTGGAGTGCGATATGATTACAAACAGGCCACTGTCTTACAATCATTGATCTAAATGATCTGCAATTGTGTTCTGTTTTCATGTTCTCACTATTCAATAAGTTCTTACCAGAACCGTACACAGTACTTTAATAGAACACACATGTTATTCTTTATTACTTACTCTCTTCACCTATATTTCAGGAAGATTTCTTCTTTGTTTTGCATGAGATGTTGGCTACAAAAGAGGAAGTTACTGAACTTCAACCAGTTCCAAGTGCTCATGTTCCGGTTATGAAGTTTAAGTTTGAGGGGATATCTATTGATCTTCTTTATGCTAGTATTTCCCGTTTAGTCGTCCCTGATGTAAGTTGGTTTAATTATGTACGATCAGCTTGATATTCGATTTTCACACATTTACTTTGAAAGGGGTTGATTTGGTGCATAACTGCATACCATGGACTATAACTCATGCCTTAATTCGATCTAATTTTTGTTTAACAGGATTTGGACATTTCTGATGTTTCCGTGTTGTATAATGTTGATGAGCCAACGGTTCGTAGTCTTAATGGCTGCAGAGTTGCTGATCAAATTCTTAAACTCGTTCCAAATGTTGAGGTGACTGCATACGATTGTTTTTTATCATTGGCTCCAAAGTTTTTACTTATATTTCATCCTTTTTTCCTTATGCATTTAGCATTTTCGTACGACACTTCGTTGCTTAAAGTTCTGGGCTAAAAGGCGCGGTGTTTATTCAAATGTAAGTGATTTTGCCAACACATGTTTTTACATACGAACAATTGTACTTTTGAATTGTGAATTTGTGATAGTTGATTTGTGTTCTGTATGTTTTAGAGGTGACAATTTTAGCCCATTAATTTATATGGGGGTCATTTGGGTTAATGTTCTATCTTCTACAAATTTAGGGTATAATTTAAAAGTAAATGGGTGAACATGTTAAGTCATCCAATATGTCTTCATGGGTATAAATCTTATATCATACTTGAAAGCGCAATTGTCGAAAATAATTTGATTGCCTTCCATCGAAATTTACACATGGGTGCCTAAATTTTATTTTTGTATGATTAAATCCCTTGTATTTTAAAACTTAATGGATGGAATCTTTGAACTTTACTTTTAACATAAAAGTTTTAATGAATTTTTATTTTTGCATGATCAAGTTCTTAAACTTTATAAAAAGGAGTAGATAGTTAAGTAATAAAAGTTTATAAGCTCGGTCCATAGGGTTTCTCAGTTTGATCTATTAAAAAGGTTGGTTTCTTTAATATGCAATATTGAATAATGTCTAGCACATTAACTATTTACAAAATAAAAAAAATGTGTTTGCAGGTCGGTGTAACCCAATACAATTTGTTTTAACCTGAACCTGTTTTTGACTCGTTAAGCAACGTGCCTCATTCACCCATTTTGCCACCTCTTCCTATGTTTGACGAGGCAATTCATCTGTCTCTTCCATTCTTTTGTCTATTATTAGTGCTTATGACCATCTAAGTTGTTTTTATTCAAAAAGTGCTATTGCAAATTAGAGTTCGTTAATCATAAGTAACACAATAATATCCCAGTAAAAAAATTAGATATATGGACAAAAGGTATTTTGTCTACATTGTTTCTTGTTTGATCGTGCATATTCATTATTTTGTCATCTTGCCATCTCTACTATGTTTTGCAACATTATTGCTTAAAGCCTTAAATTGTTTCGCTGCAAATACGAACTTTTTTTTATCCACGTCTTGTTTTGTGTCAGGTAACTGGTTTTCTTGGTGGTGTGAACTGGGCCCTCCTTGTTGCACGGGTATGTCAATTTTATCCAAATGCTGTTCCCAGTATGTTGGTTTCTCGATTTTTTAGGGTTTATACACAATGGCGATGGCCAAATCCGGTCATGCTTTGTGCTATACAAGAGGATGAGCTTGGATGCACTGTGTGGGACCCACGTAAGAATCCCAAGGACAAAACTCACCTTATGCCAATCATAACACCTGCCTACCCATGCATGAATTCTAGTTATAATGTCTCAACTAGCACACTTCGTGTTATGACAGAGCAATTTCAATTTGGTAATCGGATATGTGAGGTAATATTCTGGTACTGTTATCTGTGAGGTGGCAAAATGGGTGGGTTGGTGGCGGGATAAAATGAGTAACTTTTCTTACTGGTCAGAAATGGCTGGGACAACACACAAATGCTACATTGTTTTGATATTTCCTGCATTTTTTTAAAGTTTTTTTTAACATGCCGCATGCGTCTTATTCATAATTGCGCCTGTTAATAAGCATATATCAAGAACAAATATCTCTTAAGTTTGGTACATGGTACTATATTTAACATAATCTAATATATATTCTTTTTGCAAAAAAAGCAAAGCATATCATCTTCATATTTAATCATTTCAAATTTTGAATATTTGTTTTGTAGGTAAAAAAGAAAGTTGGAACATTGAATTTGTATGATAGAGAAATATGGAGATTTGATGTTTGACCAAGATATGAACATTAATTCGAATATTTCATATTCTATCACTAAAGAACTGAAATAATTATACATATTATGTTTAGAAAAAGTGAGAATTAGGAAGGGAAAAAATGTAATAATTGAATTTATAATATTGATTTAATAATGTAAGAGAAAATTTGGTAGAATATAAGTGCTTATAAATACTAATTGGCTATTATGAATGGGAATATTTGTTTAATAAACTTGTTGACATTATTAGATATCAGGGTTTTTTATACGAGACCGTGGCTCCGGTTAGGTTTTTAGGGTTTCTTGTGATCTCTTTAAATTGTAACCTAATGATTAATAATATTCAATTAGTCTTTTACATTACAAAATAAACCCCAATATCTAATAAAAATATTCCCTAAAAGCATGTTTATAAATAATTGACGTATTATGAATGCATTTTAGGTGACTGACCCTTTCAACCTGTTGTCATCATAGTTAATTATTCAAAGACAAGTTTATCCGAAAACGGGTTCAATTGCCACCTCTAGTGTTTTTCTTTCTATTGCTGATGTACTAGTTTATGACTGTTATTGTTATATTCCAGGATATAGAACTTAATAAAGCCCAATGGCCTGTGCTTTTTGAACCCTACATGTTCTTTGAGTGCTACAAGAACTATTTGCAAGTTGATATAGTTGCTGCTGACCCAGATGATTTACGGGCTTGGAAAGGCTGGGTAGAGTCTCGTTTGAGGCAGTTGACCTTGATGGTAATGTTTGACCTTTGAAACGGTTAACCTTTGCAAGTAAAAAAGAAAAGAAGAAAAAAAGAGTAACAGTTATGACTCCTTTGGTTGGGTTACGTATAAGGTTAGATCAGGTTGGGTTGACTACTTGACTGGTCGACCACTTATGTACCTTTCGGGAAGTGTTATAAACAATTAATATAATAAGTGCAATTTTGAAGACTGTTATTGAAGCAACCTGGTAAAATGGGTTAGAGAAATTTGTTATTTATTTTGGCTTGTCAAAAGATGTTAGGTTGGGTTGACCAATCAACACTTATGCCCTTATTTCAAATATTGTAAATAATTACTTTTGTTTAATATTTTTACAAATACTATTTATGAAGTAGCAGACTAAAGGTTAAATCAGGTTTAAGTCAAAGCAGTTAGATTTGGGCTTGTAAAAATGGGTTGGTTTGAAATGTCAACAGTTTTATGTTTTCACATATTATATTTATATTAAATACGATTACAAAAACTTAATGATCCAATATAGCAGATTAAAACACCTCCTTGGGTGATTTTTAATCGTTTGACCAGTTCTCTTTTGTCTACTTTTTTCATTTTTACCGATTCAAATCGTTATCAGTATGGTATTATTAACCCAATATAATTTTTATTTACTAATGGTATGGTTGTGAGTTTGGCAAAGATGAAGGAATAATATCAATCATCCTTTTTTTGTTTATTTTTATTCGTATTATGCAGATTGAGCGGGACACTCAAGGGAAGCTGCAATGCCATCCTTACCCTCATGAATATATTGATCCTTCAAAACAATGTCCGCATAATTCTTTTTTTATGGGGTTACAAAGAAAACAAGGTGAAGTAGTTCAAGAAAATCAACAATTTGATATCCGTGGTACAGTTGATGAATTTAGGCATTCAGTCAATATGTACATGTTTTGGAAGCCTGGGATGGAGATATTTGTTTCTCATGTTCGTAGAAAGCAAATTCCACTATACGTGTTTCCAGACGGTTATAGACGGTCCCGAGTTCCGCGGGCTGTATGTCATCAGCCTGTTTGTGGTCCGGGTTCTGCTGAGAAACTGAGTATAAAGAGAAAAGATGAAGGTCATATGGAGAGAGATAGTCCTCAAAGAAGGAAATCCATTAGCCCGAGCCCAATCAGGAGCCAGTTCACTAGCCCGCAGAGCCATGGTTCAGTTTCTTCTGATATGTCCAGCCCTTCATTAGTTAGCGGGCCTGAAACCGAGAGTAATTTTAAGAGTGAGGAAGTTGGGCTCATTGGATGTAATTCGGGGTCTAGTATAGTTACAAATGAGGAAGTTGGGCTTGAAAAAACAAGTTTGGGAAACAGTCAAGCGTCAAGCGAGGAAGATTCTCAATCGGATGTAGATAAATTGCCCGTGGATAAAATCCAGGTGTTTGAAATTGAGGTTTTGTTCTTCATATTATATTTTCCTAAATAGTTATATTTATCTTCATGTTTTTGAGTGTTTTAAAAAAAGATTATTGCAGTTTTTATGATGCCAAGAAGATGAGAAGGGCTTCTTTTGGTTTCTGCTCCTCAGAAAGCCGTTTTAATTTCATATAGATCATCTTATTTTTTAAAAATTTTTTAACTTGGTTTGATTAAGGGACCTAATACGTTTTTTGGTTGCTTTTGTGTTATGAAGCCAATGCTGAAGTCCGGATGGTACTGAATTCTATAGGTGTCGCTGAATTAGAGCAGGACGCAATTATGAGGCAAGTTTTTGTATTCTTGTTTCTGTCTTATATTTGGGGTGACCTTTTCGAACCATTTTCGTCTTGGTTATCTTTTATTGTTAAGTGGTCAAATGAATGAATTAAAAAAAAACCTTTTGGTAATAGAAAGACAATGTTACCTGACCCGTTTGGTCTGTTACCCAACCCGACCCACAAAATTCATTATATGTTTTATCTTGTATACTGCTCTGCTGCAGACTATTGTATGGTTGTTTCTTTAACAGGTTAGGTGTGACATCAACTGCTTGATGGAGAGATCAAAGTGCATTTCTCACTTGGTAAGTATCATTCTATCAGCCGTGACTGTTTCCAGAGTTCAAAGAACTTTTGGCTTTTCAACTTCTCGGTTTGTGGCTTTTCGGGGTGTGCTGAGGGTGGTTGAGGTGCAGTTACGAGTCTTCTTCTGTTGTACATACTTTTTTTTTCTTTCTTTTTTCCCTTTTTGTGTGTGTGTGGGGTTGGGGGGGGGGGGGGGGGGGGGAGTGGAGTGGTGTCACCTAGCTTTAGACGAAACCGAATGCATTGTTCTTGGAGATTCAGGAGTCTGTTAAGTTGTTATTCGTGGATGACGTTTAGAGGTTAAACATTTGTTGATTATGTTTACTCTTTTGTAATGTTGGTTTGAAAGATTTATAGACATTGGTTGCATTGAGATGACAGTTTTCTTCGAAAGCGCGTTTTGGTGTTACATTAATAAAAAATTTGCCTATTGTTTTATCGCTGAGATATCGAATTCTCGAGTACAATTCTAAAGTTTCAATTCAAGTTTATAACTTCTATAAATTATTACTTTTTATATTTTCAAAACTATGAACCAATCCTAATTTATATGATTACAATGAAAGTAAATGTGGTATGACTAATGCGATGCCTGCACATTGAACTCGTGAAAATTTCATAACTAATCTTATATCTACCCTCATGCGGGAATACGGGTCATACTCGGGTTCATCTCTAGAGGTTGAAAGCTTTTAAGTTTTTTCTCTAAACGCGCGGTATCCATACGAAGAATATAGAGCTAGTTATGATGATATCAGATCAAAATAATCAAACCACGAGCAAGTTAAACTTGCAAAAACAGGTCTTCGGTTAGTCTCCTTCGGCTTTTTTTGGTTTTTAACTCAGCTATCCAGGAGAATGGATTTATTCGAAAAACCAAGCCCGACTAGACCGGGAGAGCAAATTTATTGGAAAACCAAGCCCGACTAGACCGGGAGAGCAAATTTATTGGAAAACCAAGCCCGACTAGACCGGGAGAGCAAATTTATTGGAAAACCAAGACCGAAGGCTTGAACGTTTATCGCAAGATGGAAGTGCATACACCCTCAAACACTTTCTATAACCCGTTATTTAATGAAATGTGCTTACACCCTCAAACGTTGATTTGAGAAAATTAAGGTTAAATTTTAGAAAAATAAGCTGTTAACCTTTTCTTTGATTTTTTTCTATTTTTTGTATACAAGTTTGCGATTGAATCTATATTGTGGTTATAGAGAAACTTTTGCTTAGGAATGAATAACATTTTTTACTATTTTTTATCTTTAATAATCGATAAGGCTGCAACTTTATTATTTTATGGTCACAAGGTCAAATTGTTAGAAACAATGATCCGGCTCCTCTTTGGCTCTTTCGTAAGACGGAAGCTAAGTCAAACACAAGATGGGCTTCGTCAGTTGGTTACTTGATTTTCTTAAAGTTCAAAATATATATTTTTAGCTTAACCAATATATATGAAATATATTTTACTTTTTTGAGTCTATGTTATTGATACGATCCGAATCGTTAATCAAATGCTTCAAGAAAATAAAGAGAAACCATAAAGAAAACTAGTGGGAAACCAGAGAATTTTTACTAAATCGTTTCTTCTTCTTAACGTTGAAGAGTCTTGCTCTCAGAAGTTTGTGGCTCCAAAATGATCTTTTCAATAACTAACAAATAATATGATTTAAGAAATATGTTTTCTTATCTTTAGGGATGTGCTATAATAGCATCTTGTCTCGCCCTCACATTTGCTTAATTCACATTTTCTCTCACTTCTCTCTTATACTTAATAGATATTTATATAATCAAATGTATTATTTTCTTTATTTTAGATTAAAAATATTAGATTATCATATTTTTTCTAAAAAATAAATAAACTAAAGAAAACGACTACTTATGCATTCGTAACACCGTGTTACGTATATGTAACTACTCAAAATCAATACATCAAAAACTCGAATGAAGTCGAATTCAAACACGCCCCTCGAGTAAGAAAAACATCATTCGAAGCATGTTCCCCACACTTTTTTAAGAAAATATTATTGTCTTGTAGGGTTGTACAAACACATGTTGATTTGAAATGCATGAGATTAACGGTTAGCATTGTAGAACAAAGGGTCCCGCGAAGAACACACAACAAACAGCATGATGCAAGATGAAAGAACTCAAAGCCACGTGGCTCGATGGAATCCAGCATCACCACCCACATTCATCGGAATCAATCAATCGATCGATCACGAGTTCATCTGCATGTCCATTATAGGCAATCTTCCCCTTTTCTCTCTCAATTTCCCCTCAATCCAAGGGTTTTCTCATCACATCCATCAATTAGAGCCCTATTCCCCTTCAATTGTTACACCAATTCACGCATCATTCACGTCAGTTTTGATCGATTGTCATGGGGAAGAAGGTGACTGTCGGAGCGGCCGTGATCGGTGGCGCTGCGGTGTGCGCCGCCGCGGCGTTTGTTATGCGCCACCGGATGCGAAGTTCGAACCCGTGTGTGAAATCGGGGGATATTGTGAAGGAATTGGAGCAACATTGTGCTACTTCGGTAGCGAAATTGAAGCAGATTGCTGATGCGATGACTGTTGAGATGCATGCGGGGCTTGCGTCTGAAGGTGGTAGTAAGCTTAAGATGCTTATCAGCTACGTTGATAATCTCCCCACTCGGTAATCGACTGATTTCGTGTTTTGTATTCACCTTCATTGATTGTTTTTTGTTGGGAATTTTAGGAAATTATGCAAGTTTTGGGGGATTTGGATGCTGCATGATCATGAATTGTGCTTTGATTTGTGATTATTGTTGTTATTATTCAAAGTTGATTGATTGTGGTACATTTTGTAGATCATGTTCTGTTTGTTTTGCTGGATCTGAGATCTATTGTTTCCTACATGATTTTTTTTTATCTTTGTTCTGTGTGTTAGTTTGATTGTTTTGTTTCTGATCTGGAAAGAATGCTTCAAATTCAGTTTAAGATTGATTGCGAAATATATGCTGGCTTACCCTACACTTTGTGCAAGAGTTTGATTCTCATGGCTTGAGCACGTGATCTCAAGGTCACAAAGCAACAATTTTACTAGTTGTTCTAAGGGTCGCCCTCTGCGTTATACCCTAATATGTTCACACACGCACACACATTCTTTAGATAGTATAGGTTTATAAAAATTCTAAAATAAAATGATGAATTGCAATTTGTAAAAAACTCACACCCTCTTTGAAGATTGTCTGGTTCACTTCTGGAAACCGTAAAGAAGTTCAACAATATTATACAGTAAAAACAATCGAGTCATATCTTTTAGTTAATTATAGAAATTTATGACCGGATGTTTATTTCAAACACATGTTATTTGGTGTTTAACCGAAGTTAGAGAATTGAGTCGCGACTTAGTATGTGTAAACACTGACCGGGTTGGTTGATCCACATATACACTTTGTCTAGTTTTATATATGATGCATGTGTAAATAATGATTGCAGAATCAATACTATTATAGAATGTTATTATCTTTTTTTATCAGCAAGTGTAATAACTATCTGGATATTAAAATAAAATGATTTAGAAGGTTACATGCATTAAGAACAGGTTTTGGGTGACTTTTAACTTATTTTAGATAAAACACAATCAAAAATTGATCCACGTATACTTTTTTGACTTTTTGCAAGTCGTTAGAAAGATAATCTTGATTCATTATTTTAAATGTTCATAATCAGTGCAAAAAGTATCTTGTAGTGTTTGCTTTCTGATATAATTCAATCTAATTGGCTTTGTTTAAATTTGAATATTTTCTTTTCTTATTTTACTTTAGTGAAGAGGAAGGAGTGTATTATGCATTGGATCTTGGGGGAACAAATTTTAGGGTTCTGCGGGTGCAGTTGGCCGGGAAGTCTGGTATTGCACATCAAGAGTTTGCTGAGGTGTCAATTCCTCCTCAATTGATGGTTGGAACTCCAGAAGTAAGCTTTTTTTATTATTTATTTTTCTATAAAAAACACTTCACTTTATTTTTTTTATACAATGTACTACATTCATGTTTCAGACTTCCCATAAGAGGTGACAATATGGGAGTGTCGGGTGGGTTGACTTATGGGTCAAAACGGGTCATTTTACTATTGGTGAGAACAGGTTGTTTCAATTCGGGTTGAGCCAGCAAACACTTTTTTGTACAGTCATCTTTTTATATATATTTTTAAATAACTAACATTCTATTTTTTATTATAAAAATCCTTACTTTTAGAATCATGATTTGGATTTTTTTTAGATGAAATGATTTAGTAGGTTGTGTACATTAAAAACAGGCTTTAAGTGACTTCGAACACGTTTGACCCGCTTCATTTTTAGTTATGTTTTATGTACTTTGTACCATTTGTGATAAAACACAACGCCTATTCACAAGAAAATGGGTCAAAATGGTCATATCGACTTTACTTTTATGTCGTTTTCAGATTTGAATAATTAATTATCTCGAAGTCGGATCGCCCCATAAATCACTTTTTTAACTCTTTATAAATAAACATGTTAATTTTGGCTATTTAGGAGGTCATGTGCACAGAACACAGGATGTTCAACCCATTCCCATTGTAACTAAATTTGTTGGTTTGACCCATTCGAGATAAAATCCCGGATCTACCCATTCATAAGTAAATACCTCTACTTTCATTATATGTTGTTTTTAAGAACTGAAAGTTAGTTTTCTCCAGGTACTTTTTGACTACATTGCTGCAGAACTTGCTAAATTTGTAGCTGATGAAAGTGAAAAGTTTCGTCTTCTTCCAGGCAGACAAAGGGAACTAGGTTTCACATTCTCATTTCCCGTGTTGCAGTTATCTATAGATTCAGGCACTCTTATTCGGTGGACAAAAGGCTTCTCTATTGATGCAATGGTAATCACTCATCACATATTGGTTATGGGACAAAAGTTGTGGGTCCATTGTGTTGGATGATGGGTCAAAAAGGGTTTTGGCCAAAGTCATATTTTTGGTATGGATATGATTTGGTTGACACAAAGTAGTTTTCCCCTTAAGTTCTAACAAACATTAGTATGTATAATAGGATCACAATAATAATGTAATTTCAAGAATGTTCATGTTTTTAATGGGGTTAGGAATTTTAAATACATATATTAGACGTGGCAAATTGGGTTGATGGTTGGGTAATGGGCCAAAAAGGGTTTCAGCCAAAGTATGCAGTTTTTTCGGTTGTGAAAAGGGTTTGGTACAAAACATATAGTTTTTGCCTTTTTGGCAGGGGATGAGTAATAGATCAAAAATGTGTTTGGGGCTTTGGGCAAAAGTAAAACATGTAATTTTGTCATTTTTGTATGGGATAGGTAATGGGTGACTCAAAATGTGTTTGGGCCAAACATGTGATATTGGTATGTATTATTGGGGTGACCCAAAATACTTTATGCCTTGTTTATATAAACTAGTCATGCACAAATCGGTTTTTGGGCCGGACCCGGAACCAAGTTCAAACCGGGTTTGGTCCTGTCGGGTTTTTCTGTACCCGGGTATTGGTGAACCCGGGTGGGGTTCACTTGCGGGAAAACCCTACCAGCCATACCCGGGTGGGGTTCACTTGCGGGAAAACCCTACCAGCCATACCCGGGTAGGGTCGGGTCCGGAACCGGGTCCAATACTAGGTTTAGTTTATTTTTCTAATTTTATTTTCTTTTCTTATAAACAACTATTGTGTCAAATATGATTACAATAATTATGTTTTTTCAATACTTTTTTAATACAACCATTAAGGGGGTTTTATGCATTGAAGCTGCACTTTTTGCAACTTTTGACATGTCTGACTTGTTTCCTTTTAAGTTGAGTTTTTTTTTTCCTTTTTTTTGACCTCATTGAGATAAAACCTTGAAACGACCAATTTCTAAGTTAAAGATAACACTGAATCGATCAATTGTAAGTAGAATCAAAATTACCCCAAAATTGACTGCTTTCTGCTTTCTTTTCCTAGTTTTTTCTTTTCTTTTTTATGTTAGTACGCATTTCTAGTCTTTATATAACTGCAACAGATATGTTATGGGCTCATGCAAGAATCAAATTAGTTTTAACTTTTCCACAACCTTTTGCCTTCAGTACAGAATTGAATTACTTTTTGTGCAACAAGGGAGTATAAATTTTAAGACTTGGGTGATCTAAGGGCAACCTTCTTAACATGTTAACTAAGATATGTGTTTATAATTTGTTTTTTTCAGTGTAAACGAGATCAACAAATGAAGCTGTTTTTCTTTTCAAAGTAACCTCTACACTTTTTGCAAATGAAGAATCCATATTTTTTACTTCATAAATAATAGAACTCTATATTATGCTATTATTACTTTAGTCGACTGTCTGAATATATTTAGATCACCTGGTATGCAGACATGCATTATTCATAAATTTATAAACTTTTGTTTAAAATTTTTTTTTTGCTAGGTTGGTAAAGATGTGGTTGCAGAATTGACAAAAGCAATGGACAGGCAAGGTGTTGATATGCGTGTTTCTGCACTGGTGAGTTCATTTGGTTGCTAATCTTGCAAATTTTTTATTTTTGTTTTTTCATATTTTTGTAGACCACAGTAACAACTACACATTTTGTGGGTCGCTAATCTTTCAAGCTGTGTAGTTGTAATTGGAAAATTATTACATCCATAATATTATATTAGGAAAGCTTAACTTAGTTGATATGAAAGAGACGAACTGTATACAATGTAGATTTTAATCAAAATAGCACTTAGATGATTTATATCCCTACATATATTACCTTACCATAGTTAATAATGACATGTAATCTGACTTGTAACGTCAAGCACATACAATTACATATTTACATCAAAAGACCATTTATTTGACCTTACATATGAAAAAAAAAAATTCTACATTTTTATAAATGCATATGTTCCATAAAGAAATCTATGACTTAAAGATTAAGAAGATAATATGATATGTATTAAGTGGTAACTTATTCTCCATAGCTGTATATTATCACTAGAAATTGGGATTTTTTTTAAGAATGATGTTTCTAATGTAGAATTGATTAGAAATACCATTTGAAGAATAGTTTCTCAATAGCAATATTATCAAAATAATAACTTCCCATGTAGGAAATAAAAATTGTTGTTGAATATATGTACTAAATTGGTACGAAAGGTTGAAAAATCATTTCAGTTTTCTATTAGGGATCATTTATTTTCTATAAAAAAGGTGTCATGAGAAATTGCTTTATTTACTTTATATTTTGAAATAATAACAACAACAACAATAATAATAATATGTGTAGCGTTGCATTTAGGTAAATGATACGGTTGGAACATTGGCCGGAGGGAAATATGATAACAAAGATGTTGCGGTAGCAGTAATCTTGGGTACCGGAAGTAATGCAGCTTATGTGGAACGGGCTCAAGCGATACCAAAATGGCATGGTCCGCATCCTAAATCAGGAGAGATGGTGAGCAATGATTTTGGTGTTGAATACATCTTCTTCATGATGTAGTTCCATTTATTTTAAATAAAAAGGTAACCAACTGTTATCTAATTTCTATTTGAGGTAATGATCCTTTAGGATAAACAATAAAGGTAACGAAGCCTTATATATATCAAAAAAGGTTAGGAATGTTAACTGTTAATATATTTTAGGTAACCAACTCTTTAGTTTTTTTCTAGTGTATGGTACCAACGTTCAATTTTTCTATGTTTGTTAGTCTTTGTTGTTGAATATGATCACGTCCACGTCTAGTTGGATTTATTAGTTCTGTGTTAAAAAAATTGGACGTCTGTTGCGATAATGTTTATTTTTTTGTTTGTTACCTCAAGTGGAAATTCACAAAAATCTGTTACCTGCTGTTACAAGTTGCCCTTAATTTTACTGCCATTTCAGTACGAATTAAAATTTGTGACCCCAGTGGTGGATTCAATCTGCAACTCATGGTATGCATGCATGTACATGTCAAATGGACCACAATATAAGATATTCAAAACTATAATAATTAGAGGTTCCAATTACTGATGAATGGGTCTTATGCCTTGTCTCTAATTTAATTCAAAGAAAATAAGTATAATTGACATGAGACATATAAACATGTATAAGAAGTGACTTTTTGGACATGAAGTGTAGTTGACCCAACTTGATCCGATTAGGCCGTGAACATCTAGAAATTATCCGTTGTGACCCGAACTCGTTCTGCCACTTATCCTACCTGACCATTTTCCACCTGAAATATTTATTGACATACAGGTCATCAACATGGAGTGGGGTAACTTCAAGTCATCACATCTTCCTTTAACCGAGTATGATAACGCACTGGATGCTGAAAGTTTGAACCCCGGGGAACAGGTGATTGTTTATGCATATGCTACTCAATTTGCTTAGAATTGGTATAGAATTTATTGTGCCTGAATGGTTTAATAATACATACGAATTTAATCCTATGTTATTTGGCAGATATTTGAAAAAATGATTTCTGGCATGTATCTTGGAGAACTTGTTCGTAGAATTCTACATCGATTGGCAGAAGAAGCTGCCCTTTTGGTGACACAGTTCCCCCAAAACTAAAAACTAAGTTCATATTGAGGTATTTGTGGTTTTCTATATTTGCGTTATGTATTATTTCTATCCAGTATAATGGTTAAAACAAAAAAAAACAATTTGAAACAGGTCAAGTATTATTTTGGTCATGCCCATAATATAGGCCGTCTGATGCTATTTTGATAGATGATCAGATTATATATGCTAAGGGAGGGGAATAATAGTCGATTATATTTATTATATTAAGAATGACGGGGATGATTTTCCGTGTTTGAAATATATCTTTTTTAATTCTTTTTACGCTAATTATTTGTAAAATAAACTCAAATTCGATTCAATCTGTTTTGACCCGTTAGTCTTTTAGAGCATCTCTAATAGGGTTTTTTTAGCCCTTAAAAACGTCATATCATCTGTTTTTTAGACCAAAAACCATTGGGGGGTTTGTTTTTGAAAAGTAGAAGTTCATGAAGATGAACACCAAAAAACATTTAACATTTTCAGAGGTTGGCCAGGGTTGGGTTTTAATATTAAAAAAAGAAAATAATATATTTATATTAATAAAATATTTAGTTTTTCAATATTAATTTAAGTTTTGGGCATTTCAAGTCAATCTCATGTGCATGAACAGTGCCCAAGTGTCTGAACAGTATGCCGAAACAATGCTCATGCGCTTAAACAATGCTCATACGCCTGAACAGTGTTTATGTACCTGAACAGTAAATTTAATTTTTAAAGTTTTATAATAAACTATTATTTATTAAATTTAAAGTTTAAATTTAAAATTTAAAATTTTCCTCTAAAAAGTATTAAACTTTTATATTTCAAAATTTTAAAGTTTTAAAATTTCCATCCAACAAAAGACATATAAATATTTTATTTATATTTTGTATTGATATATAAGATTGATATTAAAAATAAATGTAAAAGATGATAATGATGTGATAATGTTTTTAGATGTTTTTTAAGTTTTATCATTGGAGATGTTTTTTAAGTTTTTGAAAAATCAGTGATTTTCTGATGTGGCTACTGACTAGACATGTTTTTATATGTTTTTTTATTTCACAATTAGTGATGATCTTACTATACACATCCATTTGAGCCGGCTCAAATATTAATAATATAATTATTTTTGTTCATTGAAATTCATAGGACACCTGAAATGTCTGCAATGCATCATGACACGTCCCCTGATCTGAAGGTTGTTGGGGAAAAATTGAAAGACATATTAGAGGTACGTATTCTTTATAGTTATTATTATTACCCCCTCTTTTGTCGTTACAAAATGGCATGTGTTAACTGCTTCCTTAAATAACACTTTTGCAATTGAAAGCTTAGTCTATTTTAAAATTACTTTGCATGTTGAGGGGTGTTTCCATTCCATTAAAAGCAGGTTAATCTAGTTTATATTTTTATTGCCTACGGGACAAGCAGGTAAATTAAAAAAAATAACTAGAAAGTAAAAGGTCTAGCAGATTAAAAGTGGTCATCATAGTAAAGTGAGTTTTTTTTTCTTTTTATTTTGTGCGACTGTGTGAACCATTACTTGACAACTCATGGGACCTAACTAACACCGTGCTAACAAATAGGATCAGCTCAAGCTAGATAGGTGGCCTATAAGAAGGTTAAAGGTAGAAAATAAGTGGAAGCTAGATTCAAACCTGAGACCTCTGCTAAAGTAAAGTAATGAGTCACTAAGTCTATGTTAAGAACATGTTGAATATTTTCAATCAATTTTGTAAGTGATTGGGTCAATTTGGGTTTTTTCGCATTTAACAAGTCAAATCTATAAACTAAAAAACTAGCTGAAATGACAACGGGTTGAACACATTAAACGGGTTAAAAGTCACCCCCACATTCATCATTTGGGTTATTGTTCGCCTTTAGCGAGTCAATATATTACTTGAACCTGTTTTTATCCGTTACTCAATCCTGATAACCCACCCATTTTGGTGCCTTTAATCGTCCTAACACGAACGTTGCAAAAATCATGTCAATTTGAGTTTTGTAGATGCATTGATAATTAGGAGTTAACATTAACCATATAAAGTTGGTATTTGAACCATAAATTATCAACCACCAGAAGTGGTTATGAAACATTAAAAATCAAGAATTATATCTTGTTTGATAGATAAGATGCTTAATTATCACTTAATTTGCAGATACCTAATACAACATTCTCCACAAGAAAGAAAGTGGTTGAGGTATGTGATATCATGGCCACACGTGGAGCCCGCCTCGCTGCCGCGGGCATTTTGGGCATCCTGAAGAAAATTGGAAGAGACGGTGTTAGAGACGGTGAGATCCCGAAGACCGTCATCGCCATGGACGGAGGATTATACGAACACTACACCAAATACCGAAACTGTCTCGAGAACACTTTGCGGGAATTGGTCGGCGATAAACTCGCACAACACGTTAAACTTACACTCTCCAATGATGGATCCGGGATCGGTGCTGCCCTTCTAGCAGCCTCTCACTCCCAATACATCTAGTGTTGATGGAGCTAGCTCGAAGAAGAAGGTAACCAGAATCCGTTTACGAGTTTATTTAAACACGATATTATTTGGTCAGAGACGTTATTCGATCGTCGGTGTAGTGATTGTTCAATGCACATTGTTGTTGAAGTTTCCTTGAGACTTGTTAGGTTAGATGAGATCTGTTTTGGCAAATGCTTTGATTTATGTTGAAGATGTATGGATTCATTTAGAACTTAAAAGTGGCATTGTTTTGCTACTGAGTTTTGTGATTCTTCAATTGTGGAGGTCATTAGTGGTTAATAAAATAATTGGGAAGTTTGAAATAGATTTGTTTTATTTTTTAACCTTTAATTTAAAAATCAAATCTGTTACGGAAAATTTACATAATCCCATTAATATTATGCTAACTAATAAGATTTAAAATCTCAAAGGACCCCATTGATACTCATCTAACTAGTGGGATTCGAATTTCAAGAAGATTAAAAGCATAAAATTAGTCAAATTTTGATTTAACATACAAACCTATAGGCTAAATAGTTTCTCTTTGTATTTTCATATTTTGTTTAACTTGAGGCTAAGTAATCGAGAGAATCGGATTACAACCCAATTATGTAAAATTAAGAAGAGTTGATATTAATAAAAGCTTATCCGTATAAAATATCTATGTTATTAAATTTCTTTCTGAACGACATAAAATATTAAAAATAAAAAATATAAAGATAAAATAAAAGTCCCTTTTAAGTTTTAACTTCTAGCCTTATAAAGTGTGTAAAATAAAAGTGTGGTTAAAATAAAAATAAATGAGTGGTGTATGAGTCATAAGTCATTGTCGGTGTAGACTTTGACCTTTTCTAGTCAACGTCGGTTTCAACGGTATCAAACACCCTAAATTTGCCGCCAAAATTGCTGATATGGTGAGGGCCCACTCCAACTCTCTTTTCATGCTACTGTCGGCACGTCCCCCACACTTTTACTGCTTTTAAGTGATATTTTTTTTGGAATATTTCCATTTTCAACTTATATATTTAATGTCATCATCCCAAAAGTTAACAAGACATATAGTACTAGTTTCTATAAATAAAGTTATGTTTTTCATAATTATTTTTTAATCGGAGAGAGCACATTTTTTGGGTTTACGTGGTGGGGGCACGCTAAATCATATATCAACCTATCACAATTTGTACGTCACACTACATCACATACTCAAATTTGATGACAACAGTGTTATCATAATATGTCACGCTACACCACTATGCCCCCTGTACACAACAAACACAGATGCACAACGAAAACATGCTGTGGAGACAAAAATTTACGGTGTAAAGAGCGGCGACGACGATAGTGGTGTCAGGCGGCGCCAAGGCTTGTCGTGGCCTCAGGGTGGTGTTATCTTCAATTCTGCGGCTTTGGTGTCAGCGGTGACCGAAGAAGAAATTATGCCATATTGGTGAAAAATGAAGATCTAGCATAACAAAATTTGGTGTGATTTTTCATTTAGTAGATTACGGTGTAATATGTCTTGTATGTATCTTTGACCTAGCATATTGCTAGTGGTCCTTTGTAATAAAATGGTTTGCCATTAAAAAAAACTAAAATGATAATATACATTTTTAAGATAACTTTGTATCAAGCATATGCTCTTGTTGCATTAATAAGTTGTAAACTACTAGTCATCTTTTGTCTATTTATATAAATAGTAATAATATAATATTTAAAATTAGATAAAAAGACTAAAACATGATTATAAATTGCACCTTAGGTACTGATAGGTCAAAAATTGTTCTTTTAAAGGGTTAAATTGACTGAATGACAAAGGCCAAAACAATAATTTACCCTACTAGAAAAGTGATATTTTATTCAAAAGTTAGTTTAGAAGTTCTTATAGGATTTTATAAATCAATAACATGTAAAAGTAGAAGGATTAAATTTTATAGAAACAAAAAAAATATTTCCATACCCCTACTAAAAGAGTGTAGCTATATCAGGTCATGACCCATCAAACATTTTCAAACTTTTTACAAACAGTATGGCTATTTTACTGTTTTGACTCGTAAAGCTATTTAGGTTCACTCAAAAATATTTTGATGAACATAAAAAGCATTTTGAAGTTATAAGCCAAAAACAGTATATTAGTTGTCATGGTAAGTACTATTCAACAACCTTTTTAAATTTTATTATTTCTTTAACGGTAACACCTAAACTCGTTCCGTAATTTTTGCCCCGGATAGACCCCGTAACTTTCCTTTTAAGAGATTTGCGGCTTTGTGCCTCTGTCACTTGGGCTAGTCCCGCAATGCATTTACCAACCTTTATTTGTGTCGGCTGATTATAACACGTACCGAGTTTATAAGTATTAATTTTTACTTTTTAATCTTACTTACTCATTTGTTCACTACTTTAGGCATCAAATTTTATATATATATATATATATATATATATATATATATATATATTAGCTTCATAGTTTTTTAATTAGTTACAAGTGTTTATTGATTTTTAATATTTTTATGATGTTAACTCGTCTAACTAATGAACATGTTAAAAAGCGGGTTGAATATTATATCTATACTATATATAAAGTATATGTAAGGGGTATTTTAAGATACCATAAAATTAAGAACAAGTATTTAATTTAATGCATAAGATACAATCAATTTTGATGGTAAAATGGTATTTATAACATTATTTACATAATATCTCTTATAATGATTACATAATAACCTTACACTTACTAACACTTACATATAACTTTTCATTACCTACCCATAAATAAATAAAAACTTAATTTGTTTAAGATTTCAGTTATAACTTTTAATATATCACATTTAAAAACTATTTGAGACTACAATTGTAACTTATGTTTTATTTAAACGTTTTGGTGTAAACTTTTTGCTGAACCAACATGTATTTTGTGAGGTACAATAAGTTGATGCGCAAATGTACAAGTAGTCATACGTAACCTCTTTATTTGGTATTTTAAGTTTTAGCTTATAAAAAAACATAATAGACTTTTATAAAAATATTTTAACAATAACAAAATACTATAAACATGTGTCATATGTAAAATGGCACCCGCCGTATTGCGCGGACACTCTTCTAGTATATTCTAATTATCAACATCTATGTATATATTTTAATACATATGATACAACAAATTAAATTTTGTAAATATTTCATTTCAAAACCCAATACATTTACATTTTACAATTTAACCCTTATAATTATTCATCTCTTATATTTTTAATCTTTACAAATTTTTCGTTTACATTTTGGTCCAAATTTTTTAGACTTACACGTCATAAAATACATGTTTAGTTCAACGTTGTTGCGTCTACTTTTTCTTATCTAACCTTCACGTCGCAACGTGCGAGTCCAACATCGACTTATTTATCGTTTTTAATGTTTTATGTTTCACATGCGTAGTTTAACTTTTTACATCTACTTTCTGTTTGGTTTTTTTGTTTGTTTTTTAATATGAGCTTTCTGATGTTCATGATCACTGACGATAGTTTGACATTAGTGTTATTTATCGCGGTTTTACGTTCTTACCGTAACACGAAAAGCTTAATTCTAGTTTAAACTAGTTATCATCACATTTCTTTTAAAAAAATATAAATAAATCTGTATGTATATTCAAATCCAAAATCATGACTGCGATCTGCATTATTTTACTCCCGTGAACTCTTGTCAACTTGTCATCATATTGGTTTGTGGAATGTAAAGTAAAAAAGTGTAAATTTCATGTCACATATTTTACACATACTAACAACACTCACGTCTTATTTATTATTTTCATTAAAAATTACTGTTTTTTTCTTTATTTTAATTAAATGATATATTTTATACATTTTTTATTATTTTTTCTCTCACTTCTACTCACAGTGTATTTTAAAAATATTAAAAAATTATAAGAGTTGAACAGTAAATTCTTAAAGTTACAGATGAACAATAAGATTTTTTATTTCCTCTACTCATAACCATTTAAACCATTTTATATAGTTTAAGAAATCTCACTTACATATTTTAGAAATAGGCTGTGAATGCTCTAATAATAATTTAATTTTGTGTAATTAACTTAATATATTCTGTACCATAAGGGTATAAGGTTCATCTATTACAATTTTTTTATATTAAGATATTAAATTAGTAAAAAAATACATGAGAAAGTTTCTTAACTTGCGTTTGATATATTTAAGTTGCTGAAGGTTTTGAAATACAAGCAGTTGAAAAAAATTAGAATAATAAGCTGTTACTTGTAAACTGACCGATATTTGATATAATGATACTTGTTATTAGTATAAAAAAGAAATATCCAGGTTTTCTTAATAAATTAAGAGTTTACTCGTCATATATTAAATATATTCACACACATATGTGCATTTTTCATGTATATTTGATGAGTTTAAGGACTTTAATATACCAATAAAGTATTTTTTAATACATATTTAAATAGGTTTTTTTAAGATATTAACTATATTATATAGATTTTTTTTTAAAATAGGGTTTTTTTAATATTGATATTGACAAGAGGGGAAAGTCTCGTGTGAATGTGACATAAGGGGTTCCCGCCCTTGGTAGGAGCGGGTTCTTCTTCCACTTTGACGACCGGGTGATGTTGATTGGTGATGTCGATGGATGGTGACATGACTATTTTTGAGAACTCGCCCTTGGCAAGGGCGGGTTCTCAAATAACCTCCCATCCACTCATTTTACCTACTTTCATGTATTTATATACAAACGAATTCACTCGAATCAATTAACAATTTCAAAAAAACTAATAATTATAATGTCTCGACCTTATTTTCTACAAATATATTGGGGTGGTGATATTTCATTCGAAAATGAAAATATCATATGTGATGTTTCTACTAGAAGTTCAACTATTATTCTTCGTAATAGAGTTTCATACGAAGAGTTTTTAGATTTGATTTATAATCATCTTCAGGTTCAAAAAGAGTATTGTAATTTGAAATTAAAATTATATTACTCTTATGCTGGTTTTTCTCAAAGTTCTGAAATTTTCAATGACTTAAGTCTAGATGTTTTGTATTATTTGGGAGAAAATGTTGAAAATTTTCGAGCAAATGTTTATGTTATCATCGAGCCAAAAATGTCTGGACAACAATCCAATTATATGGATCTCGTACGCGGTTTCTCTGTATCTCAAGCACCCGATCCGTCAAGCAACTCTTATCATCAAGGCAATGTAAGATCGCATGATTATCAAGCCGGTCCGTCAACCAATTTTCATCATCAAGTCGACGATGATAATGGAGGTTTTGAAAAGTCGGATGATGGTCGTTCAGACAGCAGTGAAGATACTGAACTCATTCCATCACAAGAAGAATCCAGTGATGATGATAACAACACTTATGGAGTTTCAAACAATTATAATTCTGGTGTTACTCCAGGATCTTACGAGGAGGTGAACTATTTTGAAGATCCTCAGGAGTTAAGAGATTATGAAGCTGCTGATTTTGACGATGAAGACCATATGGATATATGGAACGAAGAGTCAAAAGAAATTCGTGTTGGAATGTATTTTAAATCGAAAGATGAAGTGATGCATGCAGTGCGGTTATGGAATCTTGCACGTAACATAGAGGCTGTTGTAGTTGAAAGTAAACGTACAAGATGGAGAGCAAAGTGCTACAGCACCAGCCCTAATTACAATAATAATCTTCATAGTGGTCCTCCATGTTCATGGTATGTTTATGCTTCCAAGAACCATGATCATCACATGTGGAGAATTTCAAGATGGGTGAATTCTCACAACTGCTTTGGTACTGTTGTTGGTAACAACAATAGAAGTTTCAAATGCAGAGATATTGTTACCCGTATCATCCATTTTATTCGTCAAGATATTGCTTTTCCCATCAAGCAAATTCAAGCGCATTTGAAAGACACGTTGAATGTTGATGTTTCATATAATAAAGCCTGGCGAGCTAGAAAAGTTGTTATTGAGAATATTTATGGTAGTTGGGAAAGTAATTTTGAGTAATTACCTACGTACATCAAGGCATTACAAGAGAAGAACCATGTTATCATGGAATGGTTACATCATTCGACCGGTACATCTGCTTATTACACATTTAAATATGTGTTTTGGGCATTCGGTCCAATAATTAAAGCGTTCAGCTATTGTCAGCCTGTGATATCTGTTGACGGTACTTTCTTGAAAGGTTCTTACCGTGGTAAAATGTTAATTGCAGTTGCAAAAAATGCAAACAACTATGTAATGTCGATAGCTTATGCAATTGTAGACGAAGAGACGGTAGAAAGTTGGAGTTGGTTTTTCCACCAATTCTGGTCACACATTGCAGTTCACTATAATTATATTGGTTCGGGAAAAAAGTTATGTGTTATTTCTGATAGGCACAAAGGAATTATTCGTGCAATGAATACTCTTGAAGAGTGGAAAAATAATGCTGTGCATCGATTTTGTCTCCGACATGTTCGAAGTAACCTCATGCAAAAGTTCAAGGTTTCTAGCTTAAAAAGGCTATGTTGGTCTATCGGAAGCACCACCCAACAAAGGAAGTATAACTACTGTGTAAGTCAAATGACAAGCATCAATCTAGAAGCGTGGGAAGATTTAAAAACTATTAAAGAGAGTAAATGGACGCTTCTACATGATAAAAATCATCGTCGGTGGGGTAACCTGACGACGAACATTTCAGAAAGCTTTAACAATACGTTGCGAGGTGTCAGGCTTATGCCAATAAAAGCTATTATTAATTGTACATTCAAGAAAACAGTCAAACAGTTCAGAAAGCACACTGACATTGCAACCAACTGTAACACCGCGTTACCCCCTCACATATGGCGTTTATTTAACACACGTGATATTAACTCGCAAGAGCATATTATAATAGAGTTTGATTACAGAGAGGCGAGGTATAGAGTTTTGTCAAAGATACAAACAAATGAAGCTGGTGGAAATGATTATACCGTGGAATACAAAAACAGAACTTGCACTTGTGGTAAATGGCAGATTCAAAGATTTCCATGCTCACATGCAATTGCAGTTTGCCGCCATAGAGGTGAATCACCTCATAACATTGTTCATCAGGTCTATAGTACTGTTGTTTATCAAGAACAGTATAACGGACATTTTCACCCGCTGAGTCACATTGATTATTGGAAGAACCCGGGTTGGAAGATAAGAGGTGATCCCTCAAAAATCACCACGTCACGAGGTAGGAGACGCACGAGAAGGATACACAACGAGATGGATGTTCATCATCCAGATTCACCTGTCATACGTAGATGTTCAATATGTAGACAAACATGTCATAACATGAAGACTTGTCCAAACTCATATTCATGAGGAGATTGTTGTATCATAATGTAATTTGATGTAGCTTAAGTTCGTATTCTATAATAAAGTTGCATTATATAATTAATAGATAAAAGTGTAAAAAATTACATCACTAAAAATATAAAAAAATAATATCTAACGAGTGTCATCATCATCGTTTGTTGCTTCATCATTTAAGTCGAACAGGCAAGGAGATGGATTAAAAAACCGGTCAACTGATTGAGATGTATCTTGAAATTGAGGGTAATATGGTAACGAGGAAGAATGGTGAAATGATGGTTGATAACTATTATCAGGGCTTTGATAAGGATTTGACGGCCCCCCTTCTTTGAAATTCTGGATCCTCATTTGACTAAAATGTGGAAATTGAGTACTTGAGGTACCACCATAAAAAAAATCTTCGTTGCCCATTTGGCTAAAAAAGGGGGAGTCAAGCTGTTGTTCCGTTGAATCCCTTTGTCCTGTCATATTCTGTTGCACAACAACATTATCATCACCAACCTGTTTACCAACCCGCCCTTGTCCTCTACCCCTTCTGGGTAAACGTTGTGGGACAGGAGGAAGTTGAGTATCATCAACATTCTGTGTCACATGCGTTGGTAGATAACTTATATGGTTTGCATGTGCCAAATCCATATAACAGCTCGCCATATTCCTCCCCGTTTCATCCCCTGGTCTTTGATAAAACTGACTCATCCCATCCATCTATAAATAACATTATGAAAGATTAATTTAAAAATAATAATAATATTAACAATAATAATATTAAAATGATTAATAATAATACCATCATTCTCAGTCTTTGTCCATCATTTTGGAAGCATGAGGGTTCGTGTCTTGATGAGCCGGGTTTGTTGTATACACAACAGTACGCTCTAGATACCACCTCATGTATGCTTCAAAAGCAATTGGCGAATCAGTATATGCTTCATTAGCAAGTAAGTTAAGCCGAGACGCCCATGCTTAAACAAAGATATTATGATGTTGTAACCAGTTTTTATTTCTACCACCTTTACGAGCAGTCGAATGTAGATTTGTATGTTGCTCCCGGGTTAGTAACACACTTGTAGGGATTGGTTGAAACATTCCAAACTGTCTTAAAACCCTACTTGGAATGTGAGGCTCAACAACTTCCCAACATATAAGGTATGTGTCACTTCTCCAGCTTTGATGTCCACTTGTGCAGATATCAGGTAGAAGGTGGATAATATTATCATAAGGCCTCCAATTAAACTGATATAAAAATATGAATTAATATGTTTACAAAATGTTAATATATACAAAATAATATCAGATTAATATTAGTACCGTGGCCTCGCTTAATGAATGCAACTGAGATCGATACGCACTCAAACAGTGCGGAGTGGTGTTTACATAACTAAGTTCACCATTCCATCTGTAATCAAGTTTTTAAATATATCAGGTTAACTATAAAAATATAAGATTACAGATAAATAGTTAATACATAAGTTTGGTAACCTGAAATCAATAGATCTCGTATTCTTGGGACACATAGTAGGTAATCTTTCCCATGCCCATAATTGCAACAAGAATAAAGGTCCACCAACTTCTCGATTTGTGACACTCGTTGCCTTACATAACTGTCTATACAAAAATGCTAAAACTGCACTTCCCCAACTAAGTCTACCACAGTTATTTAAGTTTTCAATATGACTTAAATAATTTACATGCACCCAGTTGCTAGAAGTATTAGGAAATAAAGTGGCACCAATCATAAAAAAATAAAATTAATCTAGCTCGTTGAATACACTGAAATTCAGTGGCATTATCAGAAAATGGTTTTATTATTTCGTTTAAAATAAACCTTAGGTTTAACTTATAACCACTTACAGCGCTTGTAGCGAGTGTACAACCGGTTAAATACTCAAACCTTATTATAATTTCGGATGCACTCATAGCATAATCAGTGCCAGAAACAACATCACCTTCAACCGGCAAACCCCATAAAACTTGAACATCTTGAAGGGTTATTGTGGTCTCTCCAACCGGTAAATGAAATGTGTGTGTCTCTGGCCTCCATCTCTCCACTAAAGCTGAAATAAGAGCACGATCAAGTTTTCGATAACCACACTCGATCACACTCGCAAAACCAGCCAACCTTATATATCTCATAACATTTTCAGGGATAGGCACTTCATCAATGTAATCCCAAAAAGCTTTATCACCTCGTCTAGCACGTAAAATTCCTTCATCGCTTTCTGGCTCTTGAAAATAATAATCAGCTCTATGTTGACCGCTTAAAAATAACAAATCGTTATTTAGTGGACCTGGTGTAATTCTCCAGCTCATTTTGATTTTTGGAATCAAGAATAAAATTATAGAAAAATTAGGTTTGCAAAAATAGTGAGAAATGGGTTATGAATAAGTTGAACGATATGTGAAAAACGTAACAATTAAATAAATAGGCGAAGGAAAGGAGTAAACGGGGTGTCAAAAGTCCGTTAACCGCCCCTGCCAAGGGCGTGTTCTTCTGGCATCGTTGGAACCGTTAGATCGTGTGGTTAGTAAATCGTGTGGTTGAGGAGATTTCGAGAACCCGCCCTTCACAAGGGCGTGGTCTCTCGGTCAAAGTTCACGGGACAAAGGACAAAAGACACGGGATGTGACAGGCTGCATGCCAGAACCCGCCCCTGCCAGGGGCGGGAACCCTTAAAAACCCCATACGACAAGACTTTCCCCTTTTGTCAACATCAATATTAAAAAAAACCTATTTTTAAAAAAAAATCTATTATATACGTATCAATAGCTCACTCAAAAGAGTAAATGCGACACTTTGACATTGTCTATTTTGCATGATCGGCTCCTATTTTTTTTCCTTGAGAATGTACTATACATTGTACGTATAGTGACTGTCTATTATGTTACAACTCTTGATCAAACACGTTTAATTATGATTAAATAAAGTTGTATTAAATTCTAAACTTTTTAAATACATCATCTTTTCTATGTATGATTAATATACATGTGACAATGAATAATAAATATCTAAAATGTAGGAAAAAACTATAATATTCTAAATAAGTTGAGTAAAGATTTATTAACTATAATAAAATTCGTTATAAATACGTTGTTACAATTATATAATATTATCACCTTGATAGAAAGTGAAACCAAGCGACCATCACATGCAAACTCATCATTTACAATTATTTAATTAATTAGTTTATGCGCCTAAAATTTCATATTTTAACCTCACATGCAATTTGTATTTATGTTCGTAGAAATTCGTTTAATATTACAAAATTCCATGCTTATTTATACAAAATTATTTTGAATTCATTTATTACATGTTAAAATTTCATAGTAGCATGTGGCTCATGCACCATCAATGTTCCATCACAATACACATATAGATAGCTTTAAAAACTTGTTTGAAATCAAGCCAAACACAATTATTTATGTTCCTTTTATTGCTATTTACCACCTTAAAAATTATTAAAGAAAATGTAACCATCAAAACATTTGCCCTTCATGTATTGGAAGGAAGTTACACTTGTATTACAATTCTATCCAGAAATTAACACGATATAACCAGAACACATACTAAAAAACGAAGATGATATTTTAAACCCACTTGAATTCACAAGAACAATAAATTTTAGGTTTAGTTTCATATCAATAATTTCATGTCAGATAAATCTTATATATCAGTGATTTCACGTCAGACAAATCCTATATATGTAAACATGAAATGCGTGTATATTTTTATCTATTTAAATAAAATGTTCGTCTCACTTTTATTTTACATTGACATGTATGAGCAAACTTAAGAAACTCAAACTATCATGACAACACACATTACATATACATGAAGTTGTTCATATATTTATTTTAGGTTAACGCTCTTGTATATATTACACTGGTGAAATAAACGAAATATTAAATTAATTCATAATTAAAATTTAAAAATTTATAAAATAATATTATGAGATAAAATCATTGTTTTAAGACAATATATGATTGAATAAATAATACTTTATAAATAGGTACAAACTATTGATTTTCTAGTTAGCCGTTTTAGTTAAAAAATAAAATTTGTACAAGTGAAATAAAAGAGAAGCGGAAATCAAACCTGAACTGTTGAGTTAATACTAAAACACATTGGTTATCTACATACTCATTTATGTTATTGATACATATTTGCTTTCTGTTTCTCTGTATATGTATTTGTATACCGTATATGTATAAATAGAATGAAAGAAAAAAAAATATTTTAATAATTATTGAATGTATCTAAAACAAATATGTTTTTTTATTATTTGTGACCAAGTATATCGTTGTGTTATAATAAAGAACAACAGAATCAACACAATATCTCTATCACCACTTTTACTGTCACGTCGCTATTTGCTCCAAAAACACCACCAACAAACACTTGCATTCATCTACAGTTCTACACACTGCTTACAACATTACTCCATCAATTCCATAAAATCATCACAATCACTCATGATTTGATCTCAAATTCACAATCGTCCTCCATTTTTTCAGCTTTTCTTCGTTCAGATTCGTTAATTGCATCTCAATTCGATCAAATCGTTCGACAACAGTTCAACAATGGAGTTGTTGGTGCGAAAACCGCTTCATGTTCTAAATTCGTCGATGCTGATTGTGTTAATGTTGCAGATGATGAAAACATGTGATTCGTACACAACGCCGTTGAATTGCACTGAAGCATCTCGCCTCTGCACTTCGTTTCTCGCATTCACTCCGTCGCCAAACCAAACCCTAGCGGTGATCATGAGCATGTTCGACGTGTCACCGGAGGATGTTACAGTTGAAGGTAACGGTAGGGGTTACGTATTCGTTAGGAAGAATTGTTCGTGTGCCGATCCACCTGTGAATAAGTACTTGACGAACACGACGTATACTGTGAGGGAGAATGGTGGATCTCTGTACCGTATGGTGGTGGATGCGTACGGTGGATTAGGTTATTTGGGGGAGTTCACGCGCCCGGCGCGTGTAGGGGCGGTGGTGTCGCTGCAGTTGATGTGTGGGTGTTCGAATGGGCTGTGGAACTACTTGATGAGTTATGTGATGAAGGAAGGGGATAGTATTGAGTTGTTGGCGAGTAGGTTTGGTGTTAGTATGGATGGTATTGAGGCTGTTAATGGGATTAGTGATTCGGATAATGTCACCGTTGGGGAACTTTATTACGTACCTTTAAACTCTGGTAGGTCATACAAGCTTGATTTAGTTTAATTTAATTAATAACAGAGTTTCTTTTACTGTTACATTTGATCAGAATGTATTATATTTGGCTAGTTCTTGTTGATTTAGCTTGTAAGCTTTCAATTTCACATTGTAGGTTTGCTGAAGATGATTTAGTTTAAAATTCGTTAGATTGTTTGGTCAGATCTGTTAAGAACTATGTAGTTGTAGGTGCACAAGGCGCCCGCCTTAGGTGACGCCTAATAGCCGTGCGTCCATCAGGGCGCTCAGGCTAGAATTCCATCCAAAAATGGTCTGGAACATCTAGAAATGGCTTGAAACGTGTTTAAAACCCCTCAAAATGACGTATTTATACTGTGCTCATTGCTTAAAAAAGCTCTTGCCTTTTAAGCATCCTTTGAGCCGTGAGTGTGTCTAATGCTGTTGATTACCTAGGTTAAGAACACTCTACTTTCAAACTAATGAACTTGAGGAATGTTTTACGAGAAAACAATGCTTACAAAGTACAAACTTGGGTGTTTTAATGGGATTGATAATTCAGATAGTGTTTCACTTTTGGGGCCCTTTATTACATACCTTTACATTCTGGTAGGTCACCACAAGCTTAAATTAATCACAGAGTTAATTTTACTGCTACATTTTCACAGATTACTTGATATTTTCAGCATTTTAAGATGTTTTATTAGATTAGTTTATGTTTTCTTAGCTTATACGAGTTGATTTCACGTTGTAGGTCTGAGGAAATTGAAGAACTATTATTAGGTATAGTCGGTCATAACTATTAAGAACACTCTAGCTTTACAAGAGGAAAGTGCTTGCAAACTTGGATAGGTCATATACGATTAATTTAATTACATGGTTCCATTATAACATATCTGTAAATTCTGGCAGGTCATGTAAGATTAATATAATTTTATAGTTCCTTTTATCACTAAATTTTTCTATATCCGTTGCTTTATTCATCATTAGGCTTGATATTTCCCGCAAAATTTAGTTATATGGTATATGTACATGTGCATAACCTTATATTCTGATATCAGCGAACTAGCCTGCAGTTTGTACAACATAAGCATATTCACCATCAGAATTCTTGTACAGCTGCACCATGTTGACCTCTTATCTGATTTAACATCAATCTTGTTGTAGCTCCTGGTGAGTCATATCCTGTTGAGAATGTCACTTCTGCTCCAGCTCCAGCACCACTGTTTGTTACCGATGTTGCAGGTAATTTTGTAATATAGCTTTATACATGTTAACTTGTTATATGTTTTGTTAATTGTAGTAGAAGTAGAAACAAAAGACGCGCATAATCATGTTAAGCCATGAACTACATTGATGTATGCCAACTAAGATCCTTCTGGCAGAACAATGTCATGTATTGCTCAACCACCATCCCTTAAACCATCTCCAATGCATGTGCCAAAACACCAAAATGGTGTAAACAATCTCCATCCAAGACACCAAAATGGTTGTACACTTTTGGTGTAGCATTGTATATAATCCCATTTTACACCAAATTTTATACTTCACATACTTTATTATAATTAATTTATAAAAAATAAAACTAATGAGTACCATATTGAATATATTTTTGTTATTTTTTTAATTTTGTATATACAATTGTTTTTAATAGGTTGATTACATAGTTAAGTAAATAAAAGATCAAGATAAAATTTTGTTTTAATATTGTAAATAAAAGAGGTTATTTATACAGAATTTGTATGCTAATCAGTAAGAGAGCAAACTAACAATATTGTTCTCTTATGCAGTAAATCAAGGCAATCATAAGGCTCATGTACCATACCTATGGATCATAGGAAGCTTGGGGGTTGGCTTGGCACTAATCATAATGGTCATAGGTGTTCTTATCTGTTCAAGATCATCAATATGCTTTGATGATACCCAGGGGGGTCATGCAAAGGATCCAAAAGTTGAAAATGTTTCTCATAAGTTTCATATCTTAAGGACAACAAGCTCTTGTTTTGGTTCAAGGAATTTGACAGTGAATCTGATAACTGGAAAGAAAATATTGGGGAATCTAGTGGCCGTCATACGAATTTTCCAAAAGGTTGAAATTTTGGACTTCTTTAGTCTATCGTTGCATATTGGTAGCTTGCTACAATTGTATTCTTGTCTTTTTAGAACTTCTAACATCATAGACACGTTTTGGTCAGATTTGGCATAAACGAAATTGGTACATGCTTTGGTAGTCTATAAATACATATGTGGCTTCCACATACTATGTCCCAAAAATATATGTGGCGGTGCAAAATTTATAAAATCGGGTATGTATTTTCTTGTGGGGGCAGGGAAATTCTTTAATATATAATTTTCATATTAAAGTTGTTAAACCTTTCTATTAACTACAAAAATTGGAGTGAGGGTGCTGTTAAAAAATTTCAAAACCGGAAAGCAAACTACCAGTATTGGTTTTAGGTTAACTGAACTGTTTCTATATATGTTTTGCAGACAAAGAATTTGATGTTTTGTTTTAGGTTCAAGCAAACTGCAAATGGATATATTTGGTTAAACTACTGTAACGTAGGGTAGGGTGTTTAAGATTGCTTATTGAAACTGCTTATGCTCATTATTTATAAGCAGAAGAAGAAAATCAGCATATTAGAAACAACTTACCTCGTCCTAGAGGTAAACTTGGAATTTTGAGCTTGCCAAGAGTAATCAGTTTGAAATAACCGATATCATATTCTCTTTGAAAACTACTTATTTAACCCTAAACTAAGCATATAAACATAAATATCATCCAAATATTTAAAAGTTAATGTGCTTCTATTAAACACCATAAATAAGCAAGCCCAATCCATTATTTCATAATGATTAAAATGGTTTTCTCTTGCTCTTTCAGTTATTGAGACTGGTGTGTTTGACATTGAAAAGCCTGTTGTCTTTTCATATGAAGAATTATTTTCGGCTACAGATTGTTTCTCTGAATCCAATCTTCTTGGTCATGGAACATATGGTGCTGTTTATTACGGGTTACTTCGTGATCAGGTTGGCATTTTTATTTTTTGCTTCATGTTCCAAGTTAGCAAACTACCCTTGAGTCTCTTACTTGCTCATGAATAATTGTAGGAAGTTGCTATCAAAAAAATGACCGAAACAAAAACCAAGGAGTTCATAGCAGAAATGAAAGTTTTGTGCAAGGTTCATCATACAAATTTGGTAAGGCTATGGTACTTTATAGAATCTATATCTATTATCCATGTTTCAAATTTCAATATTGATCACCTCTAGAGGTTGCAAGATGGGCCGGTTGAGCAATGGGTGAAAATGAGTAAATTTGATATGGGTTCGCTCGCTTGGTTTGACACGCCAACATGCATTCTCACTTATTTGAATTTATTAATGCTTAACGCAGTAAATATGATTGACAAACTATACCAAAATACTAATAACGACCTTTTCTGGTAAAGCAAATTTGGGAGGTTGTAAGCCTTTTAAATATAATTCAAGTGTCCTTCTCTACTCATTTGACCTCTTTCATTTTGAGTAAGTATTGATTTTAAGAATTTGACCCGTTGGGGATCAAGTATAACCCTTACGACCTATTTTTTGAAGTAACTAGCTTGAAATTGTCACCTTTTTTCTTTCTTTGTATCAAATTAACTTTTGTTTGGTTTTCCTTTTTTAAGGTAGAATTGATTGGTTATGCAGCTAGTGATGATGAGTTGTTCCTCATTTATGAATATGCTCAAAAAGGTTCCCTTAAAAGTCACTTGCATGATCCTCAAAACAAAGGTAAGTTTCTATTTTAACTAAATATAGGCAACTTGAAATTTCCTCATTCGTGATTCATACTAGGTCATCCAACACTTTCTTGGATCATGAGGGTTCAAATTGCACTCGACACCGCAAGGGGATTGGAATATATACACGAACATACAAAACCTCATTATGTACATCGTGATGTTAAAACAAGCAATATCTTACTTGATGGTGCTTTCAAAGCCAAGGTACTTAATTTAGCTTGCATCATTGTCTAATGTATGAAAATACAAAAATCCTAATGTTATATATTATACATGTGATTGATTGTGGCAAAAAATATAGATATCAGACTTTGGGTTGACAAAACTTGTTGGAAGAAGTAATGATGGTGAAGCTTCAGTGACAAGAGTGGTGGGAACGTATGGTTACTTAGCTCCAGAGTAAGTTTATTAATGAGTTTGGATCAAAACGGGTCAGGGTGGCATGACCCCAAAAATTTTATGTTCTGATATCTATTCTTATTGCATATAATGTGTTTTAACATTGCATGTAGCATTCTTTCAGTTTTTTGCCATGTAAGTAACCTTCTTTAGCATGTAACATGGTGACGTGGCACACCACTGTGTCATCAAATACATGTGGCCAGAAAAAGGTTCCAAGTCACCATTATATGTTATGGAAGGTTACTTAAATGGTAAAAAAGTTAAAAACTAAAAGTATGTTGCATACAATAAAAAGTAACAAATTTTCTTAAATCAAGGATAAAAGATGTAACTGATTACATTTGGTGTAATTCACCCATATAAGATGATCAATGTAGTAAATTACTGCGGTTGACTTGTTAAAGGATATCAGATTAAATACACACAACAACATAATTTAAGCCAATTCCCATCTTAGACTACAACCTATGTTATTTTATGCAAATTAGCAACGTAATTGATTTTTGTCCACTTAAGGACAACTTTCCATCCATTTCTGCTAAAAGATCCATTACATTGGGCTGACCATCAAATTCTGATACAATGCTTGAAATAAACTATAAAATCATTAAGACGCTGCTTGCTTTTTTTGCATAAATGCATGAATATAAATTGCTTAAGATGAACAAATAACTCAAATTGGTCCATATAGATATACGGGTCAAAATTGCTGCCTACAACTACTTCATCGACTTCTTGCTGATCACTCTTTATTACAGATACCTTAGGGACGGCTTAGCCACAACTAAGAGTGACGTATATGCCTTTGGTGTTATTCTTTTCGAGATAATATCAGGAAAAGATGCCATAATACGAACCGAAGCTGGTGTAACAAAGAATTCTGAGAGACGGACATTGGCATCTGTTGTAAGTCTGCTTCACAATTAAGGGCAAACTTACAATTTTTTTATTTTATTTTAGCAACCAACTTTAGAGTTTAGATAGCACGAAAAATGGTAACCAAAATACACTGTTACCAATTCTAGAAACCAGTTTACGTTTCCTGACCAACTTTAGCAACTATTGACTTGTTCAACATGTAGTAGGTGATTTTACGTTGATTTTTCAGAAATTGATGTATGTGCCGTGTGGCATCTGCTTGGATTTTGAAAGTTGTAAATTAATAAATCCTTTTTAAAGAAGCATTTATTTTTTAGTATGTGGCATCTATTTGGTGGCTGACACTCCAATTAATACCACATCAGCAATCTACCCTAAAATTCAGTTAGAATGATGTGGTTGCTTAAATCGGTCATTATTTATATAATATAAAGTCCCTAAATTAAGTTGGTTGCTAAAATCTGGAAAAAAAGTACTAAGATCTTTTATAATTCATGGTGTCGTGCCCCCAACAATTAAAGAAATCAGCAAACAAGAATATTAAAGCAGAAAGTACATGAATTTCACAATTTGCTATTATTTTGTGAAAATTTGCAGATGATGGTGGTTCTTAGAAATGCATCCGAATCTATAAGTACATCAAGCCTAAAAGATTATATTGATCCAATTTGATGGATTTATATCCCCATGACTGTGTTTTCAAGGTACTTTTTTGCTTCATCTTTTAAGCATTGTTGCATCATTTTACAAATTTGTGCTTGGCTGGTCATACCTGGCAAGAAAAACCAACGACTTTGTTTGTTCTGAAAATTTTTCTGGCATGTCTAGGGATGGAAAAAAACCCAAAACCTAACTCATTCAGGATGGGTATTTGGGATGGAGATTAGTTATTAATATTTTTTACAGGTTTGGGACGATTATGATATTAGTTAATACCCGTCCACTTACCCAAACCGTTTACCCACATTGATCCTAATATATTATATATTTCAAAATATTTAATAGATACTATGTTAAAGTTAATAGAATTTGAAATTATTTTAGTTGTTAGAAGTGCAGTTTGTTTTTTAATATTTTAAGTAGATTTTTGAGGGTTTTAGGTAATGGGCATCCCAACATGTAATATTTAGTCACATAAGACCATATATGGGTGCACTTCGATACTTATGGACCCTTGAACCTAATGGGTAGTGAGTAACATCCTAACATGTGGGAATTTTGGCCCATTGAAATTGAACGGGTCAATTTACTTTATGTTTTTCTGTTGTATGTTTTACCTCTAACAGGTAAAATACAACATAAAGAAATTAGATGAAAGAGTAAATGAGTTGAACATGTCAAAAGTTCATTTAGAAACTAGACTACTAATTATTGAAAAAAAGTTGGGTGAAATGGTTTTGGGTCACTGGCTGGCTCAGTCTGACCTACTCATAAGTCATACAATATGATCTCTTTTGACCCGTTCATTGTTAGTAAGTTCAAGAATCTTTACCGTCACTATAATAATTACAATTAACTTTCGAAGTTTATCTGGCTCTGCTAGTGCTGGTAAATAAGAACATAGATCAAATATATGCATCTGTAAAAATTTTAATATTTTTTTTCATAATTTGAGTGATTTGTAGATGGCCATGTTGGCAAAGCAATGCGTGGAGGATGATCCGATCTTGAGACCCGACATGAAACACGTTGTAATTTCACTTTCACATATTCTTTTGTCATCTGTGGAATGGGAAGCTACTCTTGCTGGAAACAGCCAGGTATTCAGTGGTCTTGTTCAAGGTAGATAAATTTTTTCGCTAATTTTAATAACCATCTTTTTAAAATACGTATATCTTTCATATTTGTATTATTTGTTCAAGCGGGTCTATTCTGTTACCTGAGTTTTCTCAAATTTTGTCATTCTGCTGCTAGAACTGACCCGCATATGTGTCTGTATAGTTATATAGACTGTTCACCGAGTGTTAATAGGATCTCCCAGGCTTTATACTCTTTGTGTTTAATAATCTGTTTTTTCAGTTGCATTTCGTTTTTTCTTATTTTTATTTTGTGGGGTCTAGCCCGTAGAAGTGGTGCTACCCTTGTTAACTTGACTTTATCCTAGTATCGTCGAAATGAAACACAAACGTACATCAGAAAAGCGAAGTATAAACGTAGAAATGAAAAATGTGGTTTGAGGTAAGCTTTTTAGGGCGGATTTAAAGTCTATGATGCGTGGAATCATGAAATATGAAAACCGACCGAATAGCCAAGAACTTGATTATAACCGTGTAAATAAGAAATTCCACCTTGTTGTGGGTTCAAATCCATACAACTAAATGGAAAAATGGCTATTGAAGAAAATAGTAAGAAATTTCTAATACCAAAACATCATTTGTTTCATTTGCATAACGAAGCTAGTATACGCCTTGGTGGTGTAATCAATGGTAATCGGGCATGAAGAACTGCCAAGTTATCTACCATAAGTATATCGCCTTTCTTCCAAGGTATCACAACACACTCCTCATCTAGGATCCTAACACAGTCACGAACAACGTCAGCTGGCAACGGTTCTCCGTTCCCGAAAGTCACCTGTTTTGACGGATCATTATTCAGCTTGTTTTCAAGCCCCCCACTTGCGGACACCAATGTGTTGAACCAAATCTTGCGTTGTCGTGTTTCATCGTATCTGATACCCGGTATTGGTCCCTGCTTAACTTCAACAAGACCATCTTCCATCCATCTTAATGTTGCTCCCACCATTGCAGCCCTGTGGTTATTGGAACCATAAGCTAATAGTGAACAGGCAAACATAAACTAAAACGTTCAAATTATTCGCTTAGAAGTGAATAAAGGGGCGGGTTAGATATGGGGTAAAGACATGATGCAAAGGCAAGATTCGCTAACACACGTACCTCTCTTCGGCTATATGTTTATCGGAGGTTGCGAATTTGGACTTCCACCCAAGACCGATAGGGGATGTAAGGTCGTCTTCTTCACCAAGCACTCGGCTATAGATCAATCCAAGTTGTTCTAACTGTTGGACAAATTCCGGGTGTCTTTCCTTCATCTTATCATATATAATATGGCTCAATACTATCGGAGTTTCACCACCGCTTAGCGGTTCTTCTTCACAAAAGAAGAACAACTTGGACGGAGACTCCGGATGCTGCATAGATAAAAAAAATATGGTTTGTTGGAATTTGGATTTAAGCTCTCCTTAATCCTTATATTAACAAAAACACACATATGTATATGTATGTTGTTAATTTTAGAACTAATAATATATGAATCAATAATATGTTGAGAATCGTAGTTTGTATATATGATCATAAGTAGTGAGAGAGTAACGATTTAAATGGTGTAAATAGCTCAATAGAAAACATAGTAGAATCAGTGTAAACAATTCACTTATCATCAACGTTTAATAAAAAAGAGAATAATTTTAAACTGTTTAACAATTTCCCTCTAGTGAGTTAATGTCCCTACTTCCATTATTCTCTATTTCTCGTAACATGTCCGTATACATGTATCGATTAGAGAAGTATTATTAATTCACTATTAAAGATTAAATTAATAAGTAGGAAATTGACGAAAACAAATAATATAAACAATGAAAATGAAAAGTATATAGTGAAGCACCAGAGCCATCTCATGGTGGAAGTGGATTTTCTGATCAAGTGGAGACTCATTCGCGGTTACAACATTTCCGATGACATGTGTACGTGGGGCGGAACCACCGACGTACGGAAAGGGGTCGAATCCAAACGCTTCAACGACGTCGTTGAAATCGGAAGCGGAAATCACGGGAAAGCCCCTGAAGAGTATAGCACCAGTTTGATGAAGTTGAAGCTGCAGCCATGGTTTACATGCTTTAATAGTGTCTATTAGATCACCACAAAGGCTGCATGTTTGCATGGGGTTTGGGGTTAATATTTTTGGAAACTTGCTACCTTTCTCTTGGGTTACACTTGTTTCTCTCAACAACTTATTATCCATCTTTACCTCTCACATACAACCAAACATTTGGTTGTCTATTTATAGGGTTAAATTTATAATCCCTAACTAATTTTTTAAATTAATGACCTAACACAAACTTAGTAATAATTCACTAATAAAAGAGTTAAAACCTCTTGTCTCCTCGTTCTCCTTTGAACCACTAGGTCAAGAGACTATTGGTTAGAATCCCAAATAATTAATTACCCGAGAATAAAATTAATGGATTGATAGATTTTTCATTACCCAAGTACAAAAAAATAAAAAAAAAATAAAAAAAGTTTTCGGCTAGTCTAATGCCATAAACACCCCGTACGTGTGATACTTTTAACACTAATTCCTTATTTGGTCCTATGCCCGAATACCCGACCCAGGGTTTTAGGTTTTCTTGTCATGTTCGTGTTCGGAAACAATTGTTTTATTTTATTTTATTTTATATGCACTATTTGTTATTTACGAAAACATATTTTGTACGTATACTTTTGTTTTCTTTCATGCAAGTCAAGATCAACAGCGTTAGAGTTTTGAAGAGTGCAAATTGAATATTGTATTGAATTGCGAATTAGATATCTTCGACTCTTTTATTGATCTTTGTTCACTAAATTATAAACTGTATTTTGTTGTTTTCTATAATAGTGACACGTTAACCTATTGTGGTTGAGTATTTCGTTTGTCTTCGTGTCGTATGTGTCTAAACTAACTTTTTCTGTGTAATTTTGTTGAAAAACGATCAAAACAAGTGCTAATATATATATATATATATATATATATATATCAATTAAACTTGAAGGATCGAAGATGAGTACGTCTCTATGTCAACATTCAAAATCGTTAGCTAATGTTTTTAAATGCTTGTCTTTCTTTTTGAACCCAAAGGCCTAGATATATTATCGGTTGTAACGTGGTGCTCAACTAGCTTGTAACTTAAGGCATTAACTCTTTAAGTATTATATTGTATATTCATTTCTCATCATCTTTGATAATAAAGTAATACATGTTTCGAGATAGATGCTCCCTTATTTTAAATGGATAGATATTTTCATTTTCATAAACTAATATTAATAGAACATATGCGATACTTCACTTAGCTATCACTTTATTTACTTAAATGGATAAATATTATGATTTGCACACCGCGTACTTCATTGTAAATACAATATAAACGATGATGAATAAACTTAGTTTTCAAATATTATGATTTGCTTACCATCGTTTTGAAAGTTATAGTCCTATCAATAGGTGTCACTTGAGTAGATAATTTTATTTTTCTTTTATCAATCTATTGTGCAAAGCATACCATAAAGCAAAACAAATTTGAAAGGAAAAACAAACCCACTAAAACAGGCAAGTATGGATCTTAAATTTTGCACTGTTCAATTTTTCTATATCTCACATGGTAGTAATTAATAATAATTAAATAACAAGAAATATAATTAAGAATCCCAATGGATAGTTTTTAACAAGAGCTAAGTGTTTTTTTGGCATGTTTTGTCATTCCATTCAAAAAAGTTTTTTGTTTCAATTTTGGGTTTTTGACTTTTTAAAATATTATTATTTTCATCCATTATCGTTGACATAGTTAATGGTGCTTGTTAAATTAGGAGCATTTAAATCATTATACAAATGAAAACTTAAATAAAATAATTTGTATAATGATTTAAATACTTGTAATTTAACAACACAATTAACTAATAACGAAAAATGATGCAAATAAAAACTTTTTAAAAAGTCAAGGATCCAAAAATAAAAATAAAAATTTTAATATGAAAATGATAGATGTGAATAAAAATTAAAGATGAACATGACAAATTCTTACATTGTCATCCTTACATAAAAATCTAATTAATCAAATCGCAAACAAATCTTCTATCTAAATAAAATACTAGCTTTCGAGACGCATGTTATGTATCTGTTTACTCTTAGCATTGTTTGTTCACGTCTCTCTCCTTTTAATATTTGTACGTAATAAAATTACATTTCTCTTATTTTCCTCTTCAATCGGTCATCGTTTATATGTTTTACTAGCACTAGTAAACATGTATAATATACTGATTGAATAAATAAAATATTAAATATAATAAAAAATTTTTGTTTATAAAACAATATTTTAAGATAATATGTGATTGAATTTATGTATAAATAAGGACTATAAGTAATAAAATTTTTAAGAGAAATAATGTGGTGTTGTCACGTATACTTCCTAATTATTCTTTTATTAGAGTAGGAATATATATATTAGTATGTAGTTTGTTCAAACTCAATTATTTAAATTCTTTTATGAAGTGTATGATTGTTTATATGCGAAGTTTCATTCTTTATATTTTAGGAAACCTCTTGGAGAAATATGCAATCTATCTATATCAATATCTATATCTATACTTATTAATAAAACAATAATTTTAGTGACACGTGACATTTTTTAGGCCTTTATTTTTTTCAATTCTCGCCTAAATATGTATATATTTTTAATGTTAGTCTAGATTCATTTTACTAAAAGTTAACTTCTAATACAAGATATATTTAAGAAAATTTAACCCTAAATTAAAGCACATCTTTTTTTGGAAATTAAATCATACCCAATATTTCTTTTTTATTCAAATAATTCATCAATAAAAACCGTAGAAATCATTTATTATTTTCTTCATCTATGAAATCGATTTATTAATTGTGTGCTTCCGTTAAATACCCAGTTTATATTTGAATTTTGATAAAATTTACGGGATTTTTTCATCGAACCCTCTCCAATTTGAATGAATTCATGGGTATCTTTTTTGAAAATGAAATCATGCCCGATTTTAAAATGCTTCTCAACTATCCCAGCTTTACGACCCTCACAATTTGTCTTTATAAACTCTGATGATATCGCCGTCGACATACTTCATCAAGGTTCTCGTCTTGGCTTCGGTTTCGTTAAGTTTTTTTCAACAAAAGTTACTTATTTTTTGCTATATTTGAGCTTTCATCATCTACGATTATAATTTAACCTATCAGTGTCTACAGTTGTGACACCCTACACATATCCCACATCGACCGTGGACAGGAGAGATTCCTGGTTCATAAGGAATGTCTGGCCTTTAACATCAACAACGCGTTTTGGGCGTATTGGCTGTGGATGAGAGGAGAACTTCACAGTTAAGCGTGCTCAGGTGGGAGCAATCCAGGGATGGGTGACCTCCCTGGGAAGTTTTCACCTTGGTAACCCAAAGCAAATCCGTGAGCTCCTTGTGAGCAAACCGGACAATATTGTTGATGCGAATGACCAGACGTTACAACAATTGTGTTTTGAGTTAATATGATTTTACTTTTATTTTTTTGATTTGAAGGTGATCTACTTTAACAATCCATCTGTGAAGAGTTATTACATGCTTGATTTAACCTATCATTGTCTACATTTTGTTTTTTGTTTATTTTTTTGAATTCGTTTGATATGAACAAATTGTTTTGATGTATATGAAATCAATATTGAAAATCGCACTTTTATTCCACGGTTGACGTTGACGCTTTTGGACAAAAGGATTTTAAATTTCAAAGAAGACAGTTTCCGTTAGCAGTGTGTTTTGCAATGATCATAAACAAAAGCCAAAAACAATCTCTATCCAAAGTTGATTTGTTTTTAAACGAGGATCATGGCCAGTTCTATGTTGCATTATCTCGAGTCAAAAGTAGACAAAGATTAAAACTATTAATATTAGATAATGATGAAAAAATCACCAACAAAACATTAAACGTTATATGCAAATAAATTTTTGGATGTTTATGCATTTGAAATATTAATTTTTATGTTCAATTTAATTTGTTTATTACTTAAAGTTGTTATTTATAAGTTTATTTCATTCCATATTATACACATAAATATGACTAGAGAAAACATACTATTATTAGATGTAGCTAATGTTAAAAATTATACATAAAAGTCGATATACAAAGTATTTTTGTTAAAACAACCAAATAACTAAAAACTTGGGTTTTTAGTAAACAAGATTTTATAAACAATAAACTTTTATAAGAAAATCTTAAAACAAATATTTAAAAATGAAACTATTTAGATAAGAGAGTTAAAAATAGTATAATTATTTTATCTCTTGAACAAGTACGTATATATAATTTTATACATATCTTATATTAAAATATCGTACTGTAACTTTGCGTGTTTATTACTAACTATAATCTATAACTTTTAGTAAAGTAACGTTTCTTTTGCCACTTGTTCTTTCTTAACCCATGTTTTGTCACTTATCATTTTTTTAAACATTCACAAATCAATTTTTCCTCTAAAAGATACTCATACAAATTTTTTTCTCTTATTAAAAATAAATATTATTAATTGTTATATTTATCTCTCTTATCTAATTTTTTTAAAAAGAGAAAACTTCATAGAATAATAATCAAGTTATAAAAGTATTCCAATTAAGTCACTCATATTTTTATTTGTTCAAATCAGCTCATTAATATTTATTTGTTTCAGTTATGTCATTAAAGTTTTAGGAGTGTTACAATTAGCTCACTCTATTTTTTTAATTTTTTTAAAAGTCGCAAATTTTTAAATGATTCGATTCCTATAAATATTGTTAATATTTTATATATTTCAATTGATTTTAAAATATTTTTACAATTTATGAGTGATTTAATTAGAACAATTCTGAAACTTTAGTAAACTGATTAAGACAAAATAAATTTGTAAATGACTTGATTGAGAAAATAAATTTATGTGTGACCTGCTTAGAATAATCTTGAAACTTGATTATTATTTTACAAAGTTATCATTTTAAAAAATCAAACTATCTTTTTTTAGAATAAATGTTACGAAGCAAATTAGAAATAACATCTTTTAGTCAAAATCTAAATAACAAGAAACTAAAGTTTTATATAATATGAAATTTTGTAAAACACTAAAAATTTTTAAACAAAATATTTAAGTCATTTTGTTTTTAAAAAATATAAACATGTGACATTTTTTAAAACAATCTTATTAAAACAAACAGAATAATTACAAACCAGCTTTTTTAAAACAAGTTTTTTATTAAAAAATATTATTTATAATAAATTTTAAAACGAATGTTTAAAAATGAAACATCTTACATAAGAGAGTTAAAAAATGGTATAATTTTTTTCTTGAACTAATGCATTTATAACTTTAATTATGTTATACATTAAAATATTATACTTAAAGTAACTATTTATACATAATTAACATCATATTTTATCTTTAAACATGATTTTATAATGCATAAGTTTTTATTAATAATAATTTAATATTTTATTTATTAATCCGTGTATTACACGGGGACTAACATATATATAATAAAAGAATAACTAATATGCCACATGGCACTATCATATTACTCTTTAAAAAAATCTCCGCCTAAATTAATATATTATTTAAGTTAAGTTTTTATTAAAGAAACTACATTAATAGTAATAATACATTTTATTTGAATTTTATGTTTTATATTATAAAGTTAATTGTGTAATCATATTGTTTTGAACTATACATATTTTTATAGCCACATAAGATTCAATTTAAAAAATAAAAAAGAAAAAATATTGATTGTTATATTTATACATTTTAGTTTAGTGTGATTTTAAGACAACTGCTTTTTAATTTACATGTGTCAATTGTATGTTGTATTATTTAAAAAAGTATTCGAATATTTATAACTTATAAGTGTAACTTTTTATTTTTCATTGTTATTGTAATACGTAACTTAATCATACGAAATATTTATACATTTAAGAATTATGTAGTTTTTATATTTTCAACCGTGTATTACACAGGTTTACTAAATCCAGTGACATATATAAAAGAAGTATTTTGAAAAACTATTTATCCAACTTGTGTAACATACAATGTTATAACCTTTAATTAATATAGTGATATCAATGGGGGCCAAGAAAGAAGTTGAGAGATTGAACATTTAAAAAAAATATACTTATTCAACCATGTATAACATACATGGTTTGATACACTACTGGGGCTTTTATCATTGTCTATGAGTCACCATTGCAATTTCTAGGGCTTCTCTCCGTTTTGCAAATCCAACATTTTTGCCGTGTTTTTAGGGTTTTCAAACTCTTGGATTTTTTTTCTACTGTTAATGATAATGAATTTGTTCTCATCTTGTTGTCATTTGATTGCAATTGATAGAAGTCATCATTTTATGGGAGGTGAAGGTTAGTAATTTGCAGCATTGCTCAAAAGTTGATATATTAATTATGAAAAGTGAAAGCAAAGGTGGAGGTAGTTTTAAAAGGTTAGTACTATTCATCTCCAGGGATCATTTTTCATTATTAAAAGGTTAAACTGTAATACATGTTTCATGAGTTAAAAAGTAACTAGAATTTTTACTCGCGATGCATTAATTATTTTAATGCTAATGCTAATGTTTAGTGAAAAATTATGTAAAAATATAAAAGCCAATTAAAATTATCATTATTTTAATAAATATATGTAAAAATATATTGAAAATTTAAAAAATATGAAAAAAAAAACCCTCGTCCTACCACCGGTTTACATCAAATGATTTTAAGCACCAAATCAGACAGGATTGGAGTTCCCGATCCAACCGCTAAGACCGGGCAATCCGGTCCAGTTTTCAAAACAATCATTAATATAATATAATTAAGCAAACATTATATAAGTAATTTGTGAAACCTAAAGACAAAAAATAAAATTTGAGTAAACATCAAGGACCATGGGTGTAATTTACACCAAGTTAAATTTAACTTAATAGGAATTGAATTTTAATAGTATAAATAATTACTCATTTCATTTGCTGATGATAATTCATACTTTAATTTAATTGGAATATTCTCAACTTTCACCTTTATTACGAATAGCAATTCTAGTAGTATGATGATCATAATTTCATCATTGGTTTGTGTTCTTCCGTTCAATTTCACCTTATTTATTATTTCATTTCATTTATAATCATTATTATAAGCGACATTGAGTGCAAATCAATTGTTATTGCTGAAATTGTTACTGGTTATAAAAATAAAAGTTGATAGTGTTACCTACCAAATTAATTATATAGATTATTATCAGTCGATTGATGATAGCTTAAATTATTAAAACTTTAAACTCCAAAAATATACGACAAGAAGAAACTACATATGTAAGAGTTTGGATTTGAAATGGTTAACTTTGATGACTTTTGACATACAAATATCTTTATTGACTTGATGCAATTTGGTAATCTTGATAGAGGAAGATGCTTAGTTTTGGAGTTTAGTGGTGGTATGCTTGTATCATCCAATATGATCATGGGTTTTCGATTGAAAAAATATATATATTTCAATTACTTACATTGTAGTCATTTCGTGTTCCCTGGTGGTGTTATTCCATTTGACCATGGGTTTTCTGTTTTCATTTATACAACTTGAGTTTTGGTGTTTCTTGACGGTATTTATCAGCATAATCCTGGGTTTTTGCTTAATCAACAAAAAGTTAGTTGAAGTTGATTGTTTACTTCATTTCGATGCTTCTTCGCATCTTTAAAAAGTTGATTTTTACCTTTAAAAAGTCGTTGAAAGGATTTATATGAAAAAACAAAAAAGTAAGGTTTTTATGTGTAAAAAGATACTGAAAGATAAAACATAAAATATGTTGATTTTAATGGTATTTGTTCTTATTAAGCGTAACACATGAGTGTTCATACTAATTCGGATGTAGTTATTATAAAAGTAGACTTCATTTTTTCATCCCTCTTGTTTGGCCGTTTAACATTAGTTTCATTGCAATTCTGATCATTCCACAAACTAAAATTACGTGTTAGTGAAATGACCGACATTACAATAAAAATGCCTCCTTAGACACTCAAAACGTAGTTCTAAATGTTTGGACTTAACAAGGTTAGATGTCACATGAACAAACAGCAAAGTTTACTTTTATTAATAAAAGGTGTAAGATTCTAATTAGATTAAGCACATTGTTCTTTAAACAATTGGACTAGTAGCATAAGTGCAGCACCACCTGCGATGGTCGTCACGCCAGCTCACTGTGATGCCATGAACCGCTGCCCACAGCAGCAGTCTGCACAGGCCAAATCTGGTTGTCTCATTCCTCTCGATTGTGACTCGAACCGGATGGATACCCAGGTCAAGTTTAGCGCTTTGGTGATCTCGTGTTTCCGGATTTAAAGACCGGATCACGCTCTAGTGGTGTTACATCTTGATTTAGCTACTACAAAACGAAAGGTACAAGTTCTATTCCTAGATCTATTATTTATATATTTTTTGTTTTGCATTCAGACTCCTAGCAGGCGAACCAAAGTTGGATCACGATCGGTTCGTGCACACACTACCGTTATGTTAAAAATAAAAAAACTGAGTATGAATCCCAAGAAATACATCATTATTGTAAAAAAATAATTAGTTTTAACCTGAACTCTTTTTTACCACTTACCCAACACGTCCCAAGTTTCACAATTTTGGTACTTCTGCAGGTAGCTACCATCTACCAAAAGTACAAGACATACAATGGATCATTTCAGTTTCTGATGGTGTAGCTGGAAATATATCTATCCTTTATTTGATCTTTAATAGAACAATTACGTCAAAATAATTAAAAAAAAAGTGTTTCATCTCAGACGAACCTAGCAGGATCCGTACTAAAATTACTAGTTTCAACCCAAGGTGGTCTCAAATTCCGGATGATAGTGATCATTTCAGTTTCCAGGAGCGGGATTCAGTAAATACAACAATCTAAAACTCAAAATCAATAACAAAACTCACTCGAATTTTATGCGAACAGAAATTTGTAAAAACTTGCAAAACATAATCTACACATTTGTAACATAATTACGTTTTATAATGAAATGCAACAGTAAAAATGGGACAAAAGGATAACATGTGAAGTCAGAAAAATGAACTCACCTCACACTGCAGATTTTGTAGTCTGTTTTTTCGTTCAACTTTTGGAGCTCGCCTTTTTTATATTTCCATGACCATAACTACACTTGAAGATGTTAATCAGATAAATACTCGGCTCCACTTGATTGGTCCATATCACCATCATCCATGTCATTATGATGGTGTCGATGGACATCATCATCCATATCCATTCTACCATGATGCCTCTGGTTTGAACTTCTCCCCTTTAAGCTGGCATAATTCTGCAAGAAATGCTCGTGTAATGAATTTACCAACGATGATAGGATATTGATGTGCACACGTGAGAATTTAGACCCAAATGGTTATAAAGGGGTCAATTCAGGTTGTCACCTATCTTGAACAGGCAATAGAGTAAAATAGAAAAATAAATTAGAAGAGATTTTAATGGGTCAAAGGGGTAGGCATTTTGAAGTGAATCCATTGCCCAACATGCCCGACGCTCTCATTTGACCACCAAGCTTGATGAACTTTAACTTGAAGAAGAAATTTGTAATATATTCAAGAAGGAATTCAAAAAAAGATAGGTACCTCAGATTCCTTTATATCAACTGAAACACGTGATCTTTGCCTCACCGTGATACTTGCAGGAACAGGGAAATGTTCAACCTCATCAGTTGTTTTTCCTTCTCGGGCTCTTTTTTCCTAAGAATGAGCTTCGTTGGTAGAGGCTGAATAAATAACAAAAATTAGCAAGGATAGTTCTATACATGAAATAATGTTATAAAAGAATACATGTCGCAATATTTGACCTATTTACTTATAAAAGTGTGATTTGGGTTATGTTTAATCTTGTCAAGCTGGTAAAATTGAAAAGATTAGCTAAAATGGGAAAGCTCAAATGGGTCAAACAAGTCGAAAGTATTTTTAGAATTACATACACTATATCAATAGTTTATTACACAAAAAAAAAATCAGATTATTAGTGTGTCAATATTTTTTAAACCACATTTAGTATAAAATATTTACTTCTAGAAAATGGAAAAAAGTGTTTCAAGTAACCCTACTCTACCCTTACCGATCAGAACCAAACACCTGGCTGTCTTGGTCTAATAAGTTTAAAGTAGTCCACTTATTTTTTATAAAGCGTACAACCTACTAAATCGTACGACTAAAAGATTTAGATATCATTTCTAATGATGATATATGTTTTAAGCATCTCCAACACATAGAGTTACCCATCCTTACCCATTAGTCCGTTACCCAAACCGTCCAATTGACCCTTAACCCAAACCATCCAATTTTTACCATCATCAGAACGTAAATCAAACCCATGTCTATTTTTTTCCTATTACCATGTAACGAGCCTCTGATTCACCAAATACCACAAGAAAATTTGTAGGATCATCTGCATCCTCACCCCGTACCTGTTTAAAACAAGAAACGTTTATAAACGCACAATTATTTGAAGACATATAACCCTTGAATTCAAAAGGTTTACAAAGCTGTCCAGAACATACATCCCAGTGATATTCACGAACCCATGTGTACGATATGTCTTCATTTTCATCATAAATATCCTTTGACAGCTGAAAAAACATTAATAAATCCCCTGAAGTATTAGAGATTAACAAATAAATACAAGAATTTACAGATGATAGCAACAAGTTTCAGAACATGGGTTTGGTGAAACTAAAACAGAAGCATCTTGATAATTTTCAGTTAGAGGTGGCCCAAGTATAAAGGTCAGATACAATTACAGTATTTTGAAGAAAAAAATTAAATATATACATACAACGATACGTTCTTGGATATATTTTTCTCAACCGGGATAGATGAATAAATTAAAAAATTAGATGAAATGCAGGTTAGAAGTCTCCCAAAAAGTATTCAATATGCAAAAAGCCACCAAAACCGGTATGCCTAAAAGAAATAGATTAGTATTGTAAATAGCATACCATATGTCTATATTTGACATAAAAAATAAGAGCTTGTGGGTTGGCGTGACTTTTGACGTGTTACCCAACCCACCACTGAGCCACCCCTACTCTCACTTCTCACCATAAGAAACTCTCGGAGGCAAATATTACCTCACCAACTGAAGGAACCATGTAAGCCAAAAATTTGTCAGGTTTAGCTGAGTCAGAGGTGCTTGCCACAAAGCTTTTCATAACAGCCTGTAATGAAGAATAAAGTCAAGACAATCATACAAGCAGCCGAACAGGTCAACTAGATGATTTGAATGGCTGTCAGCCTGTCAGAGTACTTATAATGTCAGGAACAGCATATAATGCAGGGAAGATGTTGACAGAACCCTATGGACTTTCACTAAAGTTACACATGTCACAGGACTTTGATTGCTTGCTTAAGTCCTTAAACTTATAAAACTCAACAAAAAGGTCCTTTAGAGTTTACATGAAGTTTAGTAACTTAATCATGCCAAAAAAGACATCCATTCAGTTTTTTTAAAAACTTAATCATGGAGTAAAAACATATTTGTTAAAAATAAAGTCTGAGGACTTCTCATTAAGATTTTTTTTAGTTTAGGGATAAAACCGTTTCAAAACTGAAGTTTGAGGATCTGTGTATTTGAATTCAGCAAAAGTTCATAGGGCATTAGGGCTCTTTTTGACATTTGCCCTTTTAGCGTATGATCAAAATTAACTTTTATATTTACTTTTCTAAAACCAAGGATATTGCATAGAAAGCATGGAGATTTTCTAAGATGAATCTTTTAAATTCACAAGAGAAGTCTTCCTTTACCTTCTCATAAACTGTTACTGAAAAAATGCAATGCATTCACAAGAGTACGGGTGGCAATGGGAAGATTACATGACAGGTCAAATCAGTTAAATTTGGTACATGTAGGAATTAGTAGTTTTTTGGTACATGTTGGGTAACCGAACACATTCTGTCCAAATTTTTGATTTTTTCAGAACAAGTATTGAGCAAAAACATGACTACAAAATATACTGTATAATAATCTAATTTCTTAGACGAATTAGGAATTTTAAGCATTGAAATACACTAAAAGCAACCTCTGGATTGTTTGGCCCATTTCCTTTTAGGCTAGATATTATAATAATACCAGGTTAGGCCTGCTAGAGTTAAAATGTAACTTTTTGGTGCAGCTGGATCAACCCGAAACACTTTTCCTGAAAACTTTTAGTAATTTTGTAAAAAAGTTGTGTGGCAGAAGGTGATTACAAACATATATCATAATTTAATAACAATGAAACTATTAAAAGAGATGATATAGAAGATTTCATACTGAAAAGACACTTTGAGCGACTTTCAAAATTGACCTTGGTTTCAGAAAGTGCAAAAGCGCTCCGAGGCATTTAGGTACCGAAATGGACCAAGAAAAACTTTAATGACCACACAAGATCAATAGAAGTTCATTACCACCCTTTTTTTGCAATTAGTCCTTTTGGGTAAGCAGTTAACAGCTGCTTATTCCAAACTAGTTATTCAAAACACAATAAGTAGATGTGCAGTTTTAACAAGTAATCCCGAACACCTACTTAGTCCAAAATTAGAAAAAAAAGGAAACCTTAAAGCTATTTATTTGTAGGCCTAATAATTACAATTAATATTTCACAGAATATGCACAACAATAATACCTGAGATTCATGGGCATCTCTAACTGAATTATCCATTTTATTGTAGCTTTCTGAATCAACAGTAGGAGGACCATCAAAGTTTGCAATAACAAATTGATCATCCCACCTGCAAAAGTCATATAATAGGCAAATTTTTGAAAATTTTCTTGGTTATATATTCAGCCAAAACCTAACTACTTTAGAATAAAATGCTTGTTGTTAAAAACCTAAAGATAAGAAATATTTAGTTTAATTACATTAAAGAGGGTTTGAAATGAGGGGATATAAGGGATTATAAATAAGAGGTGTCTGATTTGAGGGTATGGTTTCAAAAATCAAGAATCACATCCATAAACTTATGCTTCATCCATACATGCAAAAGGGATGGGTTTAGAAACTTATTCCTATCCTCATACTACCCGGCTATCAAACCCATACAAATAGTAAATCCTAACCTCAAAGCAAATGTCCACTGAATCATTAGAAAAATCATGTACTAACACTTCCATGTGATTACATGTCCTCGAGTGCTCTGAGCACTTGATATTTACCAAGTGCCAACAATATTTTTACAATCACCAAAATTTATGGATAGCAAAATGGGGGGTCATGGTGGTATATTTTTAAGGATAACTTCGGATGATTGCACACGTATATAATACCTATAATATGATTAAAAACATAACATTACAACATTTCAATTATATTTTTAAATAAATTGATTTATGACGTATCAATCAAAATATACTTCGGATGAATTGAACACATTTACTTTGTGGCTAATTTCTTTAATATTGGCATGTATGAGAAAAGTGACAAGACTCTGAATTATTGTTATTGTTATTATTTATGGATGTTGTGTTAACATCATTTTACAACCACATTCAAGCAGGCTGGTGTGGATGGAGAGCAACCACTAGACTACTAGAGTATTCTGCGACAATAAAATCCCAGCTAAATTCAAAGGATATGGGGTTCTGGTTAGAATGACTATGCTCTACGGATCGGGTTGTTGGGACATCAAGAAGACTCGGGCGTGCAAACTGAAGGGGACGAAGATGAAGATGTCAAGGTGGATGTGTGGGTACACTAGGATGGAGCGGATAAGGAGGAAGGATTTTCAGGAAAGATTAGGAGTGGCTAGTACAATAAATAAGATAAGATAGGGGAGGTTGAGATGATATAGACATGTTAGGAGGAGACAGACGTCTACCACGGTTAAAACCGTGAAAGCCATCACTATGGACAGGAGGGATACCAGTCTAACTTGGGGGGAGCCGATTAGGCAGAACTTGAGACTTGCACCATCCTGAAGACATGGTCGAGGATAGAATTCATGGAGATGTAGAAATATGATTAAGGACATTTAAGAGGATGACAATTGACACATATTTAGATTCTAGCCTTACGAGCTTAGACTTTTCTTAGTCACTTCTACATGTTATTATTTGTTTGTGTGCCTATGTGGAGTGTTATATATTTCAATCATATATGTTTTATTATACATTCTCACCCATTTTTCTATTTTGGTAGTTTACCATGAGTACCTTGATTCATATACGTCACTACCACACTAACATCCTATATTTTGCAGCATGTTTTTATTGTGCAGGTATTTTTAGAGCCAAGGGTCTCACTGAAAGCAACCTTTCCATCCCATGGGATAGAAGTATGCCTTGCCTACATCCCACCCTCCCAAACCCTATCAATTGTCGTGCTACGGGTGGGACTTACTAGGTATGGTTGTTGTTGTTGTATTAACACCATTATGTATTAGATGTATTAACACTTTTTTATGTATTAGACAAATCTAGAAGTTATTAGATAATTTGAGATGGTTTAATTTTAGATGATATTAGTAATTAAAGTTTTACTAATAATGGATACTTGTCAAAAAAATCTATAAATAAAGGGCCTAGGACTGTAACTTCATTTATGCTAATTATTATACACAGATTTGGTATCTACCAACAGTAAAAGCTCATTGACCTCCCAAACATAGATTAAACCTTGTATTTGTTATTTATTAATTTGCTTGTTTACTCGCAATATCAAAGTCAGGTCTTACAAATATATATTAGCAGGGTAAAATAAGAGAAAGCATTAAGTAAATACCGGTCAAAATCAGGAAACAACGGCAAAATCTCAACAGGTTGAAGTTTTTTGTTGGTTGCATGAACAGGACGTGCTTTGCAAGCTTCGAACGACGCCTTAATGTCCTGGATTTTCCTTTCCCTGCTTAAGTAAAAGTAACAGAAGTAAAAAAAACATCAAATGATTAAAAAAGAGCCTGAAAATTTTATATAGAGAAGGATACGGATAATATATTATTATATACCTACTATTGAGGTTGTCCAGTATGGCGTTACCGCGTTTTTCCGTAGATCTTTTGCTTGTTTTTCAGTCAAAGACTGCAAATTGCATTAAAGAAATAGATTTGATCAAATAAACAAGCTCATAATTACAGGTTTATATGTAGGGTTGGCAAAATGGATTGGGGGGGGGGGGGGGGGGGGGGTGGTTAACATATCAGAAGTTCAGAACAGGCTTTTTTAGTACGTGTTTGCTGGCAGTTTTTTGTTATTCGCTAGAAAAATACAATTGATGTTTTAAATAAGAAATTGAATTATTACAATTGTGATCTTCAATTTACTTAATACGGTGATTCAATAAAACTAAAAAAATATAAATAACAAGTCACACACGATTACAAAAGTACAAAACTACACCATTAACAATAATAATTTCAACTATTTTTAGTAAAGACTTCGAAGATTGAAATGACTTCCAACTTTTTTGACTCACTCAACCAGATATCCTTTTTTGTTACATATTTTAGCTTAACTCTTATGATAGTAGATAAAAAATAAGAATAATATATGCTTAAGACCACCCAAGTACTCAACTTTTTCATTAGGGCCACCCATATATTGATACGAACCACGTAAGTACATATATGGTATTTATACTAATTTGAGCCAAAAAAAGTCAGCTGATGAAAATGCCCACACAGATTTGAAACAACACAAAAACCTTTGATGAGGTGACATGTTCTATGTTAAAATTGTTGTCTTCTCAAAATTTAAGGGGATATTTTTTGTTATTCAGCATGTTTTGGCTAGAATTGGTATAAATGACTGGGTGGCCTATAAAGTAGTTCCAATATATCGATGGCCTAAACTTAAAAATTGAATACTTCGGTCTCATACATTATATAGAGAAGTAAAAAATAACCTGAACTGAACCATTTGTATAATTGTATGTAAAGGAGTCCAGATTGCCACCTCTAGTAATATGTAAACATGGCTTTTTGATACATAATCTTTAAATTAACCTGTCTTGTAGCGTCTGTGCTAATAGGAGATATATATTGTGTTTTGACCAACCAAGACATCCCTTTATCTGTAGGGCGTTCCTTCCGTTTTAGTCCATCTTTTTTTATTGGGGTCGAACAAACATCTTCTTGCAACAGTAACTGGTCTTCAGGATCAATGTGTAGTATTTCATTCTGGGAGCACTAATTAAGAAAGGAAAGAAGTTATGAGTATTAATACACTAGATTATAATTATAAAAGGATCTTTTCTAAGTGCACATGTTAAACAGCATCTAATGTTCATAAATATCCATTTATAAATAATAGCTATTATAAATTATCTATTAGTTTTCTTATTCCACCCATTTATCCTTGCATTAAGTAATCTACTTTCCCTGTTTTTTTCTTTCCTAATTTTTCTATAAAAAATCCAGATTTTCAAAACTAAAGTGATAAAAATATGAAACACCAAATACTAAAAAAAGTGAAAAATATGAAAATGATTTATTAGAAAAAAAAACTAAAGACTTGACAAAATCTAATACTTTAAATAAATAAAAAAGAACATAAGTCAATGGTTGAGTGATCTATTACTTGTATACACTGAGATCAAGTAGGTCAAGCGGTATCCCAAGGTCTGGCTCAACATGCAATTGAGGCTTATGAACCTTTTCCAATGAAGTTATTGCGTATTTAGAGGCTCTGCAAAAGTTATTTGTAAGTAACTAAGTACCATAAAAGTTGCAAAGACAAATCACAAATGTTACAAAAAGGAATCTCGTGGGTTTATCATTTACTTGAAAAGTATGTATCGATCAATTGTTACATAACCATGATGTAACATAAGAAAAAAGATGTCGTGATGCTGTAGTGAACACATAAAAGTTCTAGTGGGTTTAATATTTAAATCCAACATTTTCGAGTTTTTCTATTGGGATATATTTAAGTTCCGAGATAAGAAAATAATATGCATACATTGGTTTTACTAGTGTAGCAGTAACAACTAATAACTTAATACTACTGAAAAAAACTTGGTCATTCATACATTACAATGAAATATTTTAGTTAAAAGTGGAATAGTAACCAGCTTCAAAATCGTCTGTAACACATATGATATTTCCACTTCAATCACTCCAATATACTATAATGGGTTATGTGTCTATTACACACATTAACATTGAAAGAAAAGAAAGTAATATGAGTATATGACTAAAACATTTATAGATCAATATACAGCAAATCTACAATGAACCTGGTCATCTAATACATATAACCAAATAATAAAGATATATTAAACATTAAATTTACAGAGACCATGAAGGATCATAAAATTACTCTGAGAACGGTGTAGTTAATAATCTTCTATAATATATTATCAATATCGTAGATATTAGACATGAATTAAAGTTGGGGTAGTTTTGTCTATTCACAACGTAGTTGATAACGTATTCAGCTAGTAGTTATTGGTGAAATTAATGTTAAAGTAACAAAAAAAAGAGTAACAGAGCAGTCCGAAGTGTGCAGAAAATGTAAAATCAGTTAAGAAGCAAATCTACTTAGCTCTTATTTCCTATTCAACCTAGAATTTCTGCCTTCTCTCATTAATGTTTTGTAATTAATTTATGATTCGGAAGGAATACCTGCACAATGGTTTCTATTAATCAATCATAAACTCAATTTGTATAAAACTTCTGAATAAGAGAACCAACAGACCATAAAGAAACAGAAGCAATGAAACTATAGACCCAGGAACTTCCTTTTCATCCTTCAAAAAGCATTGCTAAATACATATTATCAGATACATCTTTGTCAAAATAAATGCATGATAAAATATAAATCCATAAATGCTCTTATGCTCCACAGTAAAAGTAAAACAATATACCATGTAACAGTAATGCAATTTCCAAATACCAGACCACAGAAAGCTTAGCGTTGCCTATTCAAAAAAGCCGTGTAGTTGCTCTGATAGAACATGAAGATACTATGGTCAATGTACTTAAACATGGACCAAATCATCTCGTCCAACATTTAAAACATGGTACTAAATGCTTGAGATATTTGACCCTACAAAATTCATCACCTACCAGCATATAATGATTTCAAATTTGACTAAACATACTTTTAGTTTGAAGGCATCTAGACAATCATTAAGCTTGCATAGAACTCAAATTTGTTTATTAGCTAGATGTGGGACAAAAGGTTTGAACTCTGTGGATTTAGTCAGTTACTCAGTTACACGTTATAAGTTATATCTAGTGCCAACACGAAATTACTTATCTTTTATATTGCCTTATTTGTAACTAGTGTTGTGTTTCTTAGTTCTAATAGGTTCACACTATCCTTGTTTTTCTTTCATAGAGCCAAGAATTTCACATCTGACTACGAATACGAATGCCCCCGACATGATAGGCTCACACCGTTAGTTTTGACACTTTAAGGGAGAACGGTAGAAACAACTAATAACAAATACATCTCTTTACAATATCTAACTATCTATATAATAACGCAACCAGCATGCGCAGATGGTAGAGTTCTGTAGAGATCCATAGCCTAAGCATTTATAGTTGTGCACATATATGAAGGATATAATATAAAACACGTAACAGTGAAGAAAAAAATATCAGAAGTACGAATTATGCATACCGATCTTTATCTCTCCTTATAGACAAAAGCTTTGGTTGAGATGTTGTATCTGGTAACTCATCGCGAAACCTTCAAAGAGCTCAAATGTGAAAAGAACATTCAGAATCATATAAATTTAACAGAATTGAAAAAAAAAATCATTAAGAGAGCAACATACTATTTTACAACAAATCAAAATAATAATAGATGGTATAAAGCATTAAAGCACACAATAAAAACAAAATATATAAATAAATAAATAACTTGGTAACATGACATACTCACTTCAGCTTGCAAAGAAAGGTAGTTGGCTTCTTCAACCGATTTTCTACCCTTTCACCACTCAAGAATGACGTAGCCCTCCTATCACCAACATGGGACCCAGTATTTGAACCATGTGGCTTGATCGCTGAAGATAACATTTGAGTCTTTTGCAGGACTTTACTTTGAGATTCCTTTAACTGCTGCCTATGCTTTTCTTCTTGCTTTTGCTTCTCCATTTCTTTCTTTTTCCGCAACCTCCTTTCTTCTTCAGTCTCGACTCGAACTGGAGGGCCATTTGATTTTCTTGCTGGCACGGGAGGTAAATTAGAAGGCTTAGAATGTTGCCTAGAAGGACCCGAATGATGCCTCTTAGAACTTTCCAAGTCATTAGAAGCCCTTTTATATCCATCTTGTCTGTTTTCCTTGGTTTGATTACTTGTAGGGGCAGACGAAGGAGGTGGTGGAGGAGGCGGTGATGGTGGTGGAGGAGGTGGGACCGAAGAACTTGGAGGGGAAGAAGGTGGAGGCGGTGGTGGAGGGGGTTGTACCGGCTGGTTTTGTAACTGCACGTACTGAGAAGCCGGGAAGTACATTTGTCCAGGTGGTGCAGGCTGCAAAGGAGGCGGTGGTGGTGGATACGTGGACTCTGGAGGCGGTGGTGGTGGTGGATATGATGTAAACTGCTGTTGCTGATTAGGAACAGGGTTCCCCGGTGGAACCGCATATCCACCCTGTTGAAAGCTCGAATTGGGATACCCCCAATTCTGAGGATACTGATTTCCTCTTGGCTGAGGCAGAGGAGCAAGCGGTGGAGGTGGAAGAGGAGTGTGATTGGTCAGCGGAGGTGCTGGCGGTGGAGGGAATGGCCTGTATGACGCCATGCCCTACAGATTTTCAACTCCAAAGAGCAATAGATTACTGTTTAACTAAACCCTAGGAAACCAATAGATATGATGATGATGATAATAATAATAATAATAATAATCGCGAGATCGGAGCCTAATTTCTGAAACTCAACTCACAGATTACAATCTCGTAGATATATTCTACACAAAATCTATACAAACAGTTTCAACGAACGAAAAGACGGCTAATTTCAAACCCTAGAACGAGAAATCACGTCAAAACCACCGTTTTTCTTCAAATTTAGCAGATCAAAACCCTGAGGAACACGAAATGATTTCAAAATCCGTTGAATTAATGAAAAAAAACTCACGGATGTAATAACGATGATGTTGAAATCAACCTGGTGCGTGAATGATGTGTGTCGGGCTCTCAGGCGGCGATTCGAGAGCTGAATGATGAGATATAGAGAGTGATAGATGTATAAGATTGAAGAATGTGTAGCGATATGTATGTATGTATGTATGTATGTATGTATGTATGTATGTATGTATAGTGTGTGTGTGTGTGTGTGTTTGTTTGTTGTCAGGAGGTGGCCGGAAAAGTGATCGGAGATGCAAAAGGTGAAGGCGGCGAAGGTGTTCGTACGGTGTAACGCTACCTGAGAGGCGTTCAATTTCTCAATCTAATCTTGAAGTAATTTGATTTTTTACACCAACAAAGAAAGTATCTTATGTAATGAAATGAAAACTTATTAATATGTATTGGTTTACACATGATATAAACTATTAAACTTCACCTACTTGTAACTTGTAACTCCTGTTTTACGTGGTATCAGATTGTCCGCCATCTATCATATACATTATCTTTTATAGTTTTGTGTGATACACGGTTTTTCAAAATTACGTATAATGTTAATTATCAATCTTTGTATGCATTGTATCATATGTTTTATTAGTTGTATTAATTTTAGTTCTTTTTTTTTCTAATCTTTAACTTTTTTATACTAATCCAATATTTTTGCGTAGTTTATAATTTAACCCTAATATTTTATTACTTTCAAACTTTGTCTCATATACTTTTATTATTTTACAAATTTTCTGGTTTACGTTTCGGTCTAATTTTTATGAGTTAATACGTCGTAGTGCGTAGGTGTGGTTCAACGTTGTTACGTTTACTTTGCATCTGTTTAACGGTCTAATCGTAACGCGCTGGTTCTACATCAACTTGCTTATTGTTTACATGTTTTATGTTTCGCTTGCGTTTTGTTTGTTTTTATATTTTTATTTTTTTATATGTTTAATATGAATATTTTGTGTGATGGGGTCACTAGCGTAATGTGTCAGATCCTATGTTAGCTTTACGTTCCTGTTACGATGCGGAGACTGGATTCTAGTTTAAATTAATTTTTTCAAGATTACAAACAACCAACCTTTACTAATTATTTGAAATTCGCCTATACATTATTTTATTAATCGATTTTACGAATGACGGAGTTTAAAATTCTAATAATGTGTAAATCGTCAATAAATATTTATTATAAATGTTGTGTTATTAATTATTATTATAATTAAAGGACCAAGTGGGTAGTTGTGATGTTTTGTGCCACTATTCCTCATCCTTCTTAAATCATATACATATAATTACCGTATCAAAATGCATTAAGTCGTCGCATAATAATATTCTATTGCTAAGTTATTACCCCTTCAATGGTCGGCGTTAATATGTGATTTGGATTTATATCATTATTTATGAAAAAAACTAATAAAGAGGAAAGATAATTTCATGTATCTTCTTTGAACATTAAATCATAGTTAAAGAGTGATATATATTAGGGTAATAAATTTTGTCTTTTTTAAATTATACGTGGATATGTTATCGATACCTATAGAGTTTAAGGATGATAATGGTGAAAATACTTCGTATCGGTTTGAATTAAGAAACAAATAAGTTAATAAAGTTTGATCAAATCAACCTGACTCCTCATCTCATTTCTCGCAACGATACATGTAATGTGAAAACCCCCTCAATTCCATCCTCGCCAAAGGACCTCCTCAACATGTCGACATGCATAAGAATAGTTGTAACTTTTATACAAGATGGTTATGAAACGTTACTAATTTACATGGATCATGTCAATTACGATGAAGAAGATACAACTCGAATTAACATGTGGTGTATAAAACGTGTATACTCATGTGCGAGGCTTTGGAAAACGGATAGTATCATGTTTTCCTAGACATTAAGTGGGGTTCGAATAAATTTAAACGAGAGTAACATAATCTATTCTTGATAAGTTTGACATGCTTAATTCAATTGTCCTATAAATTAGCGTTGCGATAGATCAATTTGCATAAAATTTAAATCAACTCTATATAATTTTAAATATTTTAGAAGATCTTTATTTTCAAACTCAGTTTACCATTTCATGTTTCATATTTTATTTATTTCGGACTCTATATCTTATTACTATTATAAGGTTGTGACAATATATAAAATAGTTTCACATAAAGATACAAGTTGGTATATAATTTTATATATTTTAATTTTAAAGTTTTATTTATGATGTAATTTATTTATCCAAAAACACGTAGGTATATTATATCTAAGAGCATTACACTAGCTTCCCTAACCCTATTTATATATTTACATTAAAATCAATTTTTTTTAATTAAATAACCCTTTTAATATCTTTATCATTATATTTTTTTTCTTCTCCACTCACGATCACTTTTAAAAATATTAACATTTTTTGGGGGTTGTATTGTGTTTCCGCAAATGTGAGGAATCACGATACAATCCATATAAAATAAATAAAATTACAAAAAACGTCCTTTAAGTTTATATAAAATTGCAGGTATCATCCTTTATCTTTAAAAGGTACTCTAAACGTCATTTATATTAACATTTTTTAACAGATTCTGTGCTTTATACTAACGGTCGTTAACTTTTTCAGTTAAGTCAAGGGTAATTTGGTTTTTTTTTACCTTTAAAGGACTATTAATGTGGACTTTTCCAAACATAAAGGATGTTTTCTGCAACATTTTTATTTTTTTATATAATTTATATGTTTTTACAGTAAAACACGTATATATCATTTTTTTAAATAACATAATATATATTATTTAAATAATTTCATCCACGTATTATATATAAATATAATTTGTATAATTTATATTATTTATTTATTTATATTATAAATACGTGGACGAAAACAATTATATTATATATATATATATATATATATATATATATAATACGTGATGAAAATATTTAATATGTTTAATTATATATGAATTTATACTTATATATAAGACATGGATGAATGTAATAATATATGTTTATCGTATATGAATAAAATTATATATTTTATTTAACTCTAAACCTCATTTTATTATTTTATTATTTATATAATTTATATTTATATATAATACGTGGATAACAATAATTAAATTATATTTATTTTTTATATAAAAATCATATGGATGTGTATTATTATAAAAATACATAAATTAAATAAAAGATAAAAATTGAAGAAAACAACCTTTATGTTTGGAAAAGTCTACATTAATAGTCCTTTAAAGGTAAAAAGACCAAATTACCCTTGACTTAACTAAAAAAGTTAACGACCGTTAGTATAAAGGACAGAATCTGTTATAAAATGTTAACATAAAGGATGTTTACAGTATATTTTAAAGATAAAGGATGATACCTGTAATTTTATATAAATTTAAAGGATGTTTTTTTGTAATTTTGTCTATAAAATATTTTCATTATTTCACTCACAACCACTGACAACCATCCCTCAAAATATAGGACACACGCTCACATCAAAAATAAAATAAAAAACCTAATGTGAAATATAAGACACACGCTCACATCAAAAATAAAATAATAAACGAATGTGAATACTAGGAGAAATTGAAGTTGGATTGTCGACGTTGATATAGCTTCTTTTGTAGACTTCTTATTTTGTAGACTAAAGCTGGGTTACATAATCAAGATGACTAAAAGTTGGACGCTCATTTATACTCACGAATGTTTAGTGAACCATACGAGTATAATCGTATATAATATCGCATACTCCTCCATTTGTAAAGAAAAAGCAAAAAAAAAAAAAACCTTCTTCAAAGAATGTAAGTTATCATTGTTCAATGCCACGTAGACCACTACGATCTTGACAAGTAGATCACTTGGATGTTGGTACTACTCACGTTGACAACTTGAGATACGAGTTTTATATATATATATATATATATATAATGAACAACATGATAAAGAAAGTCATTTTAGTAAAATAATAAATAAAAAATATTTTGTAAAAAATATTAGTAAGATCGATAACTATCAGTAAACGAGTTCGGATTGTAATATTGTAATTAATGAGTATTTAGAGTACGAATAAGTTGTTTAGATAAAACTAGCATGGTCAAATGTTTAAATCATTCATATATGTTATTTTGAAATATAAATAAAAAGATGGTTCTTATTGTAAGTATTAACGCTTAGACACGGTTGACTGTCTACATACGTTACATGTAATTTGAAAAAGATATTCAAGAAATTGAGCGAAAGAAATAACTTCAATTAAAAACAAAAAACAAAGAAAACTCAAAATTTGAAAACACAAGTCTTCATATTTTTTCATTTGTTTATTGTCATTACAAACTCAAAATTAAAAATTAAAAAAAAAGTTTATGAATGCATGATTGAAAGCAGGGGAAATAGTGAAAAAAATACAAGATCGGTGAAGGATGGTCACTTACAACACAACAATACAAAAAGGAGATTAACTAGACTAATCAAACAGTAAGACTAGATTAACCACAAAAGATGATACAAAGAACACAAGTAAATAATAGACGAAACAGGATAGCAAAATACACAAGGAGATGGTTTTCAAGATTGCAATATATTGCCTTCTCAAGTTTTTTTACAAGTGTTACAAAGCACATATACTACATCCTACAACCGGTCATACTTTGAAGGCCAGCGGGATATAATTGACTAGACACAACACAAAATCAATTGTAGAGTCAAAAGATAGATTGTCTTTTGACTTGTGACTATGACATATCATAGCTCACATCCTAATATATTACAAAAATGATAAAGTACATAAAGTAAAAAGTTACAAACTCAAGACCTCAATGTACAGTTACTAAAAACATGGACATTTTCACCAACTCATGCAAGTTGGTGACTTTATAAAGTTACAGCGGAAAGGGGTCTAGCTTTATGTAAAGTACATCAGATAAAGCATGTATACTAAAAGTTTTCGGAAGAAACCTGTCTTCAACTGTTGGCTTCGGAAGACTTTGTCTCTGAAGCTTCGAAAGACTTCATCTTTGGCTTCGGAAGATATTGGTCTTGGCTTCGGAAGATTTCACACTTAGAATATTTTAGTTGCATGTGTGAAACTTACGAAGCATTCTTCTTCAATGTACTTGTGCAGCATGCAGGAAACTTGAAGTGTTTGGAGTTGCATCAGCCTTAACATGTATTCCTTACAAAAAACCTATGAAAATCCCCAAGAACCAGCCGAGGGAGGAGGCTACCAGTGGCGGAGCTTGAACAATCTCATAGGGGGGCGAAGGCGAAATGAAATTTTCTTAGGAGGGGCGAGCTCATTATATATATAAAAATTTACACTGCCGGATAAAAAATTTACACTATCAGACCAAAAATTTACACTACCGATGAAAAAAAGAGGGGGGCGGCGGCCCCCCGGTCCCTATTAACCTTCGCCACTGGAGGCTACAATGCCTCGAACCCACCCGACCACCTATAGCAATTGCACCTCTACAACTTGACCAAGACCTCCATTTATGAAGTATGTTATACACTTCTATATATTAAATACGGACTACTAGAATATTCAAAATACATACATAAATAAATTTAAGTCTGTCACGTGATAGACTTCTATTGGGTGAACTTGTTACTATGGCTAAGAAGTTGATTTATACAAAATAATCTATTTTTTACGTAAAACATTTTTTGCCCTAATGGCTTTTTGGAGACAAAAGCAACTGCAATGAGAAGACGATCAATGAGAAAAGTGTTATGTTCTATGGAAAAGAGGACAAGAGTGGTTCATGAGGTAGGCAGTTGGTAGGTAACCTAACCACATATACTCTAAGTTATATGTGATTTCAAATGTTATAATTATTCTAAAAAAGGTTGTTTACACAACAAATCTTATGTTCATAACGTTGTAAAATAGGTGTGAGGGAGTCGTCCCGATTTGGATGGTGCTGGGAAAGATGATGGATGATGTGGAGGGTGGTTATGGATCAGACAAACAGTGAATATTCGTTCGTTTGGTAGGAAAACAAAGAAGAAAAGAAACAGTTAAGGGGTTGGAGTCGGGGAACTAAATCCGAAGGAAACAGCCACACTCTGCTCCCCTCTTCGAAATAAGAGAAAACAAGAATCCAGGGGATGGGTTTCACCTACTACCATTCTATGTGGCCTTATTTCTTCAATGTCGTAAATAACATTGTGATGGTTCTTTAAGGTTTAGTTTTGTCTAATTTCATATATGATCTGGTTGTGTTACTAAATGCATGAAAAGATCAAAAAAAAAGTTGCCTTGTTGCTCAAAAGATAACAGTGGTTAATGATGTAATTAATATTTTCATAAAATAAAGAAACAAAAACAAAAGAAGAAACAAATGAAATTAGATGTTTTAATATATAGTCGATCAAATTCATGAAAGAAGAGGATGATTGGGTTTGGAATGAGGAGAACTCAACTAACTTTCTATTCAATCTCATAAACACATCATAATGAATGTTACATATTCAATAAACCAGTAAAAAATTTTGTACGGATAAAATGAGTACACGGTATGATCCAAAATAAATTCCATCTTTGTGTATGTGCCAAAGACAATATATCAGTTATGTGTAATGACAATATATCAGTTATGAGTACACGGTATGGTATTTTATTTTACATGAAGAATGATCCAAATTTGTACGGACAATATATCAGAATGTTACATATTTTATTTTAAAAATTTGTAATGAATGATCCAAAATAAATTCCAACTAAAAGGTGTTAAGTTTTAATCATTGTAAAGTCAGTTATATGCCAAAGACAATATATCAGTACATCATATTATTTACGAGTGTGTTTTTATCAAAGATGTTTGAAGAATGATCTTACAAAAGCTTAATAAGTTTGAATTGTTTTATTTTTTAGAGTTAATTACATGAATAGTCCCTGTGGTTTTGTGACGACCCTAAAAATAAGATTAGGCAATAATAGTTTACGAGTAAAGTTAATATATATTATATATATAAGTTATGAATTATTATGTGCACTTATATGTTAAGATTATACGTATGCATGTTTACATGCATACCTTACGAATGCATGTGCCATCTTTTGTTAAATGCATATGTATATTATATGTTTATATGCATATATATATATATATATGTTGCACGTATGCATGGTTGCATGCATGTATAAATTTACGTGTGCATGTATCCATATTCATAAGTCATGGATATCAAACACAATATGATCTAGTATTTCAACTCAATAACATCAAACCATTCACCAAATGATATAAAAACACAACCCAAACAAACACACATTACAATAAAACATCAAAACAAAACTAAATAAACTTTGTACACCCAAATCTTAAATCTAAACACCATTTAGGATTAGGTCTCGGTTCATTAGCACCATACACTACCCGATTAATAATTTAAAATATTGTTTAATCTCGTAATGATTGCATGATGACTCCTTGGTTCCTTTGTTCGACACCTAGACACCACACTTGCTTCTTTGTATGACACATATTGGACCTAATACTAGCTTACTCATCTAAGCTATTAGAGGCTTCATGATTAGTGGCATTAATAGCTTCAGCCGAGACTCCTATAAGACCACCTCTCGGCCATTGCACAAACCACACACATATCATCCAAACACTCTCGGTCACCACCATCATAATCGAACAACACAACCATCTCCACCTTCGTTCCTCACCTCACAAACATCTCACACAACCCGTATATCACCATCATCTCCCACCCCCTCTACACTCACGATTCCTTCTAACAAACACATATTAACCGCAACTTGAATACTCAACATCTATTACGACGGTTCAAGAGGAATTGAAACCTTGGAAGCTCAAGAAACCCACACACGTTAAAGAACCAGAGAAAGAAGCTACCATCAGCTATCATCACCCTCTCCTTCTGTCAAAATCAAGGTTTCACTCTCTAAACCATGTCTAAGTCAAGATTATAAAGATTATACATATGTTTAAACAAACATATGATTAACTCTTATGATTTTACATCTAAGATCTTTATGAATCCTATAAACATATCAACTTTATTTAAAAAGTCAGTAAGAAGGTTTTAAGAATCTGAAATAAATAAAATGAAACTTGATAATCGAAATTTATATAAAAGAAATTATCAATTAAGGATTAAAATCTTATGTGCAACTTGTTAAATTTAGTTTATAGTGTTATAGACTATGATTATGGGAACAAACATTAGAGGCATATTTAGAATATTAAGAATTATAATTTTGCAGATTTTGATTCCATTCCTATAGATAAAATAATTTATATGAATTATTTTAGTATTTGAAGGAAAAATTTATGCTGGAAGAACTGAATCTGGGATGATATTGAGAACATTATATGTTAAACCTTACGAATTATAGGAATTACAGAAAAAGTTTCATGACCTAACTTGAAGTTATGAATAAGTTACGAATTTATAGAATTTCTGTCACATAAAAATCAGGAAAAATACTTTAACTTTGCAATAAATTATGAGAAAATTTCAGAAAATATGAAAAGCTGAAAAGAACATTCTGTACGATATTTTTGAACATATTCTGATATTTTTACTAAATATTAGTAAAATGATGAAAATCATAAAAATTGACTCTTCTATGATTTAAGATTTGGGAAAATTGTGAAGAGTTATAAATATTGTGCCAAATATTCTGATAAAATTTGGGAGTTTTTAGAAACCAAAAGGTATTTTTAATAATTTATTGGAATATTATAAAGACTATAGAAAATAATCTGTAGATAATTAAAATATGAAATCCGATTATGTTATGTTTTATTTCATTACTTATTTATTGTAACAGTTTTGATAATATTTGAGTTACTAAAAATTTTGAAAAAAATATTTATATTTTCTAAACTATAAATATTTTGTTTATAGGTGATTTCTTGGAGTAAAGGTGAGATTCATAGCCCCATTTTTATTTTTATAAACTTTTGGGGAAAAAACATACTATTGATTTTATGATTGATGCAAAATTTTGAGATGTACTGTCATTTATGTTACAACCATTAATTCGGATGTGGAACCGTTGGATAATATAGGTAGCGCTAGTTAGGAAATAATTTCCTGCATCAACAGGATGAGTGTTGTGATGCTATATTATCTGATTTATGAATTATGTTATGACAGTATGCTTGATCTGATTATTAAGTAAGGTTTGGTTGTATTTGATGCATCAATAATATTTTATGTAAGATAAACTTATGAACTCACCAACATTATGTTGACTATTTTGAGTATGCTTTTTCAGGAATTCACCATGTCTAACAGCTTAATGTTCTCTTTTGATGTGTATAACGGCTGGGGAGAAGTTATGGGGAAAGTCTGTGTGAATCTAACTGTGAATATGTATGATCTCAGCATATCGGTGGACGCTCATTTCTACCGTTACTGAAGATGTAGCAGTTAGAAAATATGTTATAATAGGATTATAATTAGATCAAATTTTGACTATCATGATTTAATGTAATCCTAACCTTATTATTATCTTATGACGTATGTTTTGTTATGTTTAAATATATGTTGCTGTGCTATCTGAAACTCTGTTAATCAATGAGTTCCGTACAACAAGTCACACCCAAATAATCATTTCATGCTTCCGCAGGGATGTGACAGGTTTATACAAAATAACAAGTTTGGGTACTAAGCAAAAAAAGTAACATGTTTGAGTACTCACTTTTAATTTTATAACAAGGTTGAGTATTAACACTAACAAACGTTAGTTATTCTGTTAAATCCAAGGGTATTTTTGTCTTTTTATTCTACATCAGCCACTAATGTAACTTGAAGGGATTGTTTGTGTAATTCAATATATATAAAAGGACTGTTTGTGTATATATATAAACTAAAGTACACTTTATCTCTTGCATACTAAAATGAAACAACCCAACTCCATCTTCATTGTTTGACCACCTGCCACAGACCACCACCACCACCGATTGACGACCACGGGCCACTTCTACCACCGGTAAATGACCACTGGGCATCACCGCTGCACCACTACCACCGATTGACGACCATCAGTCACCGGCACCAATTGCCCCCACCACCACTATTTCACCAATCATCAACCTATCATGACCCGTTAACCACCATCGCACCACCACCATCAATAACGTCGTACACCAAATTACCAAAACCGTCAGTGTAGTTACCACGTTCTAAGCTCGGCCTACAAGCCCTAGCATCAAGAATCCCATTTAGGTAATGTTTGATTTGGGGTTTAAGGTTTTGGAAAAGAACTTTAAGTTTTAAGGATTTTGAGAATAAGATTGTAACATAAATTATGTTGGTTGAGCACACATCTGGTTAGTACTCACCGGAGTTGTAACATCATGTATTTTAGGGTTATTATAAGTTTGCATTGTTAATTCTTGTAAGGGTCTTTATTGCCATACATGAAACTTATGGGTTATCTATGTTCTATTTTTCTTGTGGCATTAAATTTTAATTATGAAAGTTAGTAATTAAAGTATTAAATTGTACAATAATAGTCATAATAACAATAATAATAAAAATGATAATAATAATAATAAATAAAAAATAATGATAATATAACAGTCGTAGTAATAATAATAATATTAAATAATAATAATAATATTAAATAATAATAATAATAATAATAACTAAGATTATGGTAAAGATATTAATAATAATAAGTAAAAATGATTAAAACCAAAGTAAAAGAGTTTTGTTTTGTGATTTTTAAAACTTTAAATGAATGTTTTGGCATAAAATGATAACAAAACAAACTACAGGGGTCAATTATGTAAATATCAAATAACCCAAACCATTCCCCCCTTTCAACCCCGTAAAACCGGTGACCGGTTTCGGCCACCGCCGGCCAACAATCCGGCAGCCCCACCACCCATTAAAACGCCGATTAACGAACCCAAAACCGTTTCAAATCGATTCGTTGGCATGATTCGAAACTGGAGGTGTATAATAATCGAGTTAAAGCTACGGTTACACGCTTGAAGCGTTCGATTAAACTTGCTTTCAATCATCGAACCGTTTGAACATTAAAGATCGACAATAATCAAATTAATTGAACCCACGCAATCAATTAACCGTTTCTACTCGGTTCCTAAGTGCAACTTCAGTCTAAACACCTGAAATCATCGCACATAGTTACCAATTCCATCGTGAAACTGAGTCTAACCGAACCCCAGCCTTCGAGTATTATAACTTCTAAGTGATTGAGGGCTTAGAACCGTGAGCATCACTCGAAGATTCACACAAGTTTAATTTGGTTAACATCAACAATTGCACATTGAACGAATTCAAACTTTAGTCGCAACTCGTCTGCATTTGTTCTTATCAACATAAACATCAAATCGGGTAATTAAGTGTGTCCTTAGACTCGAAATCACATGGGAAATCAAAGCCCCATGTTTATTCACGTAAACATCATCGCTTTGATCTTCAATTTTGGGTTTGACCAATCTAGGGTTCTTGTTGATTTGGGGTTTTCTTTGAAACGCAGTTTTTGTAAATTAAAAACCAATCATTGACACGACTGAAGCCTTGGTTCAATGGTTAAAGTGTATATGTCTTAAGCACGAGGTCCCGGGTTCGAACCGGGACCTTCATGCAATTTTTTTAAAGGCTTTTAGCTTAAAGGTTAATTTTGGAAAATTCTTAAATTATATATAAATTATTTTTATGAACTTCAAATATTTTCAAAGGTTCTAAAGATTTCCTAAAATTGTTCTAAGATTGAACAAAAATGTTTTGGTGATAAAACAATTTTAACAAAGCATGTTTAAATAATTTTTTTTATAAAATGGATGGAAAATAATATTAGTAAATTGTCATTGGTTCAAATATCCCTTTTTAAATTAATTTTGTTTATCTAGTAAATCAACTTTTAGTTAAAAAAATATATTATTTGAACTTTATATATAATTTTCTAAATTATTATAATTGTTTCTTATTCACAACTTTGAATATATATTTTCAAGAAAATATAATTTTGTTCCATTTGTTTAAATATAATTATTGACGAGCCCAAATTCGACTTAGAACCCTAGTCCTCGTTAATTCGATAAACTCATTACAATAAAATTTAAATCTTGTAAATATATATACTTAGGTACCTTGTGAAAAACTACGTTGGAACCTTGCTTATTATACTTCTTATTAATCGTCAATTATATACTTATTTGATCAAGTGAGTATTTTCATACCCCTTTTTAGTTTATTTCACACTTTGGGGTGAAACATGTTACTTATAACTTTTGCACTTGTAAACTCGTTTGATACTTGTAAACTAATGGCAATTACTTACATGTTGTGATTAGATGACCTTTGTAACTACCATGTAATATCGATTATATGTACAATCGTTAACTATTGCTAGCCTGACGACGTCATAGATCTATGGGTCTGACAAGCCTGCTTGGTTGATCCAAGTACACTTAGCTAATCGTATATGCTTGTAAACGCTTGAGACTTGTAAAACTTTGTCAAGGTTTGATTATGCATTCTGTTTTACATCCCTAGTTACTTTGCTCTCTAACTTATAACATGATTGCCATCTTTTATATATCTAAGTATTTCAAACTATGGAAATCTCACCAACATTATTGTTGACCTTTTATTTTTAACATGTTTCAGGAAATACTCCAGCTTGATTTCTACTCTTTGAAGCTCACACATCTAGGAATGGACCTAGTTAAATAAAGAAAATAAAATGACTTGTTACATCTTATGTTATGTTTTTAATTTCTTTGAGACTTATGATTGTAATAGTACAATTAAAACTTATGTTTAATATGTATTTGGGTTTTTTAATAGCGTTATGTGGCTGTGAACGATCTTAACTCTCACTCCTCGACGTTTCTGCCGTCAAGGTTGGGGTGTGACAGGAGTGATTAGAGGTGGTGTCACCGGATGTGGGGGAACTGAGCTTGGTTGTGGATTCTTCTGAACAAGGTGGTCGTTGGCGATGGTGGAGGTGGCGAGGGAGGAAGGGGTGGTGGATGAAATGGTAGTGGTGGTGGTCGGACTTGAGGTAGACGAAGGTGGGTGGATGTGTGGTTCGGTGTGGGAGCCGACGATGGGGGCTAGGCGGTGGTTGGCGGTGGGGGCTGGCGATGGGGGTTGCGGGTGGTGGCTGGCGGTGGGGGCTGCGGGTGGTGTGTGGCGGTGGGGGCTTGGGAAGTGGTGGCCGACGATAAGAGCTGGGCTGGTGGTGGTTTTGTGAATTATATATACACACATTTATACATACATACATACATATATACATATATATATATATATATATATATATATATATAATGACATAAACAATTACACAAACCATCCTTTTTATGTATTAAATGACATAAACAGTCCCTATAAGGTAAAAAGACAAAAAAACCCTTGGATTTAACAGAATAACTAACGTCTGTTAGTGTTAATACTCAACCTTGTTATAAAATTAAAAGTGAGTACTCAAACATGTTACTTTTTTTGCTTAGTTCCCAACCTGTTATTTTATATAAACCACAGGGACTATTCATGTAATTAACTCTATTTTTTATTTTACTCCATAATGTGATTCGTGTGGAAAGCAGAAATAGAATTGTATCCAACAAGGTCAAATGGTAAGATTAGATTAAAACGGAGTTATTCTCATGGTTGAAATTCAAATTTCAAAATCATAATTCTTACTACTTTAATAAAAATGTAAATGGGGGTGTTACGTGTCAGCACCACAATCATTCTCATTATTTTTTCCCACCTCTCTCTCCTATTAAATAATTACTTTATTTACTAATAAAATTATTTTAATACATTGTAATATATAATAAATTAAGAAAAAAATTATTTATTAAGGTTATTTCTAAATAAATTGATATTTTTAATAAGTCAATTTTTTTAAAACAAAAAATAATCAAATTGGAAGTTGTAATAAGAAAACTTTTTAAAAATAACATTTTTATATGGTTGTTTAAAAATTAAAATGTTTATTTTTTTAAAAAATTTAAAAAGTTGATATCATTGTTTTATTATTTATCGTTATTTCTGATACGTAATTTCAGTCATATAATATCTTGAATTATCATTTTATAATTAATAAATTTATTATATTAATATTTTATTTATTTAACGCGTGTAATACACGGGTTTATTAAATCTAGTTTTATAATAAATTGGTCTAGTTGTAAACATAACTACTTCACTCTACTCTAATTTCATGCTAAAGTGGTTGCCTAAATTTCTTTTCAATTGGCCAGTTAAAAGGTTGAGACATGATATTTGAACTAACATGCAAACGACTATCTAACAAGAAACTTAAACCGTTTAAAATCAAATTGTACTTGAGATTTGACATAATCTACAAGCCAACCAATCTTTTAACTTTCAAGCAACAATTGATATCGATGCAGGAATAGAATGAAATGTAGCAGTTGAGTAGTCCGCATTGATAGGTCATTAGTTTGGCTTATTTTGTTGGAGGTTTCACCTTTGTAATTGATGTTTTATGTATATTAAGCAAATAGAAAGGGCTCTTTTAAATAGACACCCCAATATTTTAAATCAACACTCCAAAATTTTTATACGTGTCGTATAGCCCCATACGCGTCGTATAAAGGGGGGTCGCATAAGGCTGTATGTGTCGTATAGGGCTATACGTATCGTATAGTGTAACACCCCGAATTTTTATTTTAAGGAAAGGAAAAGAAAAGTAATTTGCTAGAATAGATAATGGGCACAAGTGGAGGGGGATAAAATGTACAAAGTACAAAAGTCTAATATTTTATATTATAAATGGGTATGGTCGCCCATATCAAAAGCAGAAGACTGCTTTTGCTTTCGGAGGAAGAAGAAGAAGAAGAAACTCTCGGTTTTTAGAGAGAAAGGAAGAAGAAGCTGTAAAAGGTAAGTTTTCTTGATGTTTGTTTGGTTAAAACCGAATTCACAACCTCTTGACCGAGATTCTTGATGATTTAGAGTTGTTTTCAACACTTGGAGTTTAATTTGCTAGTAGAAGTGACTAGCACGAAGACCTGCTTCAAGGTGAGTTTCTGGAACCCCTCTTTATTGATTTTCAACGCTTTTGGAGCTATTATGCATACTAAGTAAACATTTTGGAGAGTAACCGTGGGTCTACAGCCTTCTGTTCGAAAATGATGTATGTATGCGCGTTTTAGAGTTGGTTTATAGGTTAGTGTTGATGTTTAGCATGCTTAGGTGCCTTAGTATGTTAGATCTGTGCTTGGGTAGTGATAGAATGATAATCGGGTGATGTTAGTAGCATGAGAAATATTTCAGAATGTTCTGATGCGCCTGAACAGTGGCCCATGCACCCAACATGTTGGCCATGCGCCCAAGTGTCAAAACAACTAAGTGTTGATACGCCTAAACAGGTGCCATGCGTCTGCATAGTGGCAAAGCGCCTGAACAGGGCAGAAACGCCTAAACAGTGCCCATGCGCCCAGACTGTTTTACACTTAGAAATTTTATGCTCATGCGCTTAAAAGGTCCCATGCGCCCAATTTAGACTTAGGATTTTCTAAGTGGTTTTAAGAGGTTAAATAAGGAGATAGGCCTTATTATGAGGGGTGTGTGTGTGATATGTTATCTTTCTTTGTCAAAAAGTTTTCAAAACTTTTTTTGTACGTATTATGTTTTATAATACATTATGTATGACTTTACGTGGTGTGATGTATGAACGAATAATTAACGAATGTAAAGTATTATGTAACGAAGTAAAAGATAACGATAGAGTACGAAATAAACACATGAGATAACAAATGGTGAACATGAATGTGACGGATGATGAGATCCGTGTCTACGTACCCCGGTACTATGTCAGTTTTCGAAAATGAGTCGGGGGTTTGTTTATCAGGCCTCGGCACAGTATCAATCTTCGAACATGAGTCGGGGGTATTGCATTAGACAAAACGGATGATAAGATCCGTGTCGCGTACTCCGGTACTGTGTTAGTCTTCTGACATGAGTCGGGGGTTTGTTTATCAGGCCCCGACACAATATTAGTTTTCGGACATGAGTCGGGGGTATTGCATGAGACGAGATAATGAGGTGAGCGACTTGTGTTGCAACAGACTCGGATAGAGTTCAATCCCTGTGATTGACTCGAACGGGATCTTTGTCGCGTATCCCGGTGCTGTGTCAGTCTTCGGACATGAGTCAGGGGTTTGCGTACAGGCCCTGGCACAACATCAGCTTTCGAGCATAGTCAGGGATATTGCATGAGACAGGGATATTGTATGAGACATGATTCGAGTAATGAAGAGTAATAAGCGAAGAAATGAATGAATATACGAATGATGATGAAGATAATAATAATAATTATTATCAATATGAATGTATGATGTATGGAAGAATGAAACGAATAAAGAACATAGATTGAGTGTACGTATATGTGTGACCACGAATGAATGTAAAGATAGTTTTTAAAGGAAATAAAGTATTTTATTATATAAAAAAACTAGAACTCACTCAGCGTCACTGACTTTGTATGCATGATAGTTGGCAGATATTTTGTTGATGTTAAGGAGTTGCAAGCATGGATGCATAAGCTACTGGGAGTGTTTTAAGACTGACATCTGTATTTTGACATGTCATTGTATTTTGAGATGAAAACGAATGTTGTAAATAAAAGTTTTAAATTCCGTTGCAAAATAAATGTACGTTTTAAAATGATTTATATGCGATGAATAACCAGCTGTAAACGTCCTGAAAACGAGGCCTTACATATGAAAAGGTCGTATAGGGCTAGATGGGGCTTATAGCTCTCTAACAGCCCCCCTGAATTTTTCCTCGTAGTCAGTGTCAAAATTCGGTATACGCGTCGTATAGCCTATATAAGGGCTATATAAGGCGTATAGCCCACTTGAATTTTTCTTGTTTTTAGTGTATTCGATCTTATATACCGCGTATAAACCCATACACAACGTATAGATAAATATCGATTTATAAAATGAATTGTTTATTTATCAGGAAACATATAAAACATAAATGAACACTTAGGTTTTTTGCTTTATGCTTTTTTGGGTCCAGTAACACACACAACAATCCTTTGAATTTTAACTTTTTTTTTCTTTTTAGTTTTCACTAAATTAAACTCATCTTTAAATTAAAGATAGAGTCAAGTATATCAAGTTTAAGCATAAAAAATTGTAATGCAAGTTCAAACACAAACATAACACTAAAAAGTCTTTATCATCGATAAAGTTGACTTAATTTTGGATTCCACATTTTTCGTTACCATGTCATTTCTTGTTTAGTTTTTTTAATTTAGGTTTTTTTACATTTCTTTTAGTTTTAAAATTACTATTTTCATTTTTATGCTATTTCTATTTCTTTTAATTTGACATACATTTTTACAACATGCCTATTTCATACTTTTCAAATGTATCATCATAAAATATTCTCTCATCAACGTTCCGATTTTTATGAAAACACTGTTACACGGAAAATATAACGAAAATATTAATTTAAGTGTAGCAAAAAAAGATTAAATTTGAATTGTTAAAGAAGAAGAAAAAATTAGAGAATCTCAGTATTACTTTCCCCATAGTTTTCTTCATGGTGAATCAAAGTGCAAGGATAACGAAGTCAAAAGTATCATCATCGATGCTCTAATTTCAATATTCCTTCAACAATTTCATCAAATAAGTAAAAAAAACCATAAAAGCTACGGATAAATGACCGAAGTTTTGTCAAAATCATTATCGATACAACAAATACAAAATTATTCTTCGATCTGGAAGAACACAAGCCAAATCATTTTAGATCTATGAAGGTTTCAAAAGAGATTGGGATGAAAACAGAATCGGATCTCAGGAAGATAATATTATCATCAGTTCCTATGAAGGAATTGCAGATAGATAACGCAGTTTCTTCATACACATCATCGATCCACAATATGTGTTGAACAGAAACAAAATCGGGTCGAAAAAAGAATCGAGAAAGAAAAAACGAAGAACAGTTGCCAAATCGATATGAATATTACGGTGGATATGAATGATTTTAGGTTTTTGAACAGAGGATGCATACTTATAGCGGCAACATGAGCATATGATGATGACGATGAACCCTAATGATACACGTTTGAACTTTGAAAGGACGAAATGGGCCGGTCTGGGCCGCGCAACTTTTTTCTGGGCCGAAGGAAAATGAGATCCGAATATCCGATTGGCACTCGTTTGTTTGTAATTTTGTGTATCAAAGTTAGTCATGGACAAATCGGGTTTTGGGCCGGACCCGGAACCGGGTTAAAACTGGGTTCGGTCCAGTCGGATTTTTTTGTACCCGGGTATTGGTGAACCCGGGTCAGGTTCAGTCGCGGGAAAACCCTACCCGTCATACCAGGGTAGGGTCGGGTCGGGTCCGGAACCGGGTCCAATGCCGGGTTTAGTTCATTTTTTTTAAATTTTTTTCCTTTTTTTTGGCCAATACCGGGTTTGATATCAGGTCCAATACTGGGTTCACTTCGGGTTTAGACCGAGTCGGGTTCGGGTAGGGTCGGGTTTTAATAATTCAACAAAAACCCAAACTGGGTTGAAACCGCCGGTTTATCCCGGGTACGAACCGGATACACCCGGTACCGGGTTGTACCCGGATCCGGGTCCGTACCTGGTTTTTTTGTGCAAGTCTATTCAGAGTTTGTCGTTAAAAATAATACGAAGTATATGTTATATCAAAATAACTTAAAGTTTTCTTTGTTTTAAAATTTTGAAATATTTATTAGTAGAGTGAAAATTATATATATACATTACACTATAATGATGCTCTTGAATTTGATTTAATCTTTTATTTTGAGCTTTTACAATGAATATAAATATTTTAGATTTTGATTTTACTGAAATCTATAATACAATTTTACAACATACATACACGTATGCAAGCAAGTTTGATATATTGTCAGTTTTAAGTGAAGAATCAAAACATCCATATAAATCTATACATAATGTTGGGAATATATTATAAAAAAAATTAGACAGCATGTGGTTATAAAACTACCTTATTTTTTAAATTTAAAACAATAACACATTTATTTACACTTGTAATTAAGTGGTAACAGAAACAAAAATATGTTTTCTATATTTACTTTTGCATAACAACTATACACCTACAGGATCTTGATTCAAGACAAAAGCTCATTTTTATTTCCAATTAAAAACCAAAATGTATTCTCTTTTCATAGTTAAACTTTTCTTACTGGTGGTGTATCTCTCAATTTTTACTTGAATTAATTTGCCCAAACATAAGATTTTTTTAGACACACTTTTGGGTTAGGGCCTAAAACCACTAAAGATTAGCTTTATGATAAAATATGCATGTCTACTTTGAGAAAATGTCTCCGGATCAAACCAATCTTTCATTGCGAACTCTTTTACATGTCAATGGGTCAACTTTACCGGGACGGATTTACATATTATTACACCTAAATGTAGTGATTGTGTAGCAAATTTTAATTAGAAAAATGAGTATTACAAAACTCATTAACCGGTCTATCGGAGTTAATGTAGGAGTTAATGTAGCTTATGGATCACCCAAAGGCAATGCATGGAGTTTGAATTGCTATCTTTGCCTCAACATTGCTTTTTTGCTTCAACCCAACTCTGGTCTCTTGATCATCGCCGTGGCTCGGCCACCCCCAAAGTGTTCACCGATGGGGGATCAAACCCGGGGTCCACTGCAGTACCCAAGCCTCCTACTGCTAGGGCACCTTGAGGTGGTTTAAATTTTAATGTAGTAAACTCTAGGCTTGTTACCATTTCAAATTAGTGATGACATGGCAACCACATAAGTTGGCTACCATATAGAAAACATGCCACATCACTAATACCAGCTTTGTCAGCAAAAAGTATTCATACCAACTTAGCAAGAACCAACCAACAACTACCTAGTTATCTATTAAAGTTTTGCATTTGAATTGTAATAAAAGATTGGAGTCATTGAATACACAATGAAAATTGGGTGAAAGTTTGATTTAATGAAAAAAGATTCACATGATTATGTTTGAAATTGTTAACCAATAAATTTTGAGGGGCAAGTTTAACGATTAGAGTTTCATATTATTTTAGAACCAAAGTCTTTGAGCTTCAGGTCTCATTTCATAATCAGTTCTAATGTAAACCATAAATAGTTACCAGCATACCAAAATCAAAGCATGTTCATATCATCAAAATCTTCAAGCATGAAACCACAAAGCACACAGAAACAAAACCATTATTATTTCCCATCAAGACAAAAGGCCAACTTTTGACCCATTATCTTTTGCCTCATTTGTCATCACAAGCTGTATGAAACACACATCTACAAAGACTATTCACATCACTGGATTAGTGAACAAAAGATGGAAAGATCTTTACACATTTTACAAAGACTATTATGTACTTGTATTCATTGCTGCCGTTACTGTCATTCAGTAGCCCAAGTTCCCTTGCAGACCAAAAACACCTTCATTTGCTCTTGCTCCAACTTCCTTCTTAACTTGCACATGCAAAAACGCCTTTCTCGAACCCTGTAATTTGGGCTTTTTCCTGTCCCACAGCACTCTAGAACTCTTCATGTCATTTAGATTCTGCAGCAACACAAAAAAGGTAACGGGTCATGACTGGTTTGCGTAGAAACATGTCTTTTTTAGTACACGCGTTAATTAAGTTTATGGGTCAACACTTTCATTACTAATAAATTTCTTAGTACATTCGAAACAGGTTGGGTACATATGCATATCAGAAGCTCATCAATTCAAATTGCAAAAAACAGTCCAGTTCGATAAATAAATCGGTTTTGGCACTTGTATACATTTACAATCCACTTTAGTCAACTCTCAACATGTTGGACTCATTTGATTTGACCCTTATGAGAGAACTTGTACCAAAGTTGATCAATTGAAATGTAAATGGTCGAAATTGCCACATTAAGAGGTGGCAAGACGATGGTTTAAGTAACGGGTTGAAATGGGTAAGTTTCATTATTTGGAAACAAGCCTGCTCAAATTGGTTTGACCCACAAACCTTTTCGTTGTCTTTTTCAAAAACTTTAATACGTAACTTGTATACAGACCTGATGAGCCTCCTTGGCTAATGATCCTTCTGAGTAATAAGCTTTAAAGCTCTTAAAGGGCTTTTGATCCTTGTCATAGATCAAGTTAACACCTTGCTGATCTCATAATAAGTTTATATCAGTTATATAAACCTCAAAAACAATTAGCAAAAACAAAATTGTTTGCAATTTTGCTTACCTGATGGTTCTCTGGTTTGAAGTTTGGAAAAATTTGCATACTTCTATAAATGTTTTGCTGCAAGTACGGATCATAGATCGGTTGTCTCCCATATGATTGCATACCATAATACGGATTGAAATACTGATTGTTACCAAGTATCTTTTCTGATGCAAAACGAGTCGGTAATCTTTGTGCACATTCTTCTTTACTCATAGCAACACTAACATTCATGTGCTTTCCATGATAAAGTTTCCTACATGAATTCAGTGAAACCAAGATCAAGATTAGGTTAGAAATGAACAAAGGTTAAAGATGAATGAATCTTGATGCAAGATGCAATTGAATTAATCACCATTAAGGGAATCACAAGCTTTCTTTGCTTCATCTGCATTAGAGAAACACACGAATCCAAACCCTTTGCTAATCCCGGTTTTATGGCGTATAACTTTGGCCAAAACCACATTCCCAAAATCACCAAAAGTTGCCTCAGAGTTTTCTCATCTACAGATGCATCAAGATTCTTAATAAAAAGATTTGAAGCATTTATCTTGTTCTTTTGATGAGAAAGCTTCAAGAAATCTTCTCGTTCAGCTTTCTTCATAGCCTTTCCAACAAACCACTCCTTAGAACCTGCTTTCATGTACAAATTTAAGTACTCAAACACCTATAAACAACAATATATCATGTAAAAACCAAAAATAACAAGTTATCAAGTTTTGTTTACCGATCACTGCACCGTTTAGAGCTTCAATGGCCTTTTTCGCACTTTCAGGTGACTCAAAGTTGACAAACCCAAAACCTCTTGACCCCCCTTTAGCATCCTTCATGATCACAGCACTTGTGACATTCCCATATTCAGAAAACTTCTCTTTTAACTGATTCTCAGTGAAATCCGGATCAAGGTTCTTCACATACACGTTTGTAAATATGGGTTCCTTCCTTTCACTTTTCTTCAGAAACTTGGCCACAGATCTTAACAAGAAACATAGTTAAAAATGTTACTAATACATGAATCAGAATGTTGTGAACATAAACTCTCAACATAATCCAACCCAAATCATTGACAAACTCAAATTCTATTAGTCGATAAGCATTGCACAAACTGATAATATAAGTTGGGAGATGATATCCCAAAAGATTGTTCAATCACATGAACATGTGTCAAAAGACGATGATTGGTTTCGATGAAAGCATATATTGATGTAAAAGAACAGAGAGAAACTTATCCCAAATCAATGACAATCTCATGAACATGTGTCCAAATTGATCATACAAGTGTTTCTAGCTTCCATACATGCACAAGTTGATAATATGATGATGTGATTAGATGAAAAGCATGAACTGATATAAACAACAGATGTAAAATTAATAACAATTGGTTGAATGATTAAGAAACGTACATGATTTTCTCATTTAGAGCAGTTCCATCTAGGGTTTCAAGCGCGTTATTAGCCGATTCCTCTGAATCAAATTGCACAAATCCAAAACCCTTACTCTCACCATGATCATCTTTCGCAATCTTACACGAAAGAATCCTCCCAAATTTCCCGAAAACCTCTTCCAATTTCACATCAGTAACCAACGGATCCAGATTCTTCACAAACAAATTCGCGATTCCAGTTCTCCTCGTCACCGGATCTCGTTGACACCACATTATCCTCATCGGTTTCCCCCTCAACTCAACATGATTCAAACTCCACAACGCCGCTTCCGCTGCACCAAATTCATCCAAATCAAAAACCCACAAACGAAATTGATTCAATCAAATCAAACAAACAACATAACATAACATAACAAATCAGTTCAATGATCGATGGTCAACGATTACCGTGAGAATGAGTGTAGAAATTGATATAACCATAACAAAGCGATTTGTGAGATGGACGGTCTCTGCAAACACGAACAAAACTCACTGGTCCGATCATGGAGAAGAGTAGGAAGAGATCGTTCTCGTTGGTGTCGGGGTGAAGGTCGCCGACGTAGAGGGCGGAGCGGTGGTGGTTCGCCGGAAGTTGCGGCGGCGGCGGTGGTGGTGGGGTTGCAGTTGCAGTTGCAGTTGCAGATGTGATCTTCATTGCTGTAACGAATGGAATCAAATGGAGAGTGATTGTTGATGAATTTGAAGCTCAGTGTGTGTATCAATGGCGTATGTAGTGTGAGTATGAAGATTGTAAAGTGTAACTGAATTTATAGTTGGAGAGATTGAGTCTGTTAGTCTGTTATTAACCGTTTTTTTATTCTTCAATTCATTTCCCTCCTTTTTGTTATTATTGTTTGATCATTAGATTCTAAAAAAATGGATAAATAGATCTTATTTATTTATTTACTAGTATAATAATTTTGAAAATAACTATTTGTATCATTCGTGTAGTATCTTTTTTATTTATTTCAGTTTTCATTGATTTCAATTCCAAACTTAATTCCTTCAAGTTTCAATTTATACAACAAATTTCTGTTACACACTTCTTTACACTACAACTATATTTCACATTCATAATTCATTAAGCTATAAAGGATCTAATCAAAACGAACTAAATGGTGTCGATCTCCGACGATATCTGGTCCGAGGCTTCGGGTTCGAGTCCTGTAACACTGCTGCGTATTTTACGAGCTCGGACTTTTGACCCTCCGACGAATAAGGCGAGCCCGAAAAAGCATCATCAAAGCCACCACTTTCTGCAATGGAACCAACCCTTCTATGTATTCCTAGATCACTATGCCTATGAACCAACCTTTGTGAATCCATAGACGAATTCGCGAAAGAATAATTACTATACGAATTCATATCTTCTTCAAATGATTCCGCTTGTTCTAGCGACGAGTTTCTACTATGTCCACATTGGCTGCGATGGCGGTCGTGGTCGTGATGTGGGCTATTTTCGTCTTTCCCTCGTAAAAACTTCACGAGCTTACTGAAAAACTTGTGCTTTCTCTTATGAGCCGATGGATCATTGATAGCGAGTTCATTGGGTTCACTGGAATCCATGGGGTTGGAAGAATGAGGGCTTGACCATCGACCCGAATCGAGTTCTGGAATGTATAATCCCATTTCGCACTCGCCTTCTTGCTTAGCGTATTCGAGGATTAGTGTTTTGGCCTTTTGTTCTGATCTCGGGCTCAATGTTTTACTGAGATCTCGGGCCATTGTTTTGCCTGGTTCGGGCTGATAGTTTCTAAGCTCGTAGCGTAAACAAGCGTTGATCCATCTCATGTACACGAGTTCTTCAACGTCACTGCATCTATCGGCTTGAAGTTGCTCGATTTGCTTGGTTAATTCTTTGTTTTGTTTCTTCAAATGATCCCTTTCTTTTGTAAGCTTTTCAGTCTGCAATAAAAAGATTAGTAATCAACTACATATGAACCAAAAGTTGGTACCAGTGTGTTTATGGTCCAGTTTTGACGAGAATTTTAGACCAAACCACTAACTATGGTTTCAATGGGTCGGCCGGACTAACAGGTTTACTGTTTGGTTTTAGCTGTTTGAACCGATTTTTGTACTTTTTTTCTCAAGAAAATATTAGTTTGTATAAAAAAATTTAAATGGAATGGAAAGGTGAGAGTGTGAATATCTTACTTCTTTGTCTTCTAAGACTGATGTAGCAAGATTTTGAACCTGCTCTAATCTTTGAGTCAACTCAGATTTTTCAGTCTGTAAATTATAGTTTGTCTTTCTCAATTCATTGACTTCATCTTCCAAATCCTTCAATTTACATAGTTTTAATTCAATCTCCAGATCAACACCAACACCGCGCTTGTGTTCATCTTCCTGCATCTTTTCAACGCGTCGTTGAAGATCCAAAAGCCTTTCTTTGTTCTGTGCAGCTTCTGATCTTAGTTTCGTCTTAAGAACTTTGACTTTGGCTCGTGCAGCTTCAAGATCCTTTAAAACTTTATTATAATCTGCCATTTGTGATTCTAGTCTCTTGTTATCAGTCTCTAATGACTCGATTTTTAAAGCGAGAAGCTTGGCTTCCATGTTGTTTAATCTAAGACGGTTTTGAAGCTCCATGACTGCAGTTTGTTGTTCTTTGAGACCATAATATTCGAGTAATTGAACTTCTAACTTTCGCTCTCGTTCGTTAAGCATTGTGACCATGTTTCTTAGACTATTGAGTTCTTGCTCACTACTATCAGTGTTGACAATCGAGTTGACTTTTGGTAATGGATTTGTATCTGATATTGGGAGCTCAGGACTCATTTTTATGGCAGCTGAATCGAATTCTTTCACGAGGTCATTAAATTCAGGCAGAAGGTAAGGATCTTTATCGGATAAAGACTTCTGCAACAGAAAATATACGACAAATGCTGTGAAATCTGAGGTCAAACTTATTAGTCCCAAGATCAAATTTTCCATTGCTTTTGTCACATATCAAAGGCCAATGACTTATGCACTGTGGTAATTGTAAACAACTTAAATAAACCATGAACGTTTTCTTCAAAGTTCAGAAGAAACAGATTCTGATAGAAGTTCAATTATTAACACATTTGACCTCAAAAGTCAAAATCCGTATGCAATTTGAAGTTCACCGGACAAATAAAGTTTAAACATGATTTAAGCAACACTAGACTTATGTTATAGCTTAATCCTTCACTTAAAAGGGTGCATTAGCATTGTCATATACTTATTAAAAACGGCTTATTTCACCCTAAATTAAGTAACTTTTCTTTTCCAAACACTCAAAACACATTGTAATCACTTTTACCCAAACAATCTTGACATCAAATTGCAATAAGTAGTTTAATCGCGCTTCCAAACACTCCCTAAATCAGTAATTATATGGCTAGATGGCACGATTAGCATAAAACCAATAAAAAATCTAACAACATCCAAACACACAAATATATAAAACTTGAGTCAAAAGTATAATCAAGAATCTTACATGTTTATCTGTTGCCAACGGATCAAATCTGCAAGAATTTGTAGTTTCATGAGATGCATGATGCTCACTTTTCGAACTCATTCGTGAAATTCCTTGATTATTGCAATCTAGACAAACATATGTTCATCAAACACATGAATTAATCAAAAACTTCAAACAAAAAGGCTCAAATTCAAACACAAACCTGCAGATTTCGAATGATCAGATGAAGATTTAGATGGTTTGCTCCTGTTGGTTCTTATGGAAGTAAAAAGCAACCCACCAAGTGAAAAAGCTAAAGCAATCCCAATTTTCAAAATCACTGGGTTCATGTCTCTATTCTCCCTCCCCATTTTCATATTCAAATTCAAATTCAAATCAAAATCAAACCCTAATCAGTTTTACACCTTCAGAAACAGAGCAAAATCAACCCTTGATCATAATCATGAAGACGATCCTTTGTCAAGCTCGTATCCAAATCAGAATCAGAATCAAACCCAAATCCCCTTTAAAATCTTTAAAAAATATAGCAAAATCAACACTTTAACTCAAATCATAATCAAACACTTTGCATCTTTTGAAGGAAAAACAGAGTAGAATCATCGGATCAACCCCTTAATTGATCTTCTTCTTCTGCACCTACTCCGACCCCTGGATCATAATTCTAAGAACGACCCATTTGAGAATACTAACAGATTAAGACAACCCGTGATTCTTTTTCCATGAACATGACGTAGATTCGAGAGAATTTGAGAAGGAAGTTACGGGTGGAGAATTGATGCTGAAGAACATAGCATTAATTTTGAAATTGAGAATTGATTAGTGGGATTTTGGGACCAGAGTTGAAGTTGTTTTTGTGGGACTGTTTGGTGTTTGCTAATTGCGTGTTTGTCTTTGATAGCTTTTAGATTTGATTAATAATTATAATAAATTAATAATAATCAGATTGATTAATTATTTGATTGCACGATGGGTTTGGTGTTTTTGTCTTCTGTCATGCTTTTTATTTTATTTCTTTTAACAATTACTTTTAAGTCTTGGTTTGAACTTTTATGTCTTCTAAACCAAAAAGTTAGTTTGTCGGGGACGATTTTTTTTATAGCGTATGTTTGAGTTTGTTTTTAATAACTATTTATGATTTTGAGAAGGGATAAAAAGACAAAAATATCATTTCAAAAGTTATCATAAGTTACAATCATAAGTTACAAATTATAACTTATAATGACTTTTAAAGGGACGTTTTTGTCTTTTTATCATTTCAAAAAGTCATAAGTAGTTTTCAAAAACAATCTCAAACATGCCTATAAAACTAAATAAACGTTATGATGTCGTGGTTTAAGTTTGTATCTTTTAAACCATAAAGTTTTTCACTAGCGACTGAGTTATTGATTTTTTTAAAATGCTTAATGGACGCCGATTAACATCTCATAGTGAAGCACTGAATATTATGTGCTCATCGTATAAATAGAAGGCAAATAGATATTAGTTTTACCTCTTTAAACTTTTTTAACAAATTTTTCTACTATCCAAGTTCATTTAAATTTATACCTACACGAATTTAAGCTTTAAACCCATATTTTGTATAGGACAAACTTCATGCTACTAGGTCACTAAATAATATTTATTTCTTTAACTAATCGATTTAAGTATTACACTATCTTTTTTTAATGCGAAAAAGATTTTAATAATTCAAATTATTACTAACTGACTGATAGTAATTTATAATATTAATTTAGTCGGTGACAGTCTCAAGTCTCAACATTCACTTTTGTTACCAATAACAGTCTTAGTAATATAACAATAGAAAATTATGTTCGATTTATACTCGTTTTAACTTATAATAATGATTTAGTAATGATAACAAAATAACATAACATAAAATAAAATCAAGAGGAAAAGAAACACAGAAGTATAAATTTATGATAATTATGTCATCAAAATTGATATTAGTAATAAAAATAAAGATAAATATAACACCATTTTACCATCATATTCAAATACTATGCCGCCAGCCGCCTAGTATGTTGATTGGTTGCTGGGCTTATGAAATAGATATGTGGCCGGCCCACTAAAGCAAGCCTAGTGACACTCACACCCAAGTACCCAACTATTAATATTTCATGTAGGGTTGTAAGTTGTTTACGAACCGAACCGAACCGAACGCAGCTTCACTCGAACTCGGTTTGGTTTTAAATCGAGCGGCTCGGTTCGGTTCAGATTTACAAATTCGAGCGCAAACATCATGCTCGAACTCGGTTCAGTTTTAAACCGAGCGCTCGGTTTTGTGTTACAATGATCGCGGTCGGAGATGGGTCGCAGTCACATGTTCGCGGCTCGCAGTAGGTTTGGAGACGCGGTTGCAAGTTCGCAGATTCGCGGCTCGCAGCAGGGTCGAGACTCGCGGTTGTAGGTTCGTAGATTCGGGCGCAGGGGTCGGAGACTGGTCGCAGGTTCGCAGATTCGTGTAGCAGGGGTCGGAGACCGGTTGCGGGTTCTCAAATTCGAGCAGCGCCCTAGTCGGCGGCCGCAAGGGGAGGCCCGAAGGGTGGAAGCTGCCGGAGAGTGGAGAGTGGAGAGTGGTCGCACGTCGCTGGAGGCTAGCGGCTGGACAACTGGAGGAGACGAGGAGTGGACTGTGGAGGGTGAGAAGTGAAGACTGAGGTAATGAGGTTGGAATGTATTGATGTATTAGGGTTTTGAGCTTTATACTAAAAATTTAAAATATTGTAATTAATAAATAACTAAATATAATAATAAATTAACATATATAATTATATATAATATATAAATACTAAACTAATAAATAATTCGAGCGAAACCGAACGAGCGACGAGCGAGCAACCCTGCGCTCATGCTCGGTTCGTTTTGAAACCGAATCGAGCCGCTTGGTTCATTTACAATCGAGTGGAAATTCGAACGAGCAAAATTCCGAGCATTTTTCGAACGAGTTCGAGAGAGTTTCAAGCGTCAAGCTATTTGAACAACTCTAATTTCATGTTGATATTTTACATTTTAAATCTTATTAAATGAATTTTGTTTATCAATGATCTCCTGTACTTTATAGTCGTAATTGCTAAAAACTGTATATCATTGGCAAGGTAGCATTTGATATTATATCATGAAATATAACATGTTTTGTTGTCAAAGGAAATGAAATGAATCATTTCCTCTAATCACTGACCACCGCCACTGCCACCGCCCATCATTGGCCACCACTACCAACCACCATGGTCACCACCACCAACCACCAAAGCAGAGAGCCACCAATTACCATAATCGCCACTGATTACCACCCTTCATCACCACAATCAACCACCACCACCATCAACACCACCACTACCACCACTGACCACAAAAGGTACCATCTCCGCCTATCACCACTGTCGGTCACCACCATAGCCACAAACACCAGCTGCCACCATCGACCATTAAATTTTACTCATTCATGTTTTACTACTTGACAAACACATAATGATTAATTCTATTCTTAAAGGATAACAAAATCGGATAATAAATGTAATGATTCATTTTGTTATTTAATATATTTCATTACAAGCAGATCCTAAGTTTTACTCAATTAGATAAAATGACCAGTTTCGAGGTAAGCATACCAAAATCTTCTAACAAATCTAAACAATATTTTCTTTTAAGACAAAACCAACCTATGTTACTAGAAAGAATTCAAGTTTATCATGATCTTTAATTAAAATTTCCGGATGATAACTATTTTTGTTTTTAAGAAGAATTTGAGTTTCTCATGGCCCTTGATTAAAAATTTTAGACAATAATTACTTTTTAAAACTTCAAAGCTCATATAAAACAATATATCATCTGCTTATACCAACAAAATCCATAATGACTCACCAACACATTTAACGAATAATGAGTAATCATTTTTACTCTCTTCAAAACCATATTCTATTAAAGTTGTAATTAGTTTTTCATTCTATCATCTCAGGTTCTGCTTCAAACCATAAAAAAATTGATCAACTTACAAACTTTTGTTTGATTTTTATAAAAAATCCTTCTAAAGGAGTCATGTCCACATCCTCGCTAAGGAAACCATATAAAATGGATTATTGATGTCCAACTAAAACAGAGTCTAGTTGTTTTATAAAGGAAACCATATTTTCAAGTTGAGAAAAAGTCATCAAAAACCAAATCTTTTTTTAGTTGTAACCTTTTGATACAAGTTGAGCCTTATACCATTCAATCTCACCACTGGATCTCTACATAATCTTGTATATCCACTTACTACTGCCTATAGACTTTTTACAACTCGGTAAAAGCTTCCTTAAAAGACTTTTGCTCTATACTCTTATTAAGGGATGAAACAAATCATAACTTTTCAGAAGAAAGATTTGAATATTTCACAACATACTGATCTAGATACTTAGAAGTAGAGTTAGGAAAAAAAGCGGGAACGGACCCGCCCCGTACCCGGTTAAGGGTAGTACCCGACCTAGTTCCAACCCATTTAAACCTGCTGGGTAGAACATGATTCCTCATTTTATTCCCAAGACAGTACCCGATCCAGACCGAACCCCGACCTAATTCGTACCTGGTAAATAAACCGTTTTGGAACCGATTTATGTTAATTTCATGTGATATATCTTTATTTAATATTTATATAATATAAAAATAGAAAAAGAAATACCCGATTTGTACTCGATTTTGAACCCGACCCACCCAACCCTATCCATACCCAGTTCCCAATGGGTATGGTTTAGCTCCCCCTAGCCGGACCCGACCAGGTTTTTGGGAAAACCCGATTCCACTTGTACTTGATTGGGTTGAACCTGGTTCCGGGTTGAGCCCAATAATCAAACTGCCGCCCACCTCTACTTAGGAGCTACTACAAGCCCGCATATCCATTCTACCTTAAACGAGTCCAAATAAGAATCCACAGCAACTCAAAACGACCCAAATCCATAAACACATATTAAAACATATAAAAAAATAAAATTTGAAAATCAAACTAAAATAAAAAGATTACTTACACTTTGAATTAAATTCCAATATGAATTTTCAACAAGTTCAACTGATATATTGGAAGTACTATTTCAAGTATATGAATCAAAAGACCTTGAGAGTGGATATGAAGTATATGTTGTTCTATTAATGGCTATTGGAGAACAACATGTAACCTTTATGTAGTATATTGGATAAATGCCTACTAAGGTGTTTAATGAAATGTAGAGTTAACATAATAATGGCCTTCACAATTTAGCAATGACACTAGCAGCATATCTTGATGTTGTTGCTTAAAAAAATGACGAAAGCAACTTTGGTAGACAATGGTTTAATGGTTTATTTTTCCTTTAAATTGATTCATAAAATCATTTGAATATGCTTCAAATAAAAGAGACCTACAACTCTACAAGTATTTAGAAAAAAGTAGTTTACCATGAAGGAAGTATAAAGTGATTATCATTGAAATTCTATATGGGCCTTTCTTCAATGCTAACTTAACTTGGATTATAACTACTGATATGGAGTCTCTTCATGTTTAAAACAAGTTTAGATGCCATTTTTTTATAAAGATCTTAATCAATTGGTTCAATTCTTGATTTGATGAGCTTATGTAAATCTTATAAGTTTCGACCGTATGAGTTACTTGGGGACTAGGCCCCGGTAATAAGAATTTGCTTTGCGCCCCACAATTGTTGAACGGCCCTTGTTTACAAGTTACATCTAATAATCAGTTATCAAATAAATGATAGTATTAAATAATAAAAAAATACAATAATAAAAGCAAACTTAGTTATTAGAGAGATCTGTGAAAACAAAACTTAGACAAACTTAACCAGGTGGTGCTTAAACTTATAGTCATGACATACATATATAGTTAATTTTATTAATCATTGCAATGAACAAAAGTCACAGCCGACTAAGGGGCTTCTTGATTACACTAACTCAGTAAGATCTGACTCAGTAAGATCTGACTCAGTAAGATCTGACTCAGTAAGATCTGACTCAGTAAGATCTGACTCAGTAAGATCTGACTCAGTAAGATCTGACTCAGTAAGATCTGACTTAGTAAGATCTGACTCAGTAAGATCTGACTCAGTAAGATCTGACTCAGTAAGATCTGACTCAGTAAGATCTGACTCAGTAAGATCTGACTCAGTAAGATCTGACTCAGTAAGATCTGACTCAGTAAGATCTGACTCAGTAAGATCTGACTCAGTAAGATCTGACTCAGTAAGATCTGACTCAGTAAGATCTGACTCAGTAAGATCTGACTCAGTAAGATCTGACTCAGTAAGATCTCACTCAGTAAGATCTGACTCAGTAAGATCTGACTCAGTAAGATCTGACTCAGTAAGATCTGACTCAGTAAGATCTGACTCAGTAAGATCTGACTCAGTAAGATCTGACTCAGTAAGATCTGACTCAGTAAGATCTGACTCAGTAAGATCTGACTCAGTAAGATCTGACTCAGTAAGATCTGACTCAGTAAGATCTGACTCAGTAAGATCTGACTGAGTCAGAAGTTGACTATGTATACGTCTGACTGAACTTGACTATTTGATTCAGTATGTGACTAGAACCAAATCGATTCACACCACCGGAGTCACACCACTAGTCGGAACCACCACACCACCACCACAACTACCCTTAGAAAATCGAGGCTGTTACGGTATAGCAATAAGAACAAATAATAGACACAACATGTTTAATCTTATAAAATTAATATGAGGAAAGATTACTTGTTTTGTCACCAAAAAAGTAAATAAACACCATCAAATAGAAGTTTTCTCTAGGATTCTCCAATGACGTTTTCTCCATTTTATTTATTTATCTAGAAAAAGATTCTTTAATATTGGCTTATTATACACATCTTCCCCTATAAATTTAAACCATTATATAATTTTATTCATTGCCTAACAGCAAAAATATAACAAAATCAATGGAGGTCACATTTTGCTTCTCCTTTATATTTCTACTTCTAATATTTATAACTCCTAGTGCAACTTCAATCACAACCAGCAACCATATACACCAACTGCGACCATATTCGGGCTCATTTGGCTTCCCGGTCCCTAGTCTCGATTGCGTGAGTTGGAGGCTAGCCGTGGAGACTAACAATATTCAAGAATGGAAATTGGTCCCGAAATCATGTGAGGGGTACATTGGTCATTACATGTTAGGAAAACAGTACCGGGAAGATTGTATCATGGTGGCTGAAACTGCTTATACCTATGCTAAAACGCTTAAGCTCCTAGGAGATGGCAAAGACGTTTGGATATTTGATATTGACGAAACCACCCTCTCTAACATACCTTATTTTGCCCGATCCGATGTCGCATTTGGGTAACCATGATTTTTTTATTCTTTAGTTTTACATTTTTATTTTTTAAAGTTATATTCACATATCACCGGTCTAAATGAGTAAAGCTAGGTTCAAGCTTGACTCATCATATTTAAAAAAACTCAAGTTTAACTTGATTTGCTTCTTTAAATTTTTTTAAAGAACAAGCTTGAGTCATGATTAATTTTTAAATTCTAAATCTGACTTACTTTTTATTTAATATTCAGCTTATACACTTTTATAGTTATATACGCACACATATCTAATATAAGTATAATATGTATATATAGGCATATAGCACATATATATTATTAGGTTTTTCATAATTGATATATAATAGTGATTATTATGAAAATATAATTAACATTATTAAAGAAAAGTTATATAAATAGGAATCTTGTTGAAATTCACGAGCTTAGTCAAACCAAACATAAGAAGCTCGAGCTCGTTTTAATGACTCAAAAAAACTAAAGTTCGTTTAGGCTCTTTTTAATACTGAATTTTAGCGAGTCGATCTCAATTAGCTTACAATATTTCAGACGACAAATGGTGTAACATAATATGTTTACTATTCGATGGGTGCAGGTCAGTGCCATATAACGAGACCTCGTTTGATGAGTGGGTGGCACAGGGGGTGGCGCCACCGGTTCCTGGTGCGTTGAAGTTATACGAAAGGTTGGTTCGACTCGGTTTCAAGATTATATTCTTAACCGGAACAAACGAAGCTTTTGAAAAAGCAAGAATTTCTAATTTACAAAAAGTCGGATATCACAAGTGGGAGAAGCTCATCCTCAAGTAAGCGAATAAACCTCTCTAATGATTTCAAAATTATTGTGAAATAATAATAAACCATAATGCGGAAAAGCACTTTAACTACCCAAGCGTGATCTGTATCTTTTAAACTGTTTTAAGAATCAGATGACATTATAAATAATTTAAAATTATAGACGTTGTTACAAGTATCGAATGAGTCAAAAGAAAACAATCTGATTTCTCATGTTCTAGTCTAAAGTCTAAACCATTTGACCGATCGATTCCTAGTTTAACCGACTGGCCTATTTAAACAACCATTTGACACTTCGGTTCTAGTTCAACCAATTGGTCTCGACCAGTCAAAAAATTCTATATATACCAAAATGGATCAATAGAATTATCAATATTGAACTTTATAACAATTTTATGACATATGTCTACAAAAATGTGTTGTGGATATGATCACGCGATACATGAATTTCAATTCCTGTATGATCATAGGGGAAAATCAGAAAGGGGAATCTCGGCTATAGCATACAAGTCGGCGAAAAGGACAATGTTAGTGGAAAGCGGTTATCGAATTTGGGGAAATATAGGCGATCAATGGACCGATCTACTTGGAGTCCATTCGGGTAATCGAACGTTCAAGTTGCCTGATCCGATGTATTACATCAGTTAAACAAATATGAGATGGTTGCCTAATCGTCTAGGGTTTAATAAAGCATTGGTGTGGAGTTCCATATTCAAATGATGATGTTTTGTTTCACATGTTGTTAATGAGTTATGTTTTAATAGTACAATGCTAATAAATGATGACACATAGCACTTTTGTTTCACATTTGTTAATGAGTCTATGGTACAAAATTCCATGCACATATCTTAACCTTTCTTGTAATCAGGGTCATCCTTATAATCTTCAAAAAAATTAGGTCAGTAGAGAAAAAATAGACTCATATGATATAAAGTTAATAAACCGTATGTAAATTTTGTAATACGACAATAATGGTTATATCAGTAACCAAATGTATGGTAGCAAAATAATTTAATTTACTTAACTTTTAGCATTTTTAGAATCAATTTAAATTAGGAAAATTGAAATGAACAAAACCAATTAAAATGATAATGAAACCCTAAGGTTTAATATGCTAAAATAATTAAATTGTTATTGGGTCCTATAGTTTTTTTAATATACATATATGTATAATATATATATTTTAATTTCGGGCCCCTTAAGGAGATTGGACCCTGAGCGGTTGCCTATCGTGCTCACCCTTAGGGCCGCCCATGCTCGGAATGAAATTGGACACCGTAATTTGTCACATATCCAAGGGTTGCAAAAAGTTAATCAAATTATATATACATATTAATCCCTTTGGTCGTGGCTATAATGCCACCGTACCAAAGGTGATGCACACTGTACAACTTTCTAAACAAACACAAAATCTGTGATAGTTGCAACGGTGGTGCTGTTGCGATGGTTGCAGTGCTCATGGTGATGCGATGGTTGCGGTGGTGGTGCTGCGGTGGTGGTGCTGCGATGGTTGCAACAGTGGTGGTGCTGCGATGGGTGCGTTGGTGCTGCTGCGATGGTTGCATTGGTGGTGGTGCTACGATGGTTGAGTTGGTGGTGGTGCTACGATTGGTGTGGTGCTGCTGCTGTTGCTACGATGATGGTTGTTGTGCTGCGATGCGATGGTTGCGGTGCCGGTGGCTCTACGATGGTCGTGGTGGTGGTGGTGGTGTTGAGGTGGTTGTTATGATGATGTAATGTGAGGAGAGAATGAAAAGATTTTGACTTCAAGAAAGAGAAAGAATTGGATTTCATTTCTGTTTTAAAACTGATTAATTATAGAGTTGAAATCCACAAAAAGGTTAAATATTCAACTTTTATATTATATTATTATTAGAATAAGAAACATTTGTTTTTGAAGTAACTATAACTTTTTTAGTGGTTGATTATTATATAATTTTCAAATAAACCTACTTTAAACATTTTTGTCTACTTATGTGGTGTAACTTCGAGACAAATTCGTAACGTGATATAGTTTTCAAAGAGAACCCCGCGGCAATGCATGATTTTCATTTCTAGTTATATTTAAAATGATACTAATGTCACTAAAAAGAAGCACTAGATAAACAAACTGAGCATAGGAAAAATAATATAGAAATAAAAAACATATGCATAAATAAATAACTAAAAACAACATGGATTGAAAACTTAAACAACCAATATAAAAAACCAATATAAACGTGGCTATTGGGTCATGGGTTGTCATCGGGTGTGACTCGATGTATATGAAAATCTGATGGGAATGTCATCTGCACAAGGGCATACCCATAATCTAACAAGGAAATTAAAACCAGAATAACTATATATATATATATAGATCATGTGAAAACCCTTAGAAATTGTAAAAACTCTTTAACCTCATCACAACCATTCATTTAATATTAAAAATTCTAAATCATAATCAATGGCTTAGATGTCCCTAAGGGTAAATGAGTAATTTTGACTATGTACTTTTTTTTTAAATGTCAGATTCTTAAATTATATTTTTGACCAAATCTTATCTTTCTCACTCTCTATGAATCAATAACACATATCCATTTTATTTTTATCTAACAAATCTCATATCTCTTTTCAAATCTCATCAAATATCCCTCTCAAGAACACAAACAATCAATTCATCACACCCTCCCTAACATGCCGACAATATCACTACCGACTCACCACGTCAGCAATCCCACCACCCGCCTCACCACGGGTTCACGTCTTCACAAAGAATCTTGGCTATAAAAGCCGAGGTCGAGTCCCGAAGTGATACTAGCGCTTTTCACCGAAAAGACTTTTGTAATTTGCTCTCTCACACTCAAAAATAGTGATTTTTCATCGAAATCTATAATACTCCGGCAAACCTTTGCTTTTCCGATGAGTGTAATGGTGAAGAAGAAGTGATAGAGAGGTATAATTTATATATTTGTTTTGTTTTTTGATTCTAATAAACTAGTTTTCTTTGTAACTCTAAAACATTATAAACCTTTCTACTATTAATTTTTAGTTATTTAATTTCTTTATAGAACTTCATATTATATGTATTGTTTACATATGTATTTAAAGTTTTTTAGATTTACTTTTAATAAGTTTTGGATTCTAATTAATCTACCTGTTCAATGTGACCCATGATTGGTTTACATTGGATTAATTTTTTTATTTTTATTTTTTGTATGTTCTTGATTGATTTTTGAAAAAAGGTTAATGGTGTAATTACAATAGTTTTACGGTTTAGTTACACTGGTGTAATTACAATAGTTTACCAAATTGGTTTAGTTACACTGGTTTAGTTACGCTAGTTTTACAGATTGGTTTAGTTACACCGGTTTATAGATTGGTGTAATTACAAGCGTGTTTACAGATTAGTAGAAGACACACAAGATAAAATATTATTTTTTCTTTAGTTAAACTGGTTTACATTGAAAAAATGTTAGTAGTGTGTAACACCCGGATATTTATTATTTTGAAGCCGGTGAAGAAAGAAAAGAAAATAAAGCTCAAAGTCAAGGGACCAAACTCGCCAATGAAGAAAAGTTGGGAAATGTGGTGATATTAGTAGGGAGAGGGCAGCCCACTCTCCCCCCCACACCCCACATTTTAGATTTCATAGAGAGAAGAAGAGAAAAATGAGAAAAAGTTGGTTCGAGTTAGTTCGGGTCGCCAAAATCATCGTGTAGCAAGCCAAATTGAAGCTCTTGTCATTGTGCTTGTTTGTGTGAGTTCTAGAACCCCACTTTTACTTGTTTTGAAACGATTTTGGGGCTGGAAAACATCTGAAATCGGGTTTTTGGGTATGTGTATGTTGACCCGTTTGTGTATGTGTATGTGTATGTATGATGTGTTTGTGGCTTGATTGTGAGCTTGTGTGTGCTTGAATGGTGTCGTCGTATGCATCCCTAAGGTTTAGGATGGTCGGTTTGGGCTTAAAATGGGTTTAGAGGAGTTTGGAGGCCGAAAACCCTCGGCTGCAGTCGGGATGAACTGCATTCTGCATCAGTTAGGGCTAGGCGACCGACTGGAGGCCGAATGGAGGCCATACGGCCGATTAGGGTGCGATTGGGGTCCATTCGCACGATTGAATGTCCATTCGCATGATTGAAGGGCCAGTCGCATGGGGGTCATGCGACTGAAGGTCCAGTCGCATAAGTGCTCATCCGCATTAATCCTATTCGCATGAGGTCCATCCGCATTGTCCATTCGCACGACTGGATGTTTATTCCCACAGGTGTTCATCCGTATTAGTTCATTGCATGATGTTCAGTCACATGGAGGCCATGCGACTGAAGGGTGTCCATACGCCGAGTAGGGCTGTCACACCGAGGAAAGTGTAGTTTGACTTCTGACTTTCGGGGAAAAGTGCAAATGTAAGTTTTGACGTAAAGCTTCCCGTAAGAGCATGTAAGATGACGATTGGGGCCTTAGAGAGCATGTTGGGCATGACGATGATGATGTTGCATGTTAGGGCTTGTTATGTATGTATGATGTTGCCCTGTATGATGATGATGAATGTGTATGATATGTTCCTTAATAGGATGTATGTTATCTTTCTTGTGGCCTTATGTGTCATGCTAATGAATGAATGAAGTATTACGTAACGTAAAGTGAAAGATAATGAAAGAGAAACATAAAGTAAGAATGCATGCATTATTGAATGATGAACGAACGAAGGAAAGGCTTGCAAGCACATATATGAGGTGAGCAACTCGATTGTTGCAAGAGACTCGGATAGCGTGCCATCGATGAGAATGACAATGAGGTGAGCAACCCTGTTGTTGCAACAGACTCGGATGGTATGCAATCCTTGAGATTGCTATGAGGTGAGCACCCCTACGGTTGCAACAGACTCGGACAACGCGTTATTGTGAAGTTGCCATGAGGTGAGCAACCCTATGGTTGCAAGAGACTCGGAAAGCATGCCATCGTTGAAATTGGCAATTGGGGTGAGCAACTCTATGGTTGCAACAGACTCGAATGGCGCGAAGTCGTTGGGATTGTTAATGAGGTGAGCGACCTGTTGTCGCAACAGACTCGAAGGAACGAAAGTATAATGAACGAAAGATTTTGTATGAAAGAACGAAGTATGAATGAACGTGTATGAATTATCGGAATAATGTACAGAATAGGATCTTGGTCATTCGACCTCTGTAATCGTGGCTGAGTGCCACGAAGAGGGTAAAGTCTGACCGGATCTAGATAGAGAAGTGAACGATAATGTAACACGTTGAATAAGCAAAGTTAATGAACGGAATGATGAAGATAATACTGACATTATCTGTATGTACGTATGATGTATGATCGCGAACGAATGTAAAGTAAAGTATGTTCTATTTATAAAACTAGAACTCACTCAGCAACGCTGACTTTGATGTGTTTCCAGTTGGCAGGTAATGATTGCTGAGGATGGTACGGGCGACTACTCAGCTCTTTTGGGATGGCATTCTTTTGATTAATGTTTTTGCATTGTAATGCCAACAAGCTATTTTGTAATGAGTGTTGTATTAATTTGCAAAAGCATTTACATGGAAATGAAAGATTGTTTAGTTTTCCGTTGCGATTTTATGAAACTCAAATGTAATTATAGGTTTTATGTGCAATGAGAACCCAACTGTAAGCATCCCGGGAACGGGGCCTTACAAGTTGGTATCAGAGCCAAAGTTTAAGTGAAATGGGTAAATTTCAAAATAAACCTAATCTTAAACTGAGAATGGGATGGAAAGGGAATGGGATGCCCATCTGAGTAGCTACGTGCCATCAGGTATTTTCGTAAAGTTAACCGGTTTTATGTGCGCATGGTATGTGTTATGTGTTGTATTTGGATTTAAATACTGATGTAGCCAGGACAGGTAATGCTTGGGGTGTGAAGAGTAAAGTAAGTGGCTAATCACAATTGATTAGGGACTTACTATACTTAACATAAACCAAGCTGTTCCCTTGAATGACTATGTTGGTATTTGAATCTTTCAGTGTGCGTGTGATGGCCGGAGGTAGATCTTCGAAAGCTTCACGGGGTGGAGGTCACGGTGTTGAACCACGACCCAAAAGAGGGAGACCTAGAGTTTAGAGGGTCGTTCATGAAGAACCAGAGACCCCTCATCCGGAGGGTGGCGACGAAAGCGCCAATCTAAGAGCCTCGGTAAAGGAGGCTGTTGTAGAAGAAGTCCATCAGGTCATGTAGACAATCTTACCGTCTGTGGTGACCGAAGTTATTAAGGCTGTACGTGAAGGGGAAAGAAAAGAAAGAAACAGATCCTCTGGAGAACGGGAACAACCAGAGCCTGAAACGGTTCTATTTGATGACGAAGAGGAAGAAGAAGAGCCTGCGCCGGAGACGGCACGAGGATGTAATTATGGAGCTTTTATGAGATGCAAGCCCCCTACTTTTGATGGAAACGGCACAGCTGCAGCTGCTCACCGGTGGGTGAGGGAAATGGAAGCTGTTCTCAATATCAGCGAGTGCCGAGAGGACCAAAAGGTGAAGTTTGCTACCCACTCTTTTGTGGATTCAGCTCTGTGCTGGTGGGACAACATTGTCCAAGCTGAGGGTAGTAGGGCCATTGGGAAAATGAAATGGCCTGAGCTGAGAAGGTTGGTGATTGAGGAATTTTGTCCTCGTCGGGAAATGGACAAGGTCGAAAGGGAGTTCTTGCAACTGGAGGCGGGAACTATGACGCACCAGCAGTATACCACTAAATTCAACAAGATGGCACGTCTGGTGCCGGATCAGGTGACACCCTTGTCACGAAAGATTAAAAGGTATATTCAGGGTTTGCCAGCGGATATTCGCAGGCACATGATAGCTGCCCGGCCGAGTACGTTTAGGTCGGCGGTGGATTTGGCAGGGAGATTGTACGATGAGAGAACAATGGTGGTGACTGAGGGTGGCAAGAAGAGCGGTGGTGATCGAAACTGGCGGGGGAAGAGGTTTGGTCGGGGTGATGCCTCGACGGGTAATAAGAAGGCACGAGCGGATGATCGCCGTGTGGTCACATCAAGTGCGGGGTCGAAAAGGTGTGGCAAGTGTGGAAGGGACCACGGCGGGGAATGTAGGTTTGGGTCAAACTTATGCTTCAAATGTGGGAAGGCGGGGCACCTGGCAAGGGACTGTCGTTAGTCCGGTGCTATAACTGTGGTGAAGAGGGTCACGTAAGTAAGGATTGTAAGAAGTCGAGGGCTGAGAGTTCTGGGATGAAGAGAACTGGAGGTGAAGGACCGAGGGCGAGCGCCAGGGCATTTACCATGACACAGGAGGAAGCTAGGACAGACCCTGATGTCGTGTCCGGTACGTTTCCGGTGAACCAAACTTTAGCTTCTGTGCTATTTGATTCTGGTGCTAGTAGGAGTTTTATTTCTGCTGCTTTCTGTGCTAAGCTGCCTGTTAGTAGTAGACGTGTTGATGCGCCCTTTGATGTAGAAACTGCCATAGGTAAGTCTACCAGGATTTCGGAGATGATAGAAAACTGTGAGGTGGAATTAGAAGGTCACAAGTTTCCTGTTAGACCGTTCGTGATGACCTTGGGTGGTTTTGATTTGGTTCTTGGGATTGATTGGTTGGCGGACTTCGAGGCGAGCATCGTGTGTCGCAAGAAGATGATTCGGTTGACAGCGCCTGATGGAAGTTTGGTAACGGTTTATGGTGATCGGGTTACTACGATCCCGAAGGTGATCTCAATGGCTGTGGCGGGAAAGTGTATGAGGCGTGGATGTAGCGCCTACTTGGCTTACGTCAAGGATGTAGATGCACCAACACCACAACTGCCTGATGTACCGGTTGTGTGTGACTTTCGAGACGTGTTCCCTGAAGATTTACCAGGGGTACCACCTGACAGAGAAATTGAATTTTAGATTGATCTGATACCGGGTGCCCAACCTATTGCCAAGGCATCATATCGGTTAGCTCCCACGGAGATGAAAGAGTTGATGGAACAGTTGCAAGAGTTGCTTGATAAGGGGTTCATTAGACCGAGTATCTCTCCTTGGGGTGCTCCGGTCTTGTTTGTAAAGAAGAAGGACGGTTGTATGAGGATGTGCATCGACTACCGCGAGCTGAACAAGTTGACAGTAAAGAACCGATACCCCTTACCGAGAATAGATGATTTTTCGATCAGCTTCAGGGTGCCAGTTGGTTTTCAAGAATAGATCTTCGGTCTGGCTATCATCAGTTGAAGGTAAAGGAACAAGATATCCCTAAAACAACTTTCCACACACGCTATGGTCATTACGAGTTTCTTGTCATGTCCTTTGGTTTGACCAACGCGCCAGCTGCTTTTATGGATTTGATGAACCGTGTGTGTCGACCGATGCTGGATAAATCAATGATTGTGTTTATTGATGATATCCTGATTTACTCAAGGAGCGAAGTAGAACATGCCGGTCACATTCGAGAGGTTCTAGGGACGTTGAGAAGGGAGAAATTGTATGCTAAATTCTCCAAGTGCGCATTTTGGTTGCGCGAAGTTCAGTTTTTGGGTCATGTGGTGAATCCTGATGGGATTATGGTGGACCCAGCGAAGGTGGAGGTGGTTATGCAATGGAGGTCACCAAAGACGCCATCTGAGATCCGTAGTTTCTTGGGCTTGGCGGGCTACTATAGAAGATTCATCCAAGACTTCTCTAAGATTGCTTCTCCACTAACTAAGTTGACCCTAAAGGATGTGAAGTTTGTATGGGGTCAAGCTCAAGAGAAGGCGTTCGAAAAGCTGAAGGCAAGACTGACTCAAGCTCCTGTTCTGTCATTACCCGATGGAAGCGAAGATCTGGTGGTTTATTCTGATGCTTCCTACTCAGGGTTGGGGTGTGTGTTAAAGCAGAGAGGGAAGGTTATAGCCTACGCATCCTGGCAGTTGAAATTTCATGAGGTTAATTATCCCACTCATGACTTGGAGCTAGCAGCCGTGGTCTTTGCGTTAAAGATTTGGAGGCACTATCTCTACGGGACGAAGTGCACCATATTCACTGACCACAAGAGTCTGAAGTACTTCTTCGAGCAAAAAGACCTGAACATGAGGCAGAGGCGATGGTTGGAGCTTATAAAGGATTATGATTACGAGATCCATTACCATCCGGGCAAAGCTAATTTGGTGGCAGATGCCCTTAGCCGAAAGGAAAGGCCCGAACCGATTTGGGTGAAAGCTTATCAACTAATCATGACCTCTGATGTGATGAAGCAAATCAAGGAGTTTCAAGATGAGGCATTGAAAGAAGATCACCTTAACTCGGAAAGAATGAGAGGTCTGGTTGGGGAATTGGGTGAAAACACACTCGGTGTTAGAACTCGATTCGGTCGTGTGTGGATTCCTCGTTTTGGGGATCTACGGGTGAAGATAATGGATGAAGCTCACAAGACTCGATACTCCATTCATCCTGGTGCCACGAAAATGTACCATGATATGAAGAAAGATTATTGGTGGCCGGGTATGAAGCGTGACGTGGTGGAGTATGTGAGTAAGTGCCTTACTTGCTTATAGGTGAAGGCAGAGCATCAAAAGCCGTATGGGAAGATCCAACCTTTGGATATACCGGAATGGAAGTGGGAGCACATCACCATGGACTTCATTACGAAGCTGCCACGTACTCCGAAAGGGTACGATGCCATATGGGTGATAGTTGATCGTTTGACGAAGAGTGCTCACTTTCTACCGATCCGCGAGACGTATTCATCTGAGAGGTTGGCCGATCTGTTCATCAAGGAAATTGTAACTCGTCATGGTGTGCCGGTGTCTATTGTGTCTGATCGCGACACTCGGTTTACATCTAAATTTTGAAAGAAATTCCACGACGCTATGGGGACGAGGTTACATATTAGCACGGCTTATCATCCCCAAACCGATGGTCAGTCAGAAAGGACCATTCAGACATTGGAAGACATGCTTCGAGCATGTGTGATTGATTTTTGTGGAAGTTGGGATGACTACCTACCGTTAGCTGAATTCTTCTACAACAACAACTATCATGCCAACATTGGTATGCCGCCATATGAGATGCTATACGGTAGGAGATGCAGAACACCCGTTTGTTGGGGTGATATTGGTCAGAAGGAATTGGGGAGCGTCGAGGTAATCGAGGCTACGACTGAGAAACTTGAAAAGATCAAAGCCTTTATGAAGGCAACCAAAGACAGACATAAGTCGTATGCTGATAAACGACGTAGGCCGATTGAGTTCCAGGTGGGTGACCGGGTTATGCTGAAGGTCTCACCTTGGAAGGGTATTATCCGATTCAGAAAGCGGGGCAAGTTGAGCCCAAGGTATATAGGCCCTTTCCGAATCATTGCTCGAGTAGGAGAGGTGGCCTATAGACTGGAGTTACCAGATGAGTTAAATGGAATTCACCCGACATTCCATGTATCTCATCTAAGGAAGTGCCTAGAAAATGGAGATACGATTGTCCCATTGGAAGATATCGAAGTAGATGAACGGCTCAATTATGTGGAGCAACCAGTGGCAATCATCGACCGAAAGGAGAAAAGGCTAAGGAATAAAGTGGTTCCTCTTGTGCGTGTACAGTGGAAGCACAGGAAGGGATCCGAGTCAACGTGGGAGACTGAGGAAGAAATGAGACAGCATTACCCACGTTTGTTTGATGAATAACAGGTTTCGGGGACGAAACCTATTTAAGGGGGGTGGACTTGTAACACCCGGATATTTATTATTTTGAAGCCGGTGAAGAAAGAAATGAAAATAAAGCTCAAAGTCGAGGGACCAAACTCGCCAACGAAGAAAAGTTGGGAAATGTGGTGATATTAGTAGGGAGAGGGCAGCCCACTCTCCCCACACACCCCACATTTCAGATTTCATAGAGAGAAGAAGAGAAAAAGGAGAAAAAGTTGGTTCGAGTTAGTCCGGGTCGCCAAAATCATCGTGTAGCAAGCCAAATCGAAGATCTTGTCGTTGTGCTTGTTTGTGTGAGTTCTAGAACCCCACTTTTACTTGTTTTCAAACGATTTTTGGGGCTGGAAAACATCTAAAATCGGGTTTTTGGGTATGTGTATGTTGACCCGTTTGTGTATGTGTATGTGTATGTATGATGCGTTTGTGGCTTGATTGTGAGCTTGTGTGTGCTTGAATGGTGTCGTGGTATGCATCCCTAAGGTTTAGGATGGTCGATTTGGGCTTAAAATGGGTTTAGAGGAGTTTGGAGGCCGAAAACCCTCGGCTGCAGTCGGGATGAACTGCATTCTGCATCAGTTAGGGCTAGGCGACCGACTGGAGGCCGAATGGAGGCCATACGGCCGATTAGAGTGCGATTGGGGTCCATTCGCACGATTGAATGTCCATTCGCACGATTGAAGGGCCAGTCGCATGGGGTCATGCGACTGAAGGTCCAGTCGCATAAGTGCTCATCCGCATTAATCCTATTCTCATGAGGTCCATCCGCATTGTCCATTCGCACGACTGGATGTTCATTCCCATAGGTGTTCATCCGTATTAGTTCATTCGCATGATGTTTAGTCGCATGGAGGCCATGCGACTGAAGGGTGTCCATACGCCCGAGTAGGGCTGTCACACCGAGGAAAGTGTAGTTTGACTTCTGACTTTCGGGGAAAAGTGCAGATGTAAGTTTTGACGTAAAGGTTCCCATAAGAGCATGTAAGATGACAATTGGGGCCTTAGAGAGCATGTTGGGCATGACGATGATGATGTTGCATGTTAGGGCTTGTTATGTATGTATGATGTTGCCCTGTATGATGATGATGAATGTGTATGATATGTTCCTTAATAGGATGTATGTTATCTTTCTTGTGGCCTTATGTGTCATGCTAATGAATGAATGAAGTATTACGTAACGTAAAGTGAAAGATAATGAAAGAGAAACATAAAGTAAGAATGCATGCATTATTTAATGATGAACGAACGAAGGAAAGGCTTGCAAGCACATATATGAGGTGAGCAACTCGATTGTTGCAAGAGACTCGGATAGCATGCCATCGATGAGAATGACAATGAGGTGAGCAACCCTGTTGTTGCAACAGACTCGGATGGTATGCAATCCTTGAGATTGCTATGAGGTGAGCACCCCTACGGTTGCAACAGACTCGGACAACGCGTTATTGTGAAGTTGCCATGAGGTGAGCAACCCTATGGTTGCAAGAGACTCGGAAAGCATGCCATCGTTGAAATTGGCAATTGGGGTGAGCAACTCTATGGTTGCAACAGACTCGAATGGCGCGAAGTCGTTGGGATTGTTAATGAGGTGAGCGACCCTGTTGTCGCAACAGACTCGAAGGAACAAAAGTATAAATGAACGAAAGATTTTGTATGAAAGAACGAAGTATGAATGAACGTGTATGAATTATCGGAATAATGTACAGAATAGGATCTGGTCATTCGACCTCAGTAATCGTGGCTGAGTGCCACGAAGAGGGTAAAGTCTGACCGGATCTAGATAGAGAAGTGAACGATAATGTAACACGTTGAATGAGCAAAGTTAATGAACGAAATGATGAAGATAATACTGACATTATCTGTATGTACGTATGATGTATGATCGCGAACGAATGTAAAGTAAAGTATGTTTTATTTATAAAACTAGAACTCACTCAGCAACGCTGACTTTGATGTGTTTCCAGTTGGCAGGTAATGATTGCTGAGGATGGTACGGGCGACTACTCAGCTCTTTTGGGATGGCATTCTTTTGATTAATGTTTTTGCATTGTAATGCCAACAAGCTATTTTGTAATGAGGTTGTATTAATTTGCAAAAGCATTTACATGGAAATGAAAGATTGTTTAGTTTTCCGCTGCGATTTTATGAAACTCAAATGTAATTATAGTTTTATGTGCAATGAGAACCCAACTGTAAGCGTCCCGGGAACGGGGCCTTACATAGTGTAATTACAATAGTTTTACAGATTAGTTTATATTATTTTACAGATTGTTTTACATTAGGTTAATTATGTTACAGTGGTGTAGTTTTGTTTTTTTTATTTTTTTATAGTTTTGAAATTTGGTTATAGTGGCGTAGATGCGTAGTTACATGATTTAATGTCGTTTAGTTGTTAGGTTGTTGTAATGACGGCATGACTATAAGTTTGAATGGTATAATATCGGGGTAGTGGTGATTAGTTTGTTTTAAATTCGTTTAATAGATTGTTTTACATTGGTTTACATTGATGTAATGTTGTTTGGTTGCTGTAATGATTATGTTACTTTTAGTTAGAGTGTTGTAATATCATGTATTTAACAGTGTAAGTAGATGTTTTCATTAGAATTTTGCTAAAGATTACATTAGTATAACATGGTATAATGTCATTTGGTTGTTAGCATAACATTAGTAACAGTAAGTAGATGTTTTAGGTTTTTACAATGTTGTTACGCTTATTTATATTAACGTAATAGTAAGTTGCATTAGTTTATATTTGTTTTACAGATTGATTTATATTTATTAATATTGATTTACATCAGTTTACATTGGTGTAATATTGAGTTTTTCATAGTGTAACTTGGTGTTGTAAAATGGTTTTACGTGTTTTAAATATTTTTTAGGTGTTGTAAATGCTAGTTATAGTGATGTAACTACAGGCATCTTAGCTAAAGTATACAAAAATTGTTAAAACTATATGAAAATTAAAAAGAAAAAAAACACGAATTTAACCGTGTAATTTTTATAAAATAACAATATAGTATAAAAAAGTTATGAATGTATAACAAGAATTGGATGTAAAGTTATTTTTATTATATATATATATATATATAGAAGGAGAGAGAAAAATATATGGTGACACTTGTCACCACTATATTCAACCTGATTTTTTTGAATTACTTAATTGACCAAATTATCATTTTCTATTGATATAATCATATTGACACATGCCAAGATCTCATCTATCTCAAAACAAATAAATGAATTAAATAGAGTTAAAGGTTCTTATTAAAACTTATCCTATATATATATATACATATATATATATATATACATATATATACATATATATATATACTATATATTAGTTAAACTAAATACTAAAGTTCTGGTAAAGTTTAAGAATCATAAATGTCATTACCATAAATAGGATAGTTAAAGATAGTATATAAGTGTCAAAAGCAAGGGTATAAATACCCTTCTTGTACCTTCATTTGAATTACGATGTATGTAATATAGGCAAGTTTATATTCTGTCAAATCTTAGTAAATTGTTATTCTTAACAACGAAATCTCTCTGCTAAAGTGTGTTTAATTCCCTTGAAACCTAACAATTGGTATCAGAGCGGTGTCAACGATCCTTCAAAAGAAAATAGAAATCGATTAACCACCATAAGTATCATCGAGAGATCAAATACAAGTTTCTAAGCCTCTATTTTGTACATTCAATCGGATACATAATCAAAAACGAAATCAATCATCAAGTTTGTTTGTTTGATTCGGAAAACATCGTTTCTCCAAGATTTCTCAATGAACAGATATAAGGCCCCTTTCTAGAGAACTTCACAGTCGGTCACTCACAGCAATTAAAAACATTAAACATCATAATTATACAATCTTAAGCAGCAACATAAAAGAATTAAACATTATAAATAATTTATCAAAAACCATTTATTTCATTTAAACCACTGTGGTTGAGCAATACATCACTATTTAACTGATTACAAAAGAATTATTTTACTGCATTACAAAACAACAACAACATAAAATACGAATGGATGTTAGACTTTCCCTGCCGAGTAGCTTTACCCTCGTGCCATCCTCAGCAATAATTACCTGCCAACTGAAAATCTATAAAAGTCAGCGTTGCTGAGTGAGTTCTAGCTTTATAAGTAATAAAATACTTTCTGTAGGTATACATATGAAAATACTCTGTTCATGAAAACTTCATCTCTTTATACATGAGCACGCATTAACTATACAATCAGGTAATGCTTATCTCTTTACTGTATGCCTTGTTTACTCTGTAATCTTTTATATTTATCTTTCACTGTCTATGTGGATCAATGAGCAATACCCCAACTATGTGCGCGATGGAAAACGGGTGATGGACCATCTATATCCCTCGAAAGGGTCAACTGTATCCCCCGAAAGGGTTCTGTGTACTGTGTACAAGGCCAACCCAATCACCCAGGGTACGCTACAAGGGTCCTGCCAATCTCAATTGATTGGCCCTGTGTGCACAATAGGTTAGCTAACCCGCAACACATTTGAGCTAACGACAACACGGTCGTGTCCCTCCTATGAGCTTGCAAGACTTGTTAACATTTTATTATGGTTCCTCTTCTTTTCTTTATTACTCTTTCGCTTTATTATTACTAGATACTTTACGTTATGATAATAACATGCCACGTAAATTCACATACTATAAGTAATAATAATGATAATATCAATAATAAATAATAAGGAACATCATATGTAATCATAACATGCATGGAACATCATCATTACTAAGCCCTAGTCAACTCTGGTCAAAACCCTAAAACACAGACTCCTAGAAAACTATGTAAAATTTTCTAAGTGTTAGGCGCATGGGAACTATTTAGGAGCATGAGCCCTGTTTGGGCGTTTTACCACTATGCGGGCGCATCAGTTAACACTTAATCATTTTATCACTTAGGCGCATGAACTATTCAGGCGCATGAGTACTATTTGTGCGTATGACAGACGCATGAGTAATTCAGACGCATGGACACTTAGGCGCATGAGCCACTTGGGCGCATGGGCACTATTGGGGCGCATGGCCCTACACTTGGTCATCCGGTTAACATTTCTAGGCGCATGGGCTACACTTAAATCTTCCTAAGGCATTTTCAGACGTATGAACCTTCTGTGTAACTTGTTCTTAGCATGTTTTCATACCCATTTATCAAATCTATCTGTTCTAAGCTTAACATGACTATTCTAAGCATGAACAACCTATAAACATTCAAGAATTTAACCTTTAACAAGCACAATGCATACGAGTAACATACATAAACTTTGCAAAAACATTTTAATACATTTTCAGCCCCAAAGATAGTTTTAAACAAGTAAGAACCGGGGTCTAGAACTCACCTGGTGCAACTTGGGTGTTCTTCCTTTTTACCCGCTTGCTATGAGTTCAAAACACCTAGGAACAACATCCAAAAACACACACCCGAGCACAAACACAACCATAAGTACATAAACACATAACCAGGATAAAACCGTTATAAACATGTAAAAACCACGAATTCTTACCTTGAATTCGTTCACTTCTTCTTCTTCTTCCACAAGTCGAGAGTTCTCTCCTGCTCTCTCTCTCTAAACCGAAGAAATGGTGATGTGAAATGAGGGAGGGTGGGCGGCCATGCCCACCTTTACACCAACTTTTCAAAGATTTTTGTCCTTTTACACTTTTAGTCCCTCCACTTGGACTGAATTGTCTTTCTTTCTTTTATTCTTTATTTCTTTGTCTTTTTAAAAATAACCAGGTGTTATAACAGATTGATCATTTATGCTCATGTTTTGCAAAACAAGACCAAAAACTCAAATGATATTCCGGAAAGTAAAAAATGAAATCGAGAGACATTCAAATTGGAATTTATTGATTCAAATTTGATTCGCCAACGCCTTCAAGAGTTGATTTCAGAAATGGTTTCCAAAATCAAGAAAACAGATTGAACAATGTTTTTGTTTTTCCCGAACCCGTTTGTTTTCAATCAAAGAAGAAAACTGAAATCACTTAATCAAATATTCGATCATCAGAGGCAGAATCCAATTGATTTCATTAGAAGACTCAGAACCAAAAGGCCCTACAAATCGCTTCGATCGATCGAGAATTACAACAACGTACACAACAATTTTCTGTCAATTTTGATTTTAAAAGTCAATAAAGTTTTTAAAGGAGAATTAAAAGTTTTGGGTTAAAGTTCTTTTGAAAATCAAAGTCGGTTTGACTAAAATTGTTGAGGTATACATTTTTCTAAAGAACATATTCTTTTATGAATGTGTTTTTAAAGAACGTATATGTTTTAGAAAGAAAGGATAATTAGTAAAGGAACAGGAGGTTTAAATTTGTTTCAATCCATGAGTAAACAAATTAACAACAGTTTGTAGGTTTGATTAAATCCGAGTGATCGAAAACCAGGTTGTTCTCTTTCCGCGAGTAGCACAAGGTTAGAAATTTGATCAAGGAGTAAGTTGGTCAAACAATAGTTTAGCGGTTTTTTGATCAAATCCTAGTGATCAAAAAACCAGGTTGTTCTTGTAAAATTATTGCATATATAAAGAAAAGAAGTAGAATCATCTATGACATAAGGTTTGCCAAATTCAAATATTGTAGCAATAAAAGAAAGAGGTACATAAGTGACTTTTCAATGTCCAATCCTCAACTCTACAAATTACACAATATAGGCCTTGACGATTAGAGCAATCTTAATGTCCATGGAATATGAGAAGCAATCAAACCAATAATAGGATCTGAAGCCATTCAAAAGAAAAACAATGCAGCAATTGCTATGTTATATCAAGTAGTTCCAGAAAACATGGTTTTACAAATTGCTAATCTCACTTCGGCTAAAGATATTTGGGAAGTGTTAAAAGTTCGACACGTTGGAGTTGATAGGGTTAAAAAAGGCGCATATTCAAACACTTGAGTCGGAATTTGAATCTTTGAAGATGAGTGTTAACGAGTCACTTGATGTTTATACCAGGAAGATTAGTGAAATAGCATCAGAAGCAAATAGTCTTGGATACACAATTGGATGACAATAGATTAGTTTGAAAACTACTCGGTTCTGTATCATAAAAGTTCATACAAATAGTTGCTGCAAATGAATACTTTGCATATCTTAATACGATACCATTCCAAGAAGTTGTGGGAAGATATTTGAGGAACGTACTAAGAAGCGAAGTAAGGAGGAAGACATGTCTAGTAAACTACTATTCACTGAAACAAAAGGAAAGGAGAAAGTCAAATACCATAAATGTGAGCATTACGGGTATGGAAACTCAAATCGGCAAGACTTTGGACGTGGCCGAGGCAAAGGTCGGGTGTTTGGGAAAGGTCGAGACGATGGTGGAGTACAACGGGACAAAAGCCGTGTAAGGTGCTACAAATGTAACGAGTTTGGACATTTTATAAATGATTGTCCAAAATGAAAATAAAAAAAGGAAGCTCATCTAATTCAATGTGATGAAGATGAACCTATTCTATTATGAAGAAAATTTGAATCACAAAGAAAGATGAAGACCTCCTTGAAACATATTTAGTTTAAGGGGGAGTATTAGTAGTTAAACTAAATATTAAAGTTTAGAGTCAAAAGTGTTATCCTGTAAAGTTTAAGGATGATAAATGTCATTAGCATAAGTAGGATAGTTAAAGGTAGTAATATTACTGTTAAAAGCTTGGGTATAAATACCCTTCTTGTACTCTCATTTGAACTATGATGTATGTAATATATGCAAGTTTATATTCTTTCAAATCTTTCTAAATTGTTATTCTCAACAAACAATTCTCTGTGTAAAGTATGCTTGATTCCCTCTATACCCAACATATATAACACTAAATAATTGCAACATCTTGTTTGATACTTTATGGACACTAAGTTCTTAACTAATCAAATTAATAAGCTGAAAAACTATGTCTAGGATTTGAACCAATAAAGTATTGGGTAACAATACATCAAACACTTGTTGTTCCATGAAAATAATCTATTATGTGAAACATGAAAACTAAAAGATATATCAATTAATGCAAATACACATAAGTGGTTATACTTCATTGTTGTTTATGAACCAGTATATTTAATTAGCATCTTCAACAAATCTCACTAGATGATAATTATTAGGCTGATAAGAATTAAGGAATCTTTTGCCTCAAGTACCACTAAAATGTTTGTATTTATTATGGAGGAGCTGTGAACTACATAGTTAAATCTATTTGGGTGGGGTGATTCGAGGATGGGTGGCCTTTTAAGAAGTCTCCATTGAAAGAATCAAAACAATTTATTAAGCATTTTATGGGCAAAGCTGACTAACAGCACCCTTGGTTGGGTCCCTAAAAATAATGACTTGGTTGGATCCCTAAAAAATAATGAAAGTCGGATTCGCTAATATGGGGTTAGATGTTACAAATGATATCATAGATACTTTTATTATGTCTAGGATGTTGGTGCAAACCTCAAAGACAATGAGTTCTCGAGGAGTGTTTATGACCCACCTTGGTGAATCTCATGTTGGTAATATTAGTGGTATTAAAGTATATTTTAGTAGGTTGGATTATTTTGTTGATCGAGGAAATAACTTTAGAGCAATAAGCAGATTCAAGTTTGTTTTATTTGATTTGCTTGTTCTATGCGCGCTTACAACATCTCACATCCTTGATCAATGTGGTAGGAAAAACATCATCAAGGAGGATAAGTAAATAACGCCACGGGGAATAACACCACTAGGAAAATCTTGCATTAATTATGACCACGAGAGATGATGAGTTTATAATCAATGCAGCAAATCCTAAAAACATATGCTGTAAGCAAAACTTGAAAACTAGACATTTAACTACCCAAATTTACTCCTGGTTATAACACAATTATTAGAACCAGTAAACTTAATTTTTCTACCTAAATTGAATTGTCAATTTCAAATATATATCATTAAGGATTTATATACGTGTGCATGTTTTTAAAACTAAACTAGCGATGTTTGTAAATGTTAGTTTTGTAGTGAGTAGTCAAATAAGGTTTTGTTAGAGGTCAATAGTTGTTGATCTGTATTTGTGTAAGGGGTTGTTTTGCAAATGTTGTGAGTTAGTTAGTAACACGTAGTTAGTAGTGGGTAATCAATGCGATTAAATATAATAGTAGAATTAGAGAAAGAAGAGACTAACTTCTTCTTCTCAATTTTGTTTTTCTTTCTAATCAATCTTCACTGTAATCTGAGTTCTAATCGAATCACTTAACTAATTGTTTTTTAGTTGATTGGTTTCTTCTTGAGTGATTGTCGGATTGCTGTTAACAATGTTAATGTTACTTTTAATATTTGATACCCCTTAAAAATCATAATGAAAGAAGTTTCAGTGTATGATTCCCATTTCAAAGAAATATCAACAACTTGCATGCAGTCATCGCGAATAGACAAATTCTTAGACTTGAATTGTCAAATTTTTTTTCAAACTACCTACATTACAAACTATTTTTATTTCCTATGCATGGTTCTTAAAATAGTGAACGTTTAAGACTGAGTAGGACTTATTTTGGAATTTTCATATGGAAAACAATATAACTTGTAATCATCCCAAATAGACAAATATATGTAGACTGAATTTTCAACTTTCTTTGGGAATTAGCCGGTACTTTCATTTAGGATTCCCAAACTAAATGATACTTATCAAAAGAAGTTATCGTTCATGTAAAAGCAAATAAAATCTTTAAGAACTACAACAAATCATTTTAACCATTATACTACTTATTATATCTAAATTGACAAAAACAAAAAAAAACATGTAGAATTTTATATCTTTAATATTTCTTTGTAAAAATATGGTATTTATACTCTTTCATTAAGGCCATATGACCAGGCTTCCCGCACTTGAAGCAAACATTCAATCCCCTCCTACACTCGCCACTGTGCTCCTTCCCATATTTGCCACACTTCTTCGATCCCGTACCCGGTGTGACCACACGGCGGTCATCCACCCTTGCCTTCTTGTTACCCATCGAGGCATCACCCCGACCAAACCTCTTCCCATTCCAGTTCCGATCACCACCACCCTTCTTGTTCACCTCATCCACCACCACCTCACGCTCATCATACAATATTTCGGCCAAATCAACTGCCAACCTAAACGTGCTCGGTTGGGCAGCGATCATGTGCCTACGGATATCCACCGGCAAACCCTAAACATATCTCTTGATTTTTCGTGACAAGGGTGTCACTTGGTCCGGCACTAGACGTGCCATCTCATTAAATTTGGTGGTGTACTGCTGATGTGTCATGGTTCCCGCCTCCATCTGTAGGAACTCACTTTACCTTATCCATTTCCCTGTGAGACAAAACTCCTCAATCACCAACTTTTCAGCTCAGACCATCTCATCCTACCAATAGCCCGACTACCCTCAGCTTGGATAATATTGTCCCGCTAGCATAAAGCTGAGTCCACGAAAGAATGGACAGCAAACTTCACTTTCTGATCCTCTCGGCACTCGCTGGTGTTCAGAATAGCTTCCATTTCTCTTACCCATCGGTGAGCAGTAGCAGCAGTGCTATTTCCATCAAAAGTAGGGGGCTTGCATCATTGAAACGCCCCGTAGTTATAGCCTCGTACCGCCTCCGGCCCAGGCTCTTCTTCTTCATCCTCTTCATCATCGGAGAAAACCGTTTCAGGCTCTGGTTGCTCCGTCCTCCCGAAGACCGGTTTCTCTCCTTTCTTTCCCCTTCTCGTATAGCCTTGATTACTTTGGTCACCACAGACAGTAAGATCGTCTGCATGAACCGATGAACTTCTTCCACAACCGCCTCTTTTACTGAGGCCCTCAGATTGGCGCTCTCATCGCCACCTTCTGGATGAGGAGTCTCGGGTTCTTCCTGAACCACCTTTTCAACTCTAGGCCTTCCTTTTTTGGGTCGTGGTTCAGCACCACGACCTCCACCACGTGAAGCTTTTGAAGATCTACCACCAGCCATCCACACACACACACTGAAAGATTCAAACACCAACATGATCATTCAAGGGAACAACTTAGTTTATATCAAGTATAGTAAGTCCCTAATTATAGTGGCAAGTTGTGATTAGCCACTTACTTTACTCTTCATATCTTAATCATTACCTGTCCTGATTACATCAGTATCTAAATCTACAAACAACACATAACCACATAACATGCACACGTAATACCGATTAACATTACGAAAATACCTGATGGAACGCAGCTACTTAGACCGGCAACACATAAAAGTTAGCGTTTCTGAGTGAGTTCTAGTTTTAAAATAAAACATACATTATCTTTCGCTTTAAAACCATTCTTTACTTTCTTTCAAATCATAACAGACTTTAGAACTTGATCACATATCATACATACACATAGATAATAGTTATTATCTTCATCATCGTTCATTTCATTCTTATTATCTTCTCGTTTTCATCTAGGTCCTGTCATGTGCTTAACCCCCCTCTAGAGCACCAAGTAATTCATCTAGGGTTAAGCGACAAGGACCCATACGTCTAGTCAATCACAAAGACTGAACCCATGTGTGCATCCTTCTGGGGTATTTAACCCGCACACAGTTGAGAGGACACCCTTCATTGGGTGTGAACCTCCATACATTTGCTTAATCACAAGGATTAAGCCCCAGTGTGCATCCTTCTGGGGTAGCTAACCCACACACGTTTGAGTTAACACCCTTCATTGGGTGTGAACCTCCATATATTTTCTTGCAAGACTTTATTACATTCGTTCATTTATTTATTTATGCATTCTTCATTTCGTTCCTCTTTTCATTATCTTCCACTTTACGTTACATAATACTTTTCATTTCATTTGTTAGCATACAAGGTAAAGCCACGGAAAGACAATTATATAAAGCAAGGAAAATGAACAGAAACATACAACATCACCATACAAGGCACAAATTAAGCATAAACAGCAGTCATACATCAAGTCCTTCACAACATCTACGACCTCGAAAGTCACTTACATGAACCCCAAAGACAAAGCCCACGTAATACTATTCCCTCAAAATCAGAAAATAAACTGAGTCCTTTCGAGCGCACGAGCCCTATTTAGGCGTATGGGTACCCTTCAGTCGCATGGCCTCCCAAGCGACTGAACACTTAGGCGAATGGACATTATGCGAATTGGCACTAATGCGGATGAGCACTAATGTGGATGGGCACTAATGCGGATGGGTTCTAATGCGGATGGGAACTAATGTGGATGGTCACTATGGGCGAATGAACCCTATGCGAATGAACACCTAGGCGTATGAACCTCAGTCGCATGACTCCCATGCGAATGAACCTCAGTCGCACGAATCACATGCGTATGGACCTCAGTCGTGCGACTCACATGCGTATGGACCTCAGTCCCATGGCACCCATGCACATGGACTTCAATCACATTCCTTTTAGTCGCACGACCTCCAGTCGCATGCCATTCGGTCGCCTAGCCCTAGCTGATGCAGACTGCAGTTCACCACGAACCCAATATGCCTTTTTCAGCCTCCAAGCCCTCCCAAACATGTTCTAAGCTCAAATTAACGATCCTAAACCTTAAAACACATACCATAACACCATTCAAGCACACACAAGCCTGAAATCAAAACCCATTCGAATCACACACAAACACATACACACGGGTTCAACTCGCACTTCAAAAAAACAGGTTTACTATGTGCTCCAGCCCCAAATCAGTTGGAAACATGCAAAATAAGGGTCCTAAAACTTACACAAACAACACCGCCGAGTGGAGCTTCAATCCAACCCACCACACCTCAACTTTCCAGCTTGAATCCATGAAACCGGAGCTTGAAACCCATTTTTCTCCCTCTCTTCTCTCTTGGCTGAATTTTATGAGTGTGGGGAAGGATGTGGACTGCCCTCCCCTCTTAATCCCCCAATCTTCCAAACCTTCTCCCGTTTTAACAAATTTGGTCCCTCGACTTTGGGCTTTATTTCTTTTCTTTTTTTTTCTTTATTTGGATTCAAGGAAAATAACCAGGTGTTACATACATGATAATTATTTTAAGTAACTAAATTAAACTATAAAAAATCTATGATATAAATTATTTTTATTTTAACAATTTATTAATACATACAAAATTATATGATTTCAACTATATTTTATCTTTAAAAATAGCGTAATAATTTTCAATTTCATCATTTGTTATAATTTTCAAATATTAATTATATTTTATTTCATCAAAAACTTATAACATCTAGAAAATAATATATTTATAAAACTAATGATTTTTACATGTTATACTTTTTCCACCCATGTAATACATAGGCTCTAACCTAGTAAATCATATATAAATTATTTATATTTAACTACATATATAAATATAATTATAATATAGTTAAATCCGGTCCGACCACCAAACCAATAAAACGTCTGGTACAACATCTGATCCGGTTCTGAAAAATTGCTTAAGATTAATCATCCATTTAATAATTAAATTTGTGCATGTTTTTTCTTTCTTTTTGAATGGCAATACTTCGTGTTTGTGTGTATTGAAATTTAAATTAATTATGTCGTTATTATTTTTATTTCTAATGGTTCTAAAAATATTGTATTTAATACTGAGATGGACCTTATTTGGAATTCTCATATGTAAAGCAATATAACTTGTAATCATCCCAAATAGACAAATATGTAGACTTGAATAGTCAACTTTCTTTGAGAATTACGTAGTATTTTCATTTAAGGATTCCCAAACTAAATGATATATTTCATAAGGAGTTTAATGCAAAAGCAAATAACTACAACGAATATTTTGTCCGTCATACTAGCATTAGCTTTAATGAATTCGTGTATTACACGAGTTGAATAATAAAATAATAATTAGAATACTTTTTATTAATTATAAAATAATATGTGATTTAAATTATGTAGAAGTAAGTATTATAAGCAATAAAAAAATAATAACAATTTTGTAAACTTTTTTTGTTTTTTCTTAAAAATAAATTAAACATTTCGTTTCAAAACAAAAGTTTTATAAAAAAATGTCATTTTTAAAATATTTTTGCATTTTTAAAAAAAATATATGATGTTTTAGAAAAATTTATTTTTATAAAATTTTGTTTCTCTAAACTAGAAATTAATAAAAAGACATACTATTTAATTTTTTAAAATTATTTTTTAGTAAAATTAAAAAATTAAAAATTAAATAATATAATTTGTAATTAATGAGGTTATTTAAGAGGTGAGAGAAGCAAGAAACTTTTATTAAGATGGAATGTGGTGTTGCCATGTGACAACATTATTTAACATTTTATATAATTAGAAGATTTAGATATTTCTGGTTTCTAAAATCATTAATTACATATTTGCTTAAGTTAAAAAGTCAATTACATATTTTCCCTTTGTAAAACACATATATTACATATTTACTCATATTATTAAAATTATTTATTGAATAATTATTTTACTCGTATTTTCACTAAAGTGTTTTTACATATTTCACATTATAAGACTATCAATTACATATTTCCTTAAGTTTGAGTCTTTTATTTAAATAAAAACAACAAAATTACATAGGGTTTAAAATTTTATTTCAAAACAATAATAACCGATAATTAAAGTTATATCTCCGGATACAAAACATAATTTTCAACAGTTTTAAATAGTTATAATAATAAAACATTAACATTTAAAAATCTCTTAAAAAAAAAAGTAAAATAGTCATTAATATGTTAATTTTAATAAAATGGATAAATATGTAATATATATGTTTTAGGAAGAGGTTTTACCTTGAAGAAATATATAATTTGTGATCTTACTAAAGGGAAATATATAAAAATCTCTATTATATAAATCGATATAAAATGACAAAAACAAAAAGCATGTAAATTTTAATATCTTTAATAGTAAAAAATATGGTATTAATAGGAAAATGGCTAAGTTCTCACAGATTCATATGTCATCAATTTTTTCCACAAGATAAAAATTTATTCTTCTAGAAATATGTTGAATATTTGACTAATAGCAAGCAAGGTCACACTTGCTATATATATATAGGGGTGGAGGTAAGGAATGTGAGGTGAAGCATACACACACAATTTAAGCTATCAATCAGAAGTAGAAATGACTGTGTTGAGACTTTTCTTTTGTATTCTGATTCTTCATGTAACTGCTATGATTAATGCTCAAGATGATCAATCAGGTATGTACCTATCGATAATAAGAATCATTCTTTTATTTGTTACGTTTTAAATAATATGTATAAAATACATTCCCTAAGTTTTCAACCAACATGTTGTTAGCAGGCTTCATTAGCCTGGATGTGGAAGTAGGACAAACTATAAACAAGAAGACTCAGGCATAAACTATGTTTCAGACGATGGCTTCATAGAAGGTGGTGTGAGTTACAACTTATCGCACATTCATAGCTGGAGGTTACGCGTGTTCAACAGTATTAGAAGTTTTCCTGAAAACATACGAAACTGCTACACTTTCGGACCCCAGAAAGGGAAGAATAATAAGTATCTGATAAGAGCATTGTTTTATTATGCTGGGTCTAGAGGTCAGCCCCCGCAATTTGATCTTCATATTGGAGCAGATTATTGGGCTACTGTATATATTCCAGACCCAACCAGATATATCACCCTTGAGATGATACATGTCACCTCATCAGATTACATATATGTTTGCCTCGTGAACACAGGTCAAGGAGATCCTTTCATTACATCATTAGAATTAAGGCTTTTGGATAACACCATGTATAAAGAACAATATCCACAATCATTATTCCTCGTAAAACGTTCTAATTTTGGAACAAATGAAATTGTCAGGTAAGCATATTACATTCTCTTAAGTTTATAATTAGCGTGCATATAGACCTTCTTCAATTCACTATTAGTTTTCTTTTATTGAAACAGATACCCAGATGACAAGTATGATCGAATATGGTATCAAAATATTTGTTGTAGAGCAGTACAAGCTTCTGAACGAGGTTCTTTAGGACCTAATAATGATGAACAAGTGCCATCAAAGGTCATGAGCACTGCCATTACACCAATAAACTCTACACAAATATTACTGTTCAGGTGGCATGCTACGACTGACGATGAATATATCATCTACATTCACCTTGCTGAAGTTGAAACACTGAAAACCAATCAGAGGAGGGAATTCAACCTTAGTATTAATGGCACCTGGGTTGGAACAATTTCTCCCACAACTAACATAACCACAATCAGAAAACAAATATCAGGCGTTTCAAGGTCAACCTACGTGCTTAGCCTAATTTCAACCTTAAATTCAACCCTCCCTCCTATCTTAAATGCAGTAGAGGTTTACACTTTGAAGCAGCTCCTGCAAAACCAAACAGATGACCAAGACGGTAGATCATATATACTCTACTAGTATATTAACCAGAATTGATGTTGTTATATTTATCGCGCTCTTTCCATTTTCTTACCTTTGTTGTTAAAACTAGCTGCTGCAATCTGGAGTACCAAGTCAATCTACGGGTTAAAAAATTTAAACTGGCAAGGGGATCCATGTATTCCACAGGAATATGTTTGGGTTGGTCTTAAGTGCAACTATAGCGCTCTGGGGGCAGCTAGAATCACATCCCTGTATGTATTCTTTTTCACAACCACCACTTAATCATATATATTGTTCCATTTTATAACCATTGACAATTAACTACTTGATGCAGGAACTTGTCTTCAAGGGGATTGAGTGGAGAGATAGCTCCTGCCTTAGCAAATCTAACTATGATACAATCATTGTAACTTCTTTTACATTTTTCCTCAATCTTTTAACATATTAAACTCATGTTTCTTATTTCTTTTTGTTTCATTTCTAGGGACTTGTCCTACAATTACTTGACTGGAAACGTGCCGAAGTTTCTAGCCCAACTAGACAACTTGAGGGTTCTGTAAGTCATCAAGTTGTCGGTACAGGATCAAGGTTAAATCTTTTCATGACTCGTAATAATCTTGCATGGTTTTTCTTATAGCAACTTAACAGGAAACAACTTCACAAGACCACTTCCAGCAGAACTTGTAGAAAAATCAAAGAAAGGGTTGTTATTGTTGAGGTTTGATACATTCTTTAGATAAGAAAACAAAATCAAATCAACACTACATGTTCTAACATTCTGTTTTACAAAATCAGCACTGATGAAAGCAGTGGTGAAGAAAGCAGTAATGATAAGGCTAAAATAGTGTCATTACAGCGATAATTATTGGTTGCATCGTGGCATTGTCCCTCGTCGTATTCTTAGGAGTACAACTGAAGAAAAAAGGTTTGCATCATTCTTAACCTTGTAATCACATCACCTTAACATATTATATCTTCTCATCTAAAATGGAAAAGTACCTGCCTTAATAAACTTGAATTAACAAATGCAGCTTTGATCAAATGGGAGGAGGGTATTACACTGAGAAAACAACAGTATACATATTCTGAGGTGTTAAGTATAACTAACAACTTTCAAAACGAAATTGGAAGAGGAGGATTTGGAAGGGTGTTCCATGGAACTGTTGGGGATAAGCAAGTTGCTGTGAAGATGCTTTCTGAATCGTCATCTCAAGGTTACAAGGAATTTCAATCCGAGGTAATGAACGTATTAAAGTATAAAACTATATATATTCGTTAGGATTAATCTTGACGGGTCATGAATTAAGTTAGAAACTTCGTGTGGATATGAGTCAAACAGGTTAGCAGAGTTTTTATTTTGTTATGTTTATTATATATGGTTTTATTAATATCAAAAGTCAGAGTTTTTATTTCTTTTTAGGAGTCAAGGGTCCACATGTTGTGCATACGCTAGGCTCTATTTATAAGAATTATTATATCAAAAACACTTAAAAGAATTCTCATTGATGAAACGTGATATAAATACTAGGAAGCAAACCAAATCGTATTAATTAACTAATCTATAACTAGATAACGTAATCTAGTAAGCTTAGGATTCCTATATTCCCTTTAAAGCTGGATCATGAAGGTCACAGATGCCTAGCTTGTCCAGAAGAAATCGAAGATGGTGCGCCCAAATGCCTTGGTAAATAAACCGGCTATGTGATGTTTTGTGTCGATGTGTCACGGTAGAATTTTCTAGGACAACTATTTCTTCAACAAATAACTTTCCATTTCTCATGCTTACTGTGTTCGTAAAATATCTTACATATTAAACGCAAGAACATTGTCAAAAAACAAGTATTGGATAAGATTAAACGCAAGAATACAAGAATTTAACAACTTACAGATTCAATGGTGAATCTATGATCAATTCCTTCACTAAATCTTCACAAATGTGGTGAGATTACGAGTTGTAATACAAAAACAATACAAAATACTCTCCAATACAGACTCTGATGGAAATCATTTGAGCTATATTAACACAATAATAAAACCCTTAAAAAATGATAAAAAGAAAAACAGAATGAAGATGAAGGAGAAAAGAAAAAAATAAAGTGATGAAGGAAGAAAAATTATCAAAGCTTTTGTTAGTCCAAAGTTGAAATTTTCCAAATTAGCCCTTCTACAAACAGCAACTTTCCAGCCACACCATCATGTATTCATTATATACAGAACCAGTCCCTTAAGTCTTAAGTAAGAGCATCCTTACCCTACAATTTCAATAAACCAATTTAATATATGTAAGATACTACTTTGCTTAGTTTGCTACAGAATTGAAGACAAGTATATATTTTCAACAAACATCTTGTGTAAGAACAATCCAACCAATCAACATCACATTAGGAAACAAGATCTAAACCTCCTTTTGGTAGAAAAATACCTTGACCCAACATGGATTTAAGATGGCGCCGAATACGCATAGCGGCTTCCATAAGTTCCTATCTAGGATCCAAGACAAACCGGCTAAGAAAACTAACACAATAAACAATATCTGAGCAAGTTCTGAGCAAGTTTCCTGAAGATATAAAAGTCGTCCAATATGACACCTATATTGGTTTGCATTTTATCACTTACAACACGATGATCGATCAAGCTTTAGATTTTGGTCTATCAAGATGGGCTTGCCCAACATCCAAGAGTGCCACAATGTTCAAGAATGTAGGTCCATTGTGTATTTCCTTGGCTTAAAACTTAAGTGTCCGGTGTTCTTGCCACCTCCACCCTAAGAAATACTTTAGGATGCCAAAATCTTTAATGCTAAATTTCTTGTCAAGATACTCTTTTGTTTGATGTATCTTGTTGATTTGGTTCCCGGTGATTATCACATCATCAACGTATTTCAAAACACCATGCAACTGTAAGATTAGAATAAATAAATATGAATAATGAATCGTCCGCTTTTGATCTTAATTAAGTTGCACCTTATTCTTGACATTCATGCCATTCTCAAATGATTCGAAAACATGTCTTATGTGCTCTATGAGAGCAAGAATCTATAATCCACTCATCAACACTTCTTAATTTAGAAAGAATGTATCATGTTCGTTTTAGGTGTTTTGTCATCTTGGATCACTCCTGCGTTGTGATGTGTCTTAGTAGGGTTTGATATTTAGGTGGTGTTTGTTTTTTTACCAAAACCTCTTCCCCACCTCTTCATCTGCGCGCACGCAGACGCAGGAAGAGGTTTTGAGTGCGCAAAGTGTTTGTTTTTTGGAAGACGTTTCATTAAAAACGTCCGCATGATTTCTGCATGGAGAAGATGTGGACCCATGTCTTCTGAGATCTTCTAACCTCTTCTCACCTCCCCCACCTCCCCATCGGCCGCCCCACCTCCCCCACCACCCGGACCACCGCTTCCCCACCACCCCCACCGGCCGGAGCATCGCCGCCCCACCTCGCCTAACCTACCGGACCATCGATTCCCCTCTCCCTCCAACTGCCCTCGCCTTCCCCTCCCCCCACCTGCTCTGGCCCCCCTCCCACATCGCCCGTCGGCCACCTCCACCTCCCCTACCTACGCCCGACTCCCCCTCCCCCTACCTGCGCCCACCGACCCCCCTCCCCACACCTCGCCCGCCGGTTGCTTGTACGTATGGATGTGTATATATGTTGTATGTACGTACGAATGTGTGTGTGTGATACAAGTCCAAGAAAACAAGTGTTAAAAAGGTTTAATTAATAGGTTTAAAAAATAGGTTTAATCTAATTATATAATATTTTTTTACTATTGTGCAGATGTTAACAACAAACAGTCTTTTTCTTGCAAACTGCAGACGTTTGGTCCACCTCTTCTGCTGTAGATGTCTGTAGATGTGATCCACAGACTGCAGACGTTTTCCTGCAGAAAAATAAATAGCACCTTATTCTTGATCAATCCTCTTATCATGGATGGTTCAATATCGACACAAATAGACCTTGGTCTCCCTTTCTTTTATTTTTCTAGTAGCATGTTCATTCGAAACATCCTTCTCGATTATGACCATTCTTACCACACTGAGTGTAGCGTTCAAGTTCTCTAGAACCATTAAATTTTGCTTCCTTTTGGCCACCATTGTAGTTATGTTGACGTGTCATCCCATTCCTTCGATTCTGTGAGTAGGTAGGCAGCAAGATCCCATTGATGGTTTCTTTATTGCTACAATATTTCTTTGTTGCTCGTCTCGTGAGGGTAATCAGTAAGCATATCCTCGTGTTAGGTTTGGCTACCTGGATTGACTTAAGTCCTTATGGTAGATACGTCAGCATCTTGTCCGATAAGAACTTCATATAAGCGCTCCCTTGAAATCACTTAATTTCTTTCCTATTTCATAAGTATAATTTCCACACATGCAGCTTGGAGTGGGTAGGGCTATTTGTATCTCATCCCACAACCCTCTGAATTTTACGTAATCGTGAGTGCTTGTTTCAATTTGTAGGATCGCATGGCACTTTCTTTTCCAATCTATCTTTAAGATCATCCTAATTTCCAAAGTTATTGCATATTTGATGTTACCTCTATTATCTTTATCAACAATAGTGGTCAAACACCCTTTAATCATTACATGAATCGCATCCATATCAATATGTATCTTACACCTTCTTTGGTTTGAGGATTGTACCATCAACGAATAAATCTTGTTTTTAGCAAAAAAATTCTTGTTTTTAGCCAAAAAACATCTCTTAAGACCAATAATTTAGTTGTTATCGGTGATGGTTAATATGAGGCATGAATATAATATAGAGAGCTAGGATCAATGAGTTTGGGATTGATTTGTGACCACTACTAGCCTCTTTATTTCTTTCGAATATGTCAACCACAATGGGTGTTTTAGGGTTTGTTTATTGATTTTGGGTGACATGCTCTCATACCAAAATATCAAAAACATTTAAGAGCATCTCCAATAGGGAGTTTTTAACCCTTAAAAACATCACATCATCCATTTTTTAGACCAAGAATCATTGTGAGGTTTGTTCTTTAAGGTAGAAGTTCATGGAGATGAACACCAAAAAACATTAGACATTTTAAGAGGTAGGGCCAGGGTTGGGTTTTAATATTAAAAAAGAGAAAACAATATATTTATATTAATAAAATATTTAGTTTTTCAATATTAAGTAAGTGTTGGACGTTTCAAGGTAACTTCATGCGCTTGAACAATGCCCAAGTGCCTGAACAGTGCACTGGAACAATGCTCATGTGTCTGAAACAATGCTCATGCACCTACACAGTGGTCATGCGCCTAAACAGTGCTCATTTGCCTAAACAGTGCTCCTGCGTCTAAACAGTGCGCTTGAATCATGTGCCCAAACAGTGCTCATGTGCCTGAATATTTAACTTTTATATTTTAAAATTTTCATCCAACAAAAGACAAATAAATATTTTATTTATATTTTATATTAATATATAAGATTGATATTAAAAAATATAAAAGGTGATAATGATGTGATAATATTTTTAGGTGTTTTTAAGTTTTACTATTGGAGAGGTTTTTGGATTTTTGAAGAATGAGTGGTTTTTTTATGTGGCCGTTGACTAAGCATGTTTTTGGGTGTTTTTGATTTCACACATTGGTGATGCTCTAAGAAATCTCATTGATAAAACATGATATAAATATAGAGAAGCAACTAATATATATCAATACTAGCTTTAGTAAACTCGTGTATTACACAGGTTGAAAAAATTAAATATTAAATAAAATAAAATTTTATTAAATATAAAATGATATTTTAAAAATATACGATTAAAAATACGTATGAGTAAAAATATAAGTAATAAACAATGATATCAATTTTTGTATCATAGTTTCGTATGAGAAAACCATTGATATGTACATGAGTTTAAAATTTTAATTAAATAATCTAATGTGACAATTAAAAAAAGTAAAATATTTATTAATCTCATCTCGAGCAATTGTAAATGATAAAAACGTAAAATATGATGTTGTAAGTAAAGTTATATGGAAATTTACTAACTAAAAAACTCCATAGAAAGAATGATCTGTAATGCCTTTTCGTACTAATTATAAAATATAATTATGCAATATTTAGTTAAGTTTACTATTAAATTTATGCTCAGATGATAATACAACTAAACATGAACAATGCAAAAAATTAATCAAAAGAACCTTTTAAATTTGAAATTAAAAAATAACTACTCTATGTCTTAATAGACTTGATTAAAGATTTATACCTTAATAAAAATTATAATAATAACACTGGATAAAAAGAAAATAGAAAACAAATGTTATCTAATAAATTAAAGAAACCACTTATAAAATAAAATATTTCTAACAAAATAGGAACACGTTTCAAAATTTAGTTAAAACAACTTAAATTCTAGAAAATAATGATTTTGTTGATGGTAACAAATAAAAAAAGAAAAGAGAAAAGAGACGGTAATGAAATAAAAGACAATTGAAACTATTAATGTCTAATTTAAATACTTTTTTTAATAGTATTTTATTTTAATTTCTAAAACTAGTTCTTTATTTTACTAATAGTAGTTTCTATAAAAAAACATATAAAACATTATAATTGGTATGCCTTTAAGTGCTACTATACAATCTTAAAATAATCTTTTATTTAAGAAGTATGACTTATTTTGTCTTTCAAAAGATAAATATTTGATAAGAAGATAATTTTAAAAATTAACCAGTAGATTTTGGTAGAAGTAAAAGTAAGAGATATATGTTATTTAGTTTAAAATGAAAGGTTTTTAATTTATATCCCGTTAATTTTGGAAACAAACTATGTATTAAAAAATTGAATAAAAATGGTAGATTTAATTCTTTTGAGCGGGAAAAAATATTTATTATTAAATATTAAGATGACATGTGACATTAGATGTGTTTAAAATATGACATGTGGCAAACCTAGTTACCTTTTTATTAGAGTAATAGGATATACACACATATATACATATATACATACAAGGGATAGCTCGTAAAAAAACAATATTTTTTGCGAAAACTAAAGAAACCACGGAAACCACTAATATAATTCTTAACTCTTTTGTTTTTTAATTTTTAGATGTTATTTAAATACATGTTACATATATATTAAACATAAATACAAGAATGAAGAGTATTATTCATACTTAACATTATGTCGAATGAAAATTTGTTATAGTATATTTAATGTATGTGTGATTATATGTAAAACTATTTTATGGTTTTTGTTTGATCCGTACCTCTTTGTATATATACATACACATATATAGAGGGTAATGATAGAAAACTATAAATTATATGATTTGTTTCATTGATTTTTTCTACTTTTCACAAATATAATGTTTTTAGGATCTCTCATCTCTCTCTTTCTCTTTTCTCTTTCTCTCTCTCTCTGTATATACTCACTAATACAATATAAATTATAAAATACTTGAGTATGGATCGGATTTCCATAATATTAGTCATTCTGGTTCATCATGTAGTATGGTCAAATTTTGTTCTCTAAGTTTACGCTTATCAATTAATAAAAAATCAAACATATAGTTTGTTTAGTTCTATTTTTTTCTTGTTAGTTATATTTGATGAAGGCCTGATCACCAACAAATAGCTAATTGCGCAACAACACTTAAACAATAACCTCTAAAATAAGCATGGAAGCAAATTTGATATTTTGCAAAAAGACAACTTGTTTATATTTATAAACTAAGAAAATTAGTAAGAAAAACTAACAAAATTTTATCTACAGGTCAAGATTCTCATGGAAATTCATCATACAAATATAACTTCACTCATTGGATATTGCAATGAGAACAACCACAAGGCAATCATCTATGATTATATGGCTAATGGGAACTTAGGAGAACATCTATTTGGTAATTTGATGTAGTAAATGTGTCTTCCTATATTACGTACATATTTATCTGTTAAAACACGTCACTTGTCCTCTTATCAAGATTTTAGTGTACTGTATTTTGAGCTTATTGCATTACATTTCACCTGATTGATTAGATGAATGTCCAAATGTCTTGAGTTGGGAAAGAAGGTTACAAATTGGATGTGATGCAGCAGAAGGTTAGTATTTAAGTTACTTGATACCATGCATCTTGTACTAGGTGGTTTTTATCAAGTATACATTGCTCTATTTTATAGGGCTAGCATACATGCATCATGGTTGCAGGCCACCAATAGTCCATAGAGATGTGAAGGCTTCAAACATATTGTTGAATGAAAGTTTCGAAGCAAAACTATCTGATTTTGGGTTGTCTAGAGTTTTTCCTACAGAAGATGCTACTCATGTATCATCGGTAAAAGTTGTAGGCACCATTGGATACCTTGACCCCAAGTGAGTTTTTCCCTTTAACGTTATTTACTTTTTACATTTACTAGAAATAGAAATTCATTGGAATGTTTGATGAACAGCATGCATATTTTATCACTTAATGATGTAGTATTAAGTAAATAGATTATGTATATACACAACCTTATTTGTAACCTTATTTTAAATACAATTACCAACGCAATACACATTTACACATAGGTTGTTGAAAAAACCAATGACTCGATAGGAAAATGAGTCAAGCTGACTTGGGTCGGTTAGTAAACAAGGCGAGCTCAAGCCAAGGCCATCTCGCATCATGATTCGCTCGTTAGCTGGCTTGTTGGCTCACTCGCTGACTCGCTAGTTAGCTCATTTACAATAAAGCTTAAACTGTAATTTATAAACTCTAAATTTTTTTGTGACATATTATATTTGAATAAACTATAGAAAAATAAATATTTTATTGTTTTTAGTAAAATAACTAAATAACTAAATATAAAAATATAAAAGTTAATCATAGTACTTGAAATACCAATATCGTCAATTACATCAACGAGTTATGGTAAACAAATATACAATTACATCAACGAGTTATGGTTTGTCTCATTTATCAACAAGATGAGCCCAACCCCACATTTTGAGCTAGTCAATAAATGAGTCGGCTTAGCTTGGCTCGACTCGACTCGACTCGTTTGTAGCAAGTCTTACACATAAGGTTATCTTGCACTTATACTTTTCAAGAAAGTTAGTAATAGTAGCTTATAACTACTCATTAAAATCCAGGTGTCACTCAACTTATACATTAACAGAGAAAAGTGATATATATAGCTTCGGGGTGGTACTTATGGAGTTGATTACAAGCCGACATGCAATAGCAGAGGATATTCACATAATTCGTTGGGTTACATCAGCAGTTGAAGAAGGAACATTGAACATATAATCGATTCCAGATTAGAGGGACGTTTTGACATCAACACTGCGTGGAAGGTAATAGAAATCGCAATTGCGTGTGTTTCTCCCATATCCATCAAAAGACCAACCATGAACTATGTGGTGATGGAACTCAAGCAATGTTTACAAGCGGAAAATACTAGTGCTAAACCCATATCCTTAAACATGGATAGTGTGAGTGATTTGTATCCAAGATAGTGAATTCTTGAAATCGTTAACTCATGTAAAACTAGATCCCTTGTTATATTATTTTCTGATGTACTTCAATGTATCGAAAAATCTCATCAACCAACTTCACAATATTAAAATACATTATTTGTTAATTAATAAAATCCAATAGTTTTATTATGGTTTGATTTAATAGTTGTTCTTCAATCCAAGACGCTAGAAAATTAAATGCCTAGTTATCCTATATATTAATTTAACAATGTGATGAACAGTTGTTTGTAGTCTTATATGCGTATGGTACAAGTGAAAGGCTGAAGACATTTAGATGGTAGTCATAACTTTTATTCATATACTAATCATACTCGCATGAAGACATTTAGATGGTAGTCATAAGTTTGGTTAAGTAGGTCATTTGTTGTAAGGTTTATTGAAAGGCTGATGCACCCAAAAACAACCCAAGTGTTCATGCGATTTTTCGATACATTGAACCTAATCGAATGTTGGCAAGATTAAGGAAGACCAGAATTGAACCCTAGAGACACTATTATAAAAATAAAGTAGACTCGGAACGGATAAAACAAAAAAATATATTTAATAATGGAGGGAATAATTTTCTTTTTATAAAGAACCTAGAGAATTAAAAAGACACTCGACTAACCAACCAGAACAAGAGAAAATTAGAACACTTCAACAATCAAGAACGAGAAATATATTACCTAGATGAATCCTAATTGTGACCCTCGAACTTCAAATGGCCATTAAACTATTGTGGAATCGGGATCTAATGAAAAAAAGTTTTAAGATACTAAATGGATTCTAGATCATTCTCCGAATATGACCAACAGGAGAACCTAGAAGATGAATAAAACTACTAATTAGTCAAATTACCGCTAAGTCTCTTTGACAACAATTATGTGCCCGGTTGATAGCTAATCTCTCGATCTAACTAACACAATTTATTGATGATGAAATGGGAAACCTTTAAACAATCTATTGGACATGAAAAGCAATGCAATTAACTAGCTTAGAGAAACCTTCTTTCGAACCGCTTACTTCTAGGCAACTAGCCACAAGGACAATTCGATCAATCTTCACCTCTCGGAATCAAATTAAGAAGGGCAATAAGGCTTAATAATCAATTTAACTCAATTCCTATGGTTACTATGTCTAAGAAATCATCAACTAATAAAAAAACTCAAAGTAATCGATCTCGATATACAAGTTTCTATGAAGACATTCCACAACGGTCACAACCCGGCGGAAGCATGAAATGCTTGGGTGTGACTAGCTTGTTCAAAACACATTGACTATATAAAAATTACAATGCACATATAAACATAACACATAAACATAATCCATAGATAATATCAATTCGGGTTACATTATAGTTAATGTCCAAAAGTTAATATAACCCTATTACAAAATGTGCTAATTAACTGTTACATCTTCAGTAATGATGAAAATAAACATCCACTGTCAGACTATGATCGTATATGTTAACATTTAATTTGACGCAAACTTTCCCCATCACCTCGCCCCGCCATTGTAAACATCAAATGAGACCATAATACTGTTAGTCATGGTAAATACCTGAAAAAGCATACTCAAAACAATTAACATAGAGTTGGTGAGATCATAGATTTATATTTAGACAATATATATATATATATATATATATATATATACAATATAAATAAGTTTACAATCAAACCTACTTATAAGCCAGATGATTTATAATTGTCACAAATATAAATCATGAAATCAGATAATATAGCATCACAACACTTATCATGTTGGTGTAGTAAATAATTTCCTAAGTAGCACTACCTATATTACCAGACGGTTTCTTATCTGAATTAATGATTGTAACATAAGGCATAATGACAGTAATCTCAAAAAGACTTACTTATAATAGCATCAATCATAAAATAGTATGTTTTTTCCCCAAAACTTATATATGTAAAAATAAGGCTATGAATCTCACCTTTTTTTCCAGCAAGAATCCTATAAAAATATTTATAGGTTAGAAATAAATATTATTTCTTTAAAATTTTCAGCACCTATGAATACAAATTTTAAAACAATAGTTATATTTTATATCACCACATTTTTATAGTAGAAACATCCAAAAATCTAATTTAATATGTAAATAATTCAAATAAGTTCTATTTATAGTTAATTTTTTGGAATTTTCAAAATAATCAAATAAATCAGAAAAAATACCTACAAGTCCTCAAAAATTACCAAAATTTAGCAGGACCTATATTCTGAAATCTATATTATCCCAAAAATTTCTGGAGTATTAATTGATAGAAGAAATTTTTCTATGATTTTTACCAGTTTTACAATAATTAGTATAAATAGCAAAACATATCAATAAAATCTGAATTTTACAATTGTTCTAATTAAGGTACCATATTTTATGTAAATGTTTCATAATTTATCTTACTATTTAGATATTTTTCTCAATTTCCAAATTATAGAATCCTCTAAAATATATAACTCAGGCATATATGCGAATTTAATTACAAAATTTATTCTAAAATTTCTATAAAATATAAGGATGGTTATATGATTTTCCTAGTTTTTACCAGGTTCAGAGCTTCCAGATGATAATTTTCTTTCATTACTTAAATAAATTATATAAATTAATTTACTTATTATAATTGTACCAAAATTCACAGAATGTTATTTATAATATTTTCTAACATGTTTTAAATTTTATTTTCACAATCACAGTCATTTAAGTATCTAATCAATTTATCAAGAATACACATATTTTCAACCCTTTTATTTGTAACATTTTTGTTTAAAGCTTGGGCTTATAACAATTTCTAGTTTTCTATATTTTGAATACTTTTTCTTACTGATTTTTGATAAAAACCTTGGTTCCATGAGGTTTTTGTGAATAACCATGATGTTTTAACTTAAAGGGTTGGTTATATGTGTTGATTAAACACATATACACCTTTTTAAACTTGGTAGTTATAATTTGAGGATCAAGCCTTGATTTTGACAGAAGGAGAGTGTCACACCCCAACCTTGACGGCGGAAACGTCGAGGAGTGAGAGGTAAGATCGTTCACAGCCACATAACGCTATTATTAAATCTAAAAATATTATTCATAAGTTTCAAAAGTAATATTACAAATACGAGTCTCAAAAGAAGAAAACATAACAAGCTTATTCATTTATTTGACTAGGTTCATTCCTAGGTGTGAACAACTTCAAAAGTGGCGATCAAGCTTGAGCATTTCTTGAAACATGTTAAAAATAAAAAGTCAACGTAATGTTGGTGAGATTTCTATAGTTTTCGATACATAAGTATATAAAAGATGGCAATTCATGTTGTGAGTTAGAGAACAAAGTAACTAGGAATGTAAGACAGAATGCACAATCAAACCTCGACAAAGTTTTACAAGTCTTAAACTTTTACAAGTATATACGATTAGCTAAGTGTACTTGGATCAACCAAGCAGGCTTGTCTGGCCTATAAATCTATGACGTCGCTAGGCTAGCAATAGTTAATGATTGTACATATATTCGACATTACATGGTAGTCACAAAGTTCAACTAACCACAACATACAAGTAAATTGTCATCAGTTTACAAGAATCAAACGTGTTACCAGTACAAAGTTTAATATAATATGTTTCACCCTAAAAGTGTAAAAATATAAAAAGGGTTATAGAAATACTCACTTGATCAAATGAATAAAATGACGATTAATAAGAATAATATGCAATAATTCCAACGTAGTTCTTCACTAGGTACCTAAGTATGAATATATTATAAGATTTAGGTTAATAATAAGGTTTTAACGATTAAACGCAAACTAGGGTTTCAATAAGGGTTTGGGTTTTTTTATAAATATGGTTATTTATCGAATTCATGAATATATATATTATTACAATGAAAGCACTTAAATAATCTTTTTATAATGATTAAATAATGATTTAAAATAGAATTTTATAATTAACATAATTGGTCCAAAACTAACGATAATGTAATGACTAATAACAATTTAGTGATTTCAACTATTTAAAACTGTTTTTTAAAAAATAAACTAATTATAACATTAAAATATTTTATATAAAAAAATGCTTAAGAGTTTAAAGAATTAATTTAACAGATAAATTTAGTTAACTTCTAAAATAAACAAAATTTATAAAATTGATTTTTATAATTTTTAGAAATTTTATAAAAAAATTTTAAAGGCTAGAAAGCCCTAAAAATATAGGTGAGGTTGCCCGGATTCGAACCCGGGACCTCTAGTTGATGGGCGCGCATGTAAACAGTAAGCTGAGGGTCGTGGCCGTGTCCTAAGCCTGGTTCTAAACTTTAAATTCTTATTTAGAGAGAAACCCCAAAACCATAAGAACCCTAGAACGATTTGATCTCAATTGAACCCCGATTCGATTTAATTACAGGTTAGATTCATGAGGCTTTTATTACCCATGTTAAAACGATCATGCGGATATGCTTAATTACCCAAATGAAGATGATTCGAATATGAACACCACGATGAAGCACCGCGCGGCTACGTCGCGAATGGTTCGAGTTGCAAACGAAGAAAATAGACAAATTCACTTTATAGGAAGCTTCTACCGATACACAAGATTAAAAGCCCTCTATCAATTGTGAGTCTTGAAGTCCAAAGAACGATGTTCAAGTATAGTGTAGATTGCGACCAAAGATTGGATCAATTTCGATGAAATAATGTTTCTCTAGTGAATTTGATTGTTGTATTCGATTAAAGGTAGATTGAAGTTTGATATTGTGAAATTAATTGCATTTTTAATAGTATTCAAGGCTCGAACGGCTATGTGAAGTGATTATAGTTCGGTTACACATTTGATTCGACTTGTAACCGGTGTTTAACCACGATTTAAGTGTGCCTTTAGTTCGAAACATGTATACGAACCGATTGGGATGATTTGGTAACAAAATTTGAGGGTTTCGGGTGGATTTAGAGGTTGCCGGCGTCGCGCCGGACTTGGCCGGCCGGCGGCTAGAAATACGGGGAGAGAGAAAGGAGTGGGGGGTTGGGTTGATAATTTACACCTTTGGTCCTGTGATTTTGAACTTTAATATTTTATGCCCAAAGCTTTCATTGGAGCTTTAAAAGTGGCAAACTTAACCCCTTAAATTTATTACTTTAAGTTTTTAACTTTTACAAGTTTAATAAATTAGTATTATTAGTGTTATACCTTTAATTAGTTATTACATTATTATTATCAATAGTTTTGTTAATGTTGTTATTACTAGTATTATTATTATTACAATTATTATTATTATTACTTATCTTCTTCTTGTTAATATTATTATTATTAACTCGTTATTAAGATTGTTATTTAATTATTATGTAATAATTACATTATCAACTTTCAAGTTAAAGAATTAAAAAAATAATTTAAAACAATAAGTATAAGTAACCCATAAGATTCATGTATAGCAAATAAGGCCCTTACAAGAATACAACGGGGTTAACTTTTAGTTAACAAGAAAATACGAGATGTTACAGAGAGGGTGAAAGAGGTTGACGATGGCTTCTAACTCCTTGATGAACCGGTTGAGGCGTTGATCTTGGATGTTTGATCACTAATATGTTGGTTTGAAGATGATGATTAGGTGGTGTTCTTGATGATGATGTATGGTTGATATGGGGATCAAGAGAGGGAGTAGGGGATGGCGGATGTTGGTTGTGGTTTGTGAGCCGAGAGATGAAGAACCAAGGGTTGTATCCAAGACTGATGGTGGTGGTTGTGTGGTGTTGCGGTTGATGGAGGGTGATTCTTGAGAGTCTTCGGCCAAGGGTCCATATAGTGGAACATTCATTATTATCCTAGTGTTAGGATGGTGAGGTGGTTGTCTTTAGGTGTGCTTAGTTGATCATTAGGAATAGGTGGCGGTTTTAGGATGATGCTTGGTGTCTTGGTGATGCTAGGTGTCGATCAAGTGGGTTAATGGCTCACTAGGTCATTAATACAAGGTTTATCTAGTGGCTTGGTTGTTAATCGGGTTATTTAACACCATAATGAACCAAGGTTAGAACTTGGGTGGTGCTTTTAAGTGTTTAAGGTTTGATTAGGTTTTGTTTAAATACCAAGTTTCTTGATGTTATTTTGTTTTTGTGGTGTTTGGTTGAGTTTGTATCTTAATTCACTTCATGTAAGAATGGAATATGTATCATAACATAGTCAAATGATCCTACCATTTAGTCATATAAGTACATAGGTTACAAATTTGATACACAAAAGTTTCATGTATACGTAAATGTTTATGCATGCATGCAAGCATGCATACCCACACATAATTAACCCAAAACATATAAGGGTCCTAAAGAGTTAAATTAACAAACCTATCTTTAATGATTCCTTAATGGGTATATAAGTATGGATTAAAAAAAATATTAGTTTGCCTAACCTTAGGCTCGTCACAACAACTAACATATGAAATATAGGAATCATTAACAATCATGGCAAAACACTCAAAATCATCCAATAGATTTAATAAACATCATTACATAAGTATTAACCACAAAAACTTTTCAATAGCCAAAATCCATTCAATTTATCACAAACTAATCATCAACCTAGGTAGCAATATGATCATAGCTACTCATATTAAGTAGAAACATCATCTCAAACAATAAAAACAAAATCAACATGTTCAAAACAAAGTCTAAATCAACAAAGTTACAAGATGAAAACCCGTGATCAAACGTTTGTGAAGGTTCTTACGATCCTAGCTTCAATTCTTGGCTTCAACTCCTTGCAAAAGCTTCAATTCTTCCTTGAGAATGCTCTTAAAACGGCTACTAGTCGACTTCTGTTTTAGGTGAGAAAAGTTGTTTAACGAAAACACCATCTATGCAATACGCGCAAGAGGAGCCCTCTTATTGTGTGTATGCATAGATTAAAAAAGCACCAAAACCCTAAAACATGATCTATGAGATACGCGCAGGAGGTGTCACACCCCGACTGACGGCGGAATCATCGGGGCGGACGAATGTGAAACGATTGTTCATAGCACATGGAACTAAATAAGTTGAAATAATATTTAATACCATTTTTCATTGAGCAATACTAGACAATTATATCATTACAATACCACAAAGATATAAACAATAACATAAGATGTTTAATTAAACTAAGTTCAAGTCCTATATGAACAAGAAAAGTTCCACAAATAGCAATCCTGAAACATGTTAAAAATATAGGGATCAACTATGAAAGTTGGTGAGTTTCCATGGGTTAAGCATACATATATATATAAAAAGATTTACAAGTAGCAATTCATGTCAATGGTTATGAATTTTGCAAGTTTATAGAACACATATAGCTACAATCAAACCTTGACCAAAATTAAGATTATAAATTTATAATGATTAGCTAAGTGTACTTGCCCATGATGAACAATCATACATCATCAGGAGCCATCAATACATCGGCTTTAGCACCAAATAGGCTTGTCAGGCCCATAGATCTATGACGTCGCTAGGCTAGCAATAGTTAATGATTGTCAACATATAATGTATCTCATATAACACTCACAATAATACCAATAACCATGACAAAAAGATAAAGATGAATTTCATATGCATTTACAAGTATCAAGATGTTTACAAGTGTAAGCTTATAAACTTACATGTTAAATAACTAATTATTCAAATGGTTATTCATTTTAGGGGAAAATATTCAAGAAGATTTTTAAAAGTCATTATGAGAATTGGATAATGAGTTTTAAGACCCAAGAAGACAAGATCAATGATACTCTTAATCTGAACTGAACCATTAGTCTTAACAAACACGAATCCCGTATCAAATTTTAAAAGTACACATAAGTGTCTTACTACATATTTGGCGAAATATAGTCTGACGTAAACTAACCATAACTTAGTCATAACAAACTAAATTTGAGTAAAATTAGACTCCAATATGAAGTACATATAATAACCTTTTCAACAACAGTTTATACGTCTTCAAACTTAATCGGACTACTCAATAACAGCCTTCACAAGATAAGTACGCATTTTAGCACCTTCTATCTTGTGCCGCTTTTTTGACCTATTTACGGATCTTTTTATAAAAATGTTTCTGAACAAAATTTGTTCGGGAGACTTTCAAATAGTCAAATGTAAATTTTTTTAATTTTATGAAACCGTTTGCTATTTTAAAAATCTGTACAAACATGTACCAAACATTCTGTCTAGAATATAAAATTGGTACAATAATCGTTTTTCAATCTACCTTTCGCTTATTGGCATTTCTAAGTGTCCTAACTTCTTGTATTGGCATTTCTAACTATTTGGTGCTAAAGCCGATGTATTGCCAGCTCCTGATGACGTATGACTTGTTCATCATAGGAACTAAGTACACTTAACTAATCGTTATAAACTTGTAAACTTATTCTTGGTCAGGTTTGATTGTAGCTATAAGTGTTATAAAAACTTGCATAATTCATAACCATTGACATAAATTACTACTTGTAAATCTTTTTATATATTTATGTATACTTAACCCATGGAAAGTCACCAACTTTCAAAGTTGACCCTTTATTTTTAACATGTTTCAGGATTTCTAATTGAGGATTTCTTCTTGCTCATATAGGACTTGGACTTAGTTTAATTAAATATCTTGTGTTGTTGTTAAATTCTTTGTTGTATTGTAATGACTTAATTGTCTAGTATTGTTCAAAGAAAAATGGCTTTTAATATTATTTCAACTTATTTAATTTCATAAGCTATGAACAATCGTTTCACATTCGTCTGCCTCGATGATTCCGCCATCGGTCGGGGTGTGACAAGAGGAACCCTCCTGCTGTGCGTATCACATAGATGGGATTTTCCATGAACTTTTAGTTTTTCACTTAGAAAAAAAATATAAGTGTTTGTATTTTCCCATTGTTTGGCTCTTTTCTTCATTTCCCAAGCATTTTCTTCACTTTTAAGCACCAAGCACCTATTGAAACACAAAATAACAAACGATAAGTAAAAACTAATAAATCTAACTAAAATTTAAACAAAAATGACGCAAAACATGAAATACAAATGGTGTGTTTTTAAACACATCAAGAAACTTCACCTACAAGACAGGTGAAATCATGACTCAACATACTTCAGGTATTTTGAGATTCTGGATATTCTAATGGATGTTGGAGTAACTCTTGAAAACATAGACATTATGAGGAAGTTTATGTCCTTTCTTCCTAAACAATGGACATAATATTGTGTTGTTATCAAGAGAACTAAGAACCTTAGGACTCTCACTCTCACATAATTGTATGCTATTCTTAGTGGATACCAAATAAAGATGAATCTATAAAGTCCATCTGGTAACTCCAGCAATCAACAGAGTTTAGCTCTTCATGTGGTTGAAAGGGATTGCAAAGAACCATATCATCATCTCATCTGCTACCCTAACATATTTTTTGGATGGATATGAACATGCAAAGTCCATCTACCCTTCTTTCTTACTCATGACAACACACCCACACACATATTATTCATAGATTAAATATAAATTCAAATACTTCAAGTGACCAAGTGAGGTTGCTAGTTGTTTCAAGTAGGTTAGTGTTTAAACTCTCTACAACTCCTACTCATAACTTTTTTTTCTTACTCTAAGTGAGATTTCTACCCATCTTGCTTATGTTTTATTTCAACTTACCAATTTGTTATATAGCCCTTTCACCTATGGATAGTTTAACTACAAATAATATAGACTTTATGTAACATCTCGTATTCGTTAAATTAAAAAGTCAATGTCGTTATATTCTTGTAAGGACCATTGTTGTCAATTTTGAAACTTGTGGGTTACTTATGCTTATTCCTTAGTTTGTCATTAATTCTTTTATTGGAAAGTTAATAATTTAATTATTAAATTGAACATAATAATAATAATAATTATTATAATAATATTAATAATAATGATAATATTAATAGTAATTTTAAAAACTACAAGGGGCTATTGTGTAAAATTAATTTTTCAAAACCACCCCCGCCTACTTTAACTCTGTAATTTCGGCCAAGAGCCGGCCATACTCTGGTCAAGTTAATCCAAAACCATTCCAAATCATTTTAGTACATGTTTCAAACTTGAATGCACCTATTAATCGCGTTTAAACACCGGTTACAAAGCTTAATCGAATACATAACCGAAGACCTTTAATCTCATAGCCGTTTGAGCATTAAACTCAAATAATAATCCAATTAATTGAACATAAACAATCCCTTAACTATCCCTAATCTATTCCCACTTCCAATATCACCTGAATCACACACCAACTTCAAATTCGATTACCATCTTTATCGAAACTTGCAACCTATTCGAACATCATCTGGACATCAAGACCTGAAATTGATATAGGGCTTTGGATCTAGTACACCATTAGAAGCTCCTTGAGCAACAAATTTAATTATTTTCACCAATTTCTCATCAATCGATTCGACATAACCGCGGCTTGTTCTTCGGGTTGTTCTTCATCTATTCATCATCATCTAACTTCAATTTGGGTAAACACACATAACATCATGATCGTACGATCATTACAAACAAAAGCCCTATGATAATAATCGTAATCGAATTCATGATCAATTTAGGTTGAATTTGTTCTAGGGTTTATTTGAATTTGGGGGTTTTCTTGTAATTATGTTTTTAAGAATTAAGAACCGATATTCACCACAGCTACAACCCTCTTCTACTCGTTACACACTCATTTTCAAACCTTGAGGTCCTGGGTTCGAACCCGGGCACCCTCAATTTAATTTTTATGGCTTTTTTAGCCTTTAAAAAAATAGAAAATTTTCTAAAATATTACAAAAATTAGTTTTGTAAACTTTAATTATTTTCAAAATCATCAAGTTATTTTCTACGATTTTTCTTTAAATCTAAACTATTATAAAACCGTAAGGCCCCGTTCCCAGGACGCTTACAGCTGGTGATTCATCGCACGTAAAACATATACATTACATTTACTCATCAAAACATCGCAGCGGAAAACATAAAACAAATGGCATTTCATTTCATTCTAAAACTTTTGCAAAATAATGCTTCGTTTATTGGTTACAAAATTTCATTGTTGTATTACATCACAAAAGCCTTAATTTAATGGATGCCATCCAAAAGAGCTGAGTAGCCGCCTCATGCCATCCTCAGCAACGTTTACCTGCCAACCGAAAACGTATAAAAGTCAGCGTCGCCGAGTGAGTTCTACTTTTATAATAAAACATACATAAAATCATTATTTATTTCTTTTCAAAGCCCATACTATACGTTTCATTCGTTCGTGATCATACATCATACGTACATACATATAATATCATTATTATCTTTCATTTCGTTCGTTAGCCATCGTTCATTCATTACATCTTGTGACATGTACAATACCCCGAACATTATGCACGAAGCTGGTTACTGGGCCTGAGGTCCATCATAGAACCCGAACATTATGCACGAAGCTGACTCCAGTACCTGAGGCAAGTACATTCACCGTTCATCTTTTCGTTTCATTCCAGATCAATGCCATATGCTATACCCCGAACATTGTGCACGAAGCTGGTTACTGGGCCTGAGATCTATCATAGACCCCGAACATTATGCACGAAGCTGACTCCAGTACCTGGGGCAAGCGGCAAGGATCCCATACATATGGTCAATCACAAGGATTGGACCCCTAGTGTGCATCCTTTTGGAGTAGCTAACCCGCACACAGTTGAGCTAACACCCTTCATTGGGTGTGAACCTCCATACATTTGCTTGCAAGACTTTTTACGTTCATTCATTCGTTAATGCATGCATTCATTCATTATGTTCCTCTTTTATTATCTTTCACTTTACGTTACATAATACTTTCGGTTCATTCATTAACATAACACGTAAAGCCATGGAAAAATAAACATTCATCATCATAAGAAACATAACATAACATACCATTCATACATCATAACAGGGCATCATACATACATAACATACATCATGCATAATCATGCAACATCATCATCATCATCATCATAACATGCCCATCATACAGTTTATGACCCTAAAATTCAACTTATAGTCCCCCGGTAATTTCCCAAGTCAAAGCCTACTTTACACATTTTCCCCAAAAATCAGAAAAATATTCTAAGTCCTAGGCGCATGGGCACTATGCAGGCGCATGGACACTATTCAGGCGCATGGGGAACACTTAGGCGCATGGGCCACTTTCAGGCGCATGGGGACTTCTGGACGTCTGAACACTTAGTAAATTCCAGCCCAATCTAGGCGCATGGATACTATTCGGACGCATGAACACTTAGGCGCATGGGCCACATGGGCGCATGGGCACTATTGGGGCGCATGGCCTTACCCTTAGTCATCCGACTAACATTTCTAGGCGCATGGGCCACTGTTCAGGCGTATGAGCAGAACTTAAACATTTCTAAGGCAAATTTTGGGCGCATGAGTTATTGTTTAGGCGCATGACTTACACTTAATTCTTTCTAAGGCACTTTCAGACGTATGAACACTTATCTAGGCGCATGAGCATTCTGTAAACATGTTTCTAGGATATTTCCCATCCTAATCATCGAACCCATATGTTCTAAGCATAATATGGCTATTCTAAACATGAGTAGCCTATAAACCATCAAGAACTAACACCCAACATACACATACATACGGGTATTCACACATAAACCTTGTAAAATCATTTTAATACGTTTTCAGCCCCAAAGATAGTTTGAAACATGTAAAAACCAAGGTCTAGAACTCACCTGGTGCAACTTGGGTGTTCTTCCTTTTAACCCGCTTGCAAAGAGTTCAAAACACCTAGAAACAACACCAAAAACACACACACCCGAGCACCAACACAACCCATAAGCATACAAGCACATAACCGGGATAAACCCGACATAAAAGCATAAAAACCTTGAATTCTTACCTTGAATTCATTCACTTCTTCTTCTTCTTCCACAAACCGAGAGTTCTTTTCTGCTCTCTCTCTCTAGGACCGAAGAAAATGGTGATGTGAAGTGAGGGTGGGCGGCCATGCCTACTTTTACACCAAATTTTTAAATTTTGTCCTTTTGGACACTTTTGGTCCCTCCACTTGGACCTTATAGCTTTTCTTTCTTTTATTCTTAACTTCTTGTCTTTTAGAAAAATAACCGGGTGTTACAAGTCCACCCCCTTATATAGGTTTCGTCCCCGAAACATGTTATTCCTCAAACAGACGAGGATAATGCTGCCTCATCTCCTCCTCAGTCTCCCATGTAGACTCGGATCCCTTCCTGTGCTTCCACTGTACACGCACAAGAGGAACCACTTTATTTCTCAGCCTCTTCTCTTTACGATCGATGATTGCCACTGGTTGCTCCACATAATTGAGCCTTTCATCAACATCAATGTCCTCCAATGGAACAATCATGTCTTCATCGGCTAAGCATTTTCTCAAATGAGATACATGGAATGTCGGGTGAATTCCACTTAACTCATCTGGCAACTCCAATCTATAGGCCACCTCTCCTACACGAGCAATGATCCGGAAAGGGCCTATATACCTTGGGCTCAACTTGCCCCGCTTCCTGAATCTGATAATACCCTTCCAAGGTGAGACCTTCAACATAACCCGGTCACCCACCTGGAACTCAATTGGTCTACGTCGTTTATCGGCATAGGACTTATGTCTATCTTTGGCTGCCTTCATGAAGGCTTTAATCTTTTCAAACTTCTTAGTCGTAGCCTCGATTATCTCGACGCTTCCCAACTCTTTTTGACCAATGTCACCCCAACAAACGGGTGTTCTGCATCTCCTACCGTATATCATCTCGTATGGTGGCATACCAATGCTGGCATGATAACTATTGTTGTACGAGAATTCAGCTAACGGGAAGTGGTCGTCCCAACTTCCTCCAAAGCCAATCACACATGCCTGAAGCATGTCTTTCAACATCTGAATGGTCCTTTCTGACTGACCATTAGTTTGGGGATGATAAGCCATGCTAATATGTAACCTCGTCCCCATGGCGTCGTGGAATTTCTTCCAGAATTTAGACGTAAACCGGGTGTCACGATCCGACACAATAGACACCGGCACACCATGACGAGTTACAATCTCCTTGATGAACAAGTCAGCCAACCTCTCGGATGAATATGTCTCGCGGATCGGTAAGAAGTGAGCAATCTTCGTCAAGCGGTCAACAATCACCCATATGGCATCGTATCCTTTCGGAGTACGCGGTAGCTTCGTAATGAAATCCATGGTGATGTGCTCCCACTTCCATTCCGGTATATCCAAAGGTTGGATCTTCCCATACGGCTTTTGATGTTCCGCCTTCACTTGCAAACAAGTAAGGCATTTCCTCACCTACTCCACCATGTCACGCTTCATACCCGGCCACCAATAATCCTTCTTCATGTCTTGGTACATCTTTGTGGCACCGGGATGGATAGAGTATCGGGTCTTGTGAGCTTCGTCCATAATCTTCACACGTAGATTCCCGAAACGAGGAATCCATACCCGTCCAAATTGAGTTTTAACACCAAGTGTGTTTTCACTCAATTCCCCAACCAGACCTCTCATTTTTTCAGAGTTTAGATGATCTTCTTTTAATGCCTCATTCTGAAACTCCTTGACTTGCTTCATTACATCAGAGGTCATGATTAGTTGGTATGCTTTCACCCGAATCGGCTCGGGCCTCTTCTTCCGGCTAAGAGCATCGGCCACCACGTTGGCTTTGCCCGGATAGTAATGAATCTCGCAATCATAATCCTTTATAAGCTCCAACCATCGCCTCTGCCTCATGTTCAAATCTTTTTGCTCGAAGAAGTACTTCAAGCTCTTGTGGTCGGTGAAGATGGTGCACTTTGTTCCATACATATAGTGCCTCTAAATCTTTAGTGCAAAGACCACGACCGCTAGTTCCAAGTCCGGTGAGAGTTATCAAAGGGGCTACCATGTATATATATATACATACATATCTATATATAATACACACACACACACACACACACACACATATATATATATATATATATATATATATATAACCTAATTTGTCCATAACAATGTCCAACTCATGCACTATAAACTTGTCAATATCAAGTATATCAACAAAATTTGTTATACCTTCAACGTAAGATCTACCTGGAAATCATGTAAATGCACCACCATGATGCAATTTTATAGAAAATAGATTAGGAAAATCCACTGCCATTTGAGAATTACAACAAATTATTAGACATTTTACATGTAAACAAAAACTTAAATTGCATTCTTTAATTGCATTTCTTGATCAACTATCAACTTATCATAAAAGCGTCAATCTCATCTTGTTGTAGATGCTGCCGTATCAGATAGTGAGGAGGCATTGATGTAAGGCCCTGTTCCTGGAACGCTTACAGCTGGTGGTTCATCGCACATAAAACATTAGAAAGCATACATTAATTTTGTAGCGGAATTTAAAACTTTCATTTATAACTAAAACATGTCATTTACAACATTAGTTTTCATCTCAAAATACATGACATGTCAAAATATGGATGCCAGCCTCAAAATGCTCCCAGTAGCTTATGCATCCATGCCTGCAACTCCTCAGCATCAATATATACCTGCCAACTATCATGCATACAAAAGTCAGCGACGCTGAGTGAGTTCTAGTTTTATAATAAAACATACTTTACTATGTTAAAACCATTCTTTTCAAAACATACTATACTATACAACCGTTCGTGATCATGCATCATACGTACATACTATTAATATCATTATTATCTTCGTCATTACGTTCATTAACTTCGTTCATTCAACGTATTACATTATCGTTCACTTCTCTTTCTAGATCCGGTCAGACTTTACCCTCTTCGTGGCACTCAGCCACGATTACTGAGGTCGAATGACAAGGATCCTGTTCAGTACTTTATTACGATAATTTATTTACGTTCATTCATACATTCGTTCTTTCATACATGATCTTTCGTTCATTACTCTTTATTACTCGAATCTTGTCTCTTGCAATATCCCCGACTCATGCTCGAAAGCTGATGCTGTGCGGGGCCTGCTCACAAACCCTCGACTCATGTCCGAAGACTGACACAACATCGGGATACGTGACAAAGATCCCATACGAGTCAATCACAGGGATTGAACTCCATCCGAGTCTATTGCAACACCAAGTCGCTCACCTTATTATCTCGTCTCATGCAATATCCCCAACTCATGTCCGAAGACTGATACTATGTCAGGGTCTGACAAACAAACCCCCGACTCATGTCCGAAGACTGACACAGTATCGGGATACGCGACACCATAATTTATCTATACTATACTATAATGTATGAAGGAGGGTTTCCACCATAATTTAAGAGATTTGATCATTTTAAGCACAAGATAAAACATAAAATCAATTATTTCTAAGGGCAATATTGTCCTTTTAACCATGCTAAAAATGTGAATATTCAAATATATTTACACATTAATCACTTTATTTGTTAATAATTTACTTTTTGTGTGGTTGTTAGATGATTTTACTTAAAATATAGAAATGTTTGTTTTGAATTTAAGAAATAGTTACAATCAGTTTTAAAAAATCCAGCTTACAAATATGCACTAAATATAGTCTGGTTTATAAATTGTTGACTAAATCTCTTAAAATTATGAGTTTTACAACTCTTAATACCTATTGTACTACTACGTGAAACAACTCCAATGGCTTTTAGATCCTCCCATCGCTCCCACACAGGTCAAACACAAAAATTGAAAACCCAGTTCCGATTTCAAAATTTAAACCTCTCTTTTTCTCTTAGTTTCAGTTTTAGAGGTTCAAATATAAACTCTCGTTAAGTAAACTCGGGAACACAGCGTAAGTGTTGCTGATTACTGCTTATATATATTTGTACTTCGCACCTATTTATTTGAGAGGTTTAGTTAGGGCTAGACTTAAAGTTTACGTTTTGTGTTTCGGAATACGAGATTTGAGATTCATTAATTCAAACTTTTGTAATCCGTTTTCAATATTGTTACAAAATCTATGAGTGATTTAAGGTTTTTTTGGTTCTAAAATCGTTTGTGGCTTTAAATTTTCTATTTTATTTTTGCAGGTGTTCATTGGATGGGATCTTGCTTCTAATCCTTTCGTTTACATGTTTATTTTTAGCTTGCGTTTACGGTTTCTATTTGGGGATGCTTGCCAATTAACTTAAATGAGCAATAATGTGAATATTGCAGTTCTTTTTTACATTTATGGGCTTGGAGCTTGATGCAATGATGTAGAACTGATTGAGTTCAATCTCTTATTCTACAAGATGTGAAAATATTGTAGGTAATCTTTTTTCTTCACACTGATGATCATAATTAGTATTAGAATTTGATTTTTTTTTCTTATGTGAGAAATCTACACCATCTTTTTTCTTCTTTTGTTGTTCATTGACACGACTACATGTTATTAGATCGTTTATGATTACGCAGTTGCTACATGTTTAATTCATTTTAGTTAGTATTTGATTGCTGTATTGAGTAGACACTTGCAGGTTAACAAAAATTGTGTTCATATGCGTATCCACGTCCATTTACAATGACAATGTATGGATCTTTTGTTCCCAGGCATACCTTTTATCATTTTCATGCAGTGTGCCTAAATATACATTACATAATTGTTGTTCTATGTTTGTTGTTTAAGTGGCCTCTTTTATTTTTTCCCATTTAACTGCTTTCATGACCACTACGCTCTTCGGCATCTTCAAAAATTGCCAATAACCACTGATACAGGTTAGTTATCTCCTTCAATTTGCACTGCATACTGTAGTTGTCTACCTTATTACTTTACATGTCTGCTTTTCTACTTGGTTTTGTTTATAGTTGTTGAAGGATTATTTAGATTTGTTATTTTTTCAATTATGTGTAAAACATGTTGGTTAGAATTTTGCTTAGAAACTTGTCTACAAAAGGTATCGACTTTTATTAATAATTTTATAGGATGGGTAGTTGTTGTAAGTTTGGGTTTATGTAAATGCATAAGCACAATGATTTAGTTTAATTATCTTAATCCAAATATCAATTACAATATTTTCGTGCCCAGCTTTGGATCACCCTATTAAAATCAGTTGCAGGTCAACTAATCTTGTTTTTTATCATCCAGATCCAAATTGGTTTTTACACTGTATAACCTTAATAAAACCCTAGATTTTGGTTTTCTTCTTTCAGAAACATTATTACATTAATCCCTCATACCAATCTCTGCTACAGAAAAGGATCCAAAACCACTCATACCTTCTCTGCTCGAACGAATATCCTAATAGTTATTACACAATACGATCAGGTATGTTTTGATTTAAACAACAATCTGTATGTTCCAATTTAATGTAGGCTTTGTCACTTAATTGCAGTTTATTACACATCAATATGTACTGTATTTTTGGTCCTTATGGCTTGTCTTTGATTTTTTGAGGTTCATACCAAGTTGACAAAACATATGATACTAAAAATCATGGATGATTTTGGTGTCAATCGCCAGTTAATTTTTGTGTTTAGTGACATCCAACATGGTTCTAATGTTCAAGTAGCTTAATATTTGTGTATTATAAACATAAATTCAACTATAATTGAGATGTTGATTGAGTTTATGTCTTATTATACCCTGTTATTAATTTATTGTTGATTCTACAGGTTCACTTTTTGTAATGTTCTTTCTTTTTGTGAGATCTTATAAACAAAAAGATTAAATTCTTTCAATTTATAGTTCATGTTTATATATAGTTCATGTTGAATGCACATCTAAATTAGTGACATCTATACTCTTGATAAAATCGAATGTATCAATTTGAGATTATATGATAATTACTCTCTTTGTTATTGTTAAAGTTCATTATAATAAGTATGTCTTTTAGATTATGCGTTTGGAGGATAAAAATAAATATTTGTTATTTGCATTGTTGACCGAAAGCCAAAAATATACAGAAATTTTGAGCTCAAGTTTTTAAAAAATTAAGTTGTTATAGGTATGAGAACCATCAACTATTAAGTTTTATGGAATTTTGGGATATGATGTTTGAATAGAATGTGTTTTAAAAGAGAATTATTGTTGTGTTTATTTGACTCACAACACAGATATAAAGGAGTCAAAATGGTGTTTGAGTCAAAATTAGGATTTCCGACTAGGGTTGATCAAATATTATTCGGGAGTAATATACATAAAATACTATGTATAGATGCTAAATATTTATAGTTATGTTTTTATATACACACCTTTGATAGATACACCGCTAAAGTATTAAAAGATGAATTTCATGTTAAAAGTATCCAAATAAATAAAGTTTGGGTTTCTTTCAGAATTATTGCAGATGGTTTTGGTTTAGTATTGGATAATATATTGGGTTTTCATATTCTTGATTTTGTTTATTGGTAGTAATTGTTTGACTATAACATCTGACACTATGATAAATGGTTTAATACTTTTTTTTGAACGGCGGAATCATATTATAAAATGCAGCTTGGCCTGCAACAAGAAGCTACAGTCAAGACCACCCAAAGAAAACAGAAGGATTACAAATGGTTTAGTCCTCAATTGTTGTTTTTGGAACAAATAAAGAATAAAAGCATACTGGGGTTGTTAATATTTATTAGTATTTTGATTACTTATTATTTTTATGTAACATATTTTCATTCATATTCATTTGGAGACACTCTCTAATCTCAATAAGGAAATCATCTAGAAGCGTGCAAAGAATTATAAAAGTGCCAGAGTAATTGTAAATTATAACCATAACTTTTTATTTTTAATCATTACATGTAAAATATAATTTTAGTTAAATGAAGCACACAATATTTTGAATTATATCATTATTCTTCGTACAACCTATGTAATATATTGGTTTATGTAACGTTATCTAAAGTTAAAAACAGAGATGAAGTAATACTCTTTATACTTGATAAAGATGGTAAAATTACGAACAAAACAACAAATGTAGTGCATAAAAATTAGTGCTAACAAGGTAAATAGTTGAAAGTTTGAGGTATGGATATGCATATCATAAAGAGTTAATTGAAATGAGAATTACAACCTCGCGATTGCGGGAACAGATTGTGGTGAGAAAGTCGCAATGGTTAAAAGCGAACAATAAATTTATCAAAAACGAGTATATTTAATAATATCACGTCACTAAATAATAATACCGTAATATATAGAGAAACAAAAACATTTGTATAACTAAAAGATAAAGTGCGGCAATAAGCTTGATCAAATACATAGAAAATTTAGAATACAATTTACATTTTTCATACAATTGAATTGATCTTATTATGTAAGTAATACACAACTAGGCTTTTACTTTCCAGCTTTGATGTTTTAAGAGTTGAGTTTTCTTATTTATGTGTTACTTCATTGCATTGATGGTTTCTTTACCTGTTTGATAATTCAAATAATAAATCATTAGATACTCAACATGCCTAACAATTATGAAGTTTATCCAACTAAATGATGATACAAACCTTAACAATTTCAGAGCGAAAAACTTAGTGAACATTTGTAAACAATATTATATGAATATAAAATATACCGGAGACGAGTATTGCGATTAAAAGTATCGCACCCGTCACATCGTGCGGGTCTTCTGCTATTATGTAGTATATATTACTCAATAGTAGTATCTTTCACCTTTAAAGTTAATATATGTGTACATGTAGTATACATATTTAAATTTTTTTATTACTCAATGTTATATATGTGTACAGTTAGTATAAATATTTAAGATTATTTTTTATTCAATATTACCTCGTAATTTAAACTATTTAGTAGAAAGAAAATAACTTCGCTTATTAGTAAATTTTATGGTAGCGGTTAGTATAAAGGTTTAAATATTTTTTTAATTCACTATTACCTTATAATTTAAACTTCATTTAAGAGAAAGAAAATAACTTTACTTATTAGTAATTCAAATTTGTTAAAATTTTACGTAAGTGTCAATATAAAGGTTTATAATTTTTTATTTACTATTGACTCATAATTTAACCTTTATTTAATAATTGTTACCAAATCCCTAATTTAATGGATGTGGTTGAATCATTGGTTCTTAAATTCCTAAACTAATGCATATCAAATAGCTCAAATTTATTAAATTTATATTTAAGTGTTAGTAAATGTAAGGTTATTATGTAAATAATTATAAGAGGGTAATATGTACATAATGATATAATTACTATTTTACTCTTAAAAATTATTTATCTTATGCATTCAGTAAAGTATATGTTCTTAATTTTAAGATATCTTAAAATACCTCTCTTAAATGTTTTATATATAGTATAGATAGATATGTATGTATATAACTAATAAAATATAACATTATAACATAATAGAGTATGGTTTGGATTTCTTTAATATTGTCATTTCGGTTCATCATGTAGTGTGGTCAAGTTTTATTCTCTAAGTTTACGCTCAATCAATAAAAGAATCAAACATAGAGTTTGTTTGGTTCTATTTTTTTTCTTGTTTGTTATGTTCGATGAAGGCCTGGATCGCCAACAAGTAGCTAATTGAGCAACAACACTTAACCAATAACCTTCAAAATAAGCATGGAAACATATTGATATTTTGCCAAAAAAACAACTTAAAAACTAAGAAAATTAGAAAGGAAAACTAACAAATTTTCATCTACAGGTCAAGATTCTTATAGAATTACATCATACAAATATAACTTCACGCATTGGGTATTGCAATGAGAACAACCACAAGACAACCATTTATGATTTTATGGCTAACAGGAACTTAGGAGAACATCTATTTGGTAATTTGATGTAGTTAAATGAACTTATTGCTTAACATTTCACTTGATTGATTAGATGAATGTCCAAATGTCTTTAGTAGGGAAAGAAGGTTACAAAGCAGAAAGTTAGTAATTAAGTTACTTAATGCCATGAATCTTGTACTGGGTGGGTTTTATTAAGCATGCATAATTGCTCTATATTATATATAGGGCTAGCATATAGTTTTTCCTACAGATGATGCTACTCATGTATCATCAATAGTAAAAGTTGTGGGCACCATCGGATACCTTGACCCGAGTGAGTTTTTCCCTTTAACGTTTTTTTACTTTTTCACATTGACAAGAAATATAAATTCATTGGAATGTTCGATGAACAACATATATGCAATATTAGATCACTTAATGATACAGTATTAAGTAAATAGGTTATGTATATATACCACCTTATTTTAAATGCAATTAACAAAACAATTATACACATTTACACGTACAAAAGTAGGGTTGTTGATGTAAGGCCCCGTTCCCGGGACACTCACAGCTGGTCAATCATCGCATGTAACATAAAATTTTTATCCATCATTACCAAAAGCATAGCAGCGGAAACATTCAACTGTCATTCATTTAAATTTATATTAACTTTTGTAAAATAATACATTGTTGATTAATTCAGAATACATTCTTGTATTACACCACAAAAGCCTCTAATTAACTAGATTCCCTCCAAAAATAACTAAGCAACCGCCCCGTGCCATCCTCAGCAACCTTACCTGCCAACTGGAAACACATAAAAGTCAGCTTTGCTGAGCGAGTTCTAGTTTTCGTAAAACATACATTATTCTTTCGTTAAAACCGTACATTATTGTCCTGCACTCATGCATCATGTGCATACACAGAAGATATAATCATTAACATAAGCATACACATTCATTCCTCTTCCCATAGTAATCATCATTCATAGTATATGCAAACTTTTTATTAACGTACTCATTCTTTCTTTGCATTCTTTCATACTGCCTTAGGTTATTAGGTACGTTCGTTCCTCCGAGTCTTTTACGACAACCAGGTCGCTCACTCTTTGGCAATCTCAGTGACTGCTCATTGTCCGAGTCTTTTGCAACAACTGAGTTGCTCACCTCCTTTCTCTAGCCATCTTAATGATGCCTATGATCCGAGTCTTTTGCAACCGCACGTTGCTCACCCCATTGGCAATCTCCATGATTGCCTGTGATCCGAGTCTTTTACAATCACACGTTGCTCACCTCCTTTCTGGCCATCTCAATGATGCCTTTGATCCGAGTCTTTTGCAACCGCACGTTGCTCACCCCATTGGCAATCTCCATGATTGCCTGTGATCCGAGTCTTTTACAATCACACGTTGCTCACCTCCTTTCTGGCCATCTCATGATGCCTTTGATCCGAGTCTTTTGCAACCGCACGTTGCTCACCCCATTGGCAATCTCATGATTGCCTGTGATCCGAGTCTTTTGCAACCACACGTTGCCACCTCCTTTCTGGCCATCTCAATGATGCCTTTGATCCGAGTCTTTTGCAACCACACGTTGCTCACCTCATTGTATGCTTGCAAGCCTTCCTTCATTCATTCGTCATTCATTAATGCATGCATTTATTCTTTCATTCATTATGTTCCTCTTTCTTATCTTCCACTTTACGTTATATAATACTTTCATACATTCATTCCTACGTAAAGCCATGGGAAGACATGCATACATAATAAGGAACATAAACATACACTCATGCATCATCATACATTGCATCATACATTTATAACATACATCGTGCATAATCATGCAACATCATCAACATCATACATGCCCACATAACATCTAGGACCTTAAAAGTCCATATTCCTAACCCTCGGGAACCACTCAAGTCAAGGCTTACATCTCCACCTTTCCTTCAAAACCTGAAATTATTCTAAGTGTTCATCCGCATTAGTTACTGTTCATCCGCATTTGTCTAATACTCATCCGCATTTGCCAACATTTAGGCAAAATGCTCATCCGCATTTGATGTTGTTCATCCGCATTGGTTACTGTTCATCCGCATTTGTCTAATACTCATCCGCATTTGCCAACACTTAGGCAAAATGCTCATCCGCATTGGCTGTACTCATCCGCATTGGTTACAGTCGTCCGCATTGACTTACTTTGTTCATCGCATTGGCTATACTTAGCCAAATGCTCATCCGCATTGGTACAGTCATCCGCATTGGGTCGCCGCATTTGTCCAGACTTAGTCAAATGCTCATCCCCATTGACTCTTCCCATCCGCATTGGTCCGGACTTGGTCAAATGCTCACCCGCATTGACTATTACTCATCCGCATTGGTTTCTAACACTTAGGCCAATTTTGAACTTAACCCAATCGGAACTGAAACTGCAGAATCATACTATAACCACTATTTTCATGCTCTAAGCTTAGATCTTACCTTCTAAGCCCTCGGATTCAACATATAACAAGAACATGAACACACATAACATCATAACATCGTCAAACACGCATAAAAACATACGGGTCCGAGACCCAGATCAGTAAAACATATAGATTTGTATTTCCAGCCCCAAAATTATTTGAAAACATGTAAATGAGGGGTTCTAGAACTCACCTTAACAGCTCTTGAGCAGGACTTCTTCCAACTCGTCTGAATTTGAGTTCAACCGCCTAAAAGCTCACTAAAACACACACCCGAACACAGGCAAACACATATAAGCACACAAACGAGATAAGGCCAGCTTCAAACACTTAAAATTTCGGGTTTCTTACCTTGAATTCACTTCTTCAGCCCTGTTTCTTCCAAAATCCGAATTCTGCACTTTCTCTCTCTAGAATTCTGCTGAATTGAGAGTTGTGGGAAAGTAGTGGGCGGCCATGCCCACTTTACACCAACTTCTCAACCCTTTTTGTCCTTTTGGCACTTTTTACCCTTCAACTTGGGTAAAATATCTTTTCCCCCTTTTTCTTCACTTTATTCTCTCTTTATTTAAATAAATGAAAGATTCGGGTGTTACAAGTCCACCCCCCTTAAATAGGTTTCGTCCCCGAAACCTGTTATTCCTCAAACAAACGTGGATAATGCTGTCTCATCTCATCTTCAGTCTCCCACGTTGACTCGGATCCCTTCCTGTGCTTCCACTGTACACGCACAAGAGGAACCACCTTATTTCTCAATCTCTTTTCTTTTCGGTCAATGATCGCCACTGGTTGCTCTACATAGTTGAGCCGTTCGTCTACCTCGATGTCTTCCAGTGGAACAATCATATCTTCATCCGCCAAACACTTTCTTAAGTGAGATACATGGAATGTTGGGTGAATTCCACTTAACTCATCTGGCAGTTCCAATTTATAGCCACCTCTCCTACTCGAGCAGTGATTCGGAAAGGGCCCATATACCTGGGGCTCAACTTGCCCCTCTTTCTGAACCTTATAATACCTTTCCACGACGAGACCTTCAACATAACCCGGTCACCCACCTGGAACTCAATCGGTCTGCGTCGTTTATCGGCATACGACTTCTGTCTATCTTTGGCTACCTTCATGAAGGCCTTGATCTTTTCGAGCTTTTCGGTCGTAGCTTCAATCACCTTGACGCTCCCTAATTCTTTCTGACCAATATCACCGCAACAAACGGGTGTTCTGCATCTCCTCCCGTATAGCATCTCATATGGTGGCATGCCAATGCTAGCATGGTAGCTATTTTGTATGAGAATTCGACTAACGGTAGTGGTCATCCCAACTTCCTCCAAAATCAATCACACACGCCCGCAACATGTCTTCTAATGTCTGAATGGTCCTCTCAGACTGACCATCAGTTTGGGGATGATAAGCCGTGCTGATATGTAACCTCGTCCCCATGGCATCATGAAATTTCTTCCCAAATTTGGATGTAAACCGAGTGTCACGATCAGATATAATAGACACCGGCACACCATGACGAGTTACAATTTCCTTGATGAATAGGTCAGCCAACCTTTCAGACGAATATGTCTCGCGGATCGGCAGGAAGTGAGCACTCTTTTTCAGACGATCAACAATCACCCATATGGCATCATACCCTTTTGGAGTACGCGACAGCTTTGTAATGAAATCCATGGTGATATGCTCCACTTCCACTCCGGTATGTCTAGAGGTTGGATCTTCCCATACGGCTTTTGATGCTCAGCTTTCACCTGTAAGCAAGTGAGACATCTACTTACATACCCCACCAAGTCACGCTTCATACCCGGCCACCAATAATCTTTCTTCATGTCTTGATACATTTTTGTGGCACCTGGATGAATGGAGTATCGAGTCTTATGGGCCTCATCCATGATCTTTGCCCGTAGATCCCCGAAACGAGGAATCCACACTCGCCCAAATCGGGTTTTAACACCCAGCGTATTCTCACCCAATTCCTCAACCAGACCTCTCATTCTTTCAGTTAAGACGATCTTCTTTCAGTGCCTCATCTTGAAACTCTTTGACTTGCTTCATTACATCGGAGGTCATGATGAGTTGATAGGCTTTCACCCGAATCGGCTCGGGTCTCTCCTTTCGACTAAGGGCGTCAGCCACCACATTGGCCTTGCCCGGATGATAGTGGATCTCGCAGTCATAATCCTTTATAAGCTCCAACCACCGTCGCTGCCTCATATTCAGATCTTTTTGCTTGAAGAAGTACTTCAAGCTCTTGTGGTCGGTGTAAATGGTACACTTGGTTCCATAAAGATAGTGCCTCCAGATTTTTAATGCAAAGACCACGGCTGCTAGCTCCAAATCATGAGTAGGATAATTGGCCTCATGAACCTTCAGCGGTCGGGATGCATAAGCTATAACTTTCCCCCTTTGCATTAACACGCACCCCAACCCGAGTAGGAAGCATCGGAATAAACCACCAAGTCTTCACTTCCTTCGGGTAGTGACAAAATAGGAGCTTGGGTCAATCTCGCCTTTAACTCTTCAAATGCCTTCTCTTGAGCTTGACCCCACACAAATTTCACGTCCTTCCGGGTCAACTTAGTTAGTGGAGAAGCAATCTTGGAAAAGTCTTGGATGAACCTTCGGTAATAGCCCGCCAAACCCAAGAAACTGCGAATCTCGGATGGCGTCTTTGGAGACTTCCATTGCATCACTGCCTCCACTTTAGCCGGATCTACCATGATTCCCTCCGGATTCACCACATGACCCAAGAATTACACCTCGCGTAACCAGAACGCGCATTTAGAGAACTTAGCATACAATTTCTCCTCTCCTCAACGTCTCTAGTACTTCACGAACGTGACCGGCATGTTCTTCTTCACTCTTAGAATAGATCAGGATATCATCAATGAACACAATCACTGATCTGTCCATCGTCGCACGGCACACATGGTTCATCAAATCCATAAAAGCGGTTGGCGCATTGGTCAAACCAAAAGACATAACAAGAAACTCGTAGTGACCGTAGCGCGTACGGAAAGCCGTTTTAGGAATATCTTGCTCCTTCACCTTCAGCTGATGGTAACCAGATCGAATGTCAATTCTTGAGAACCAACTAGCACCTTGAAGCTGATCAAACAAATCCTCTATTCTTGGAAGGGGGTACCTGTTCTTCACGGTCATTTGTTTAGCTCACGGTAGTCGATACACATTCTCATGCTACCGTCTTTCTTCTTTACGAACAGAACCGGAGCACCCCAAGGAGAGATACTCGTTAGAATGAACCCCTTATCCAGCAGCTCTTGTAATTGCTCCATCAACTCTTTCATCTCCGTCGGAGCCAACCGATACGGTGCCTTGGCAACAGGTTGGCACCCGGTCCAGGTCAATCTGAAACTTGATCTCACGGTTAGGTGGCACTCCCGGTAAATCTTCTGGAAACACGTCCGGAAAGTCACACACAACTGGAACGCCAGATAGTTGTGGTGCTAGTGTATCCACATCCTTTACATAGGCCAAAAAGGCACTACACCCATGCCTCATACACTTTCCCGCCACTGCCATCGAGATCACCTTCGGGATTGTCGTGACCCTATCTCCATAAACCGTTACCGGACTTCCATCAAGCGCTGTCAGACGAATCATTTTCTTGCGGCACACAATTCGCCTTGAAGTCCGCTAACCAATCCATTCCAAGAACTAAATCAAAACCACCCAAGGTCATCATAAACGGTTTGACAGGAAACTTATGACCTTCTAACTCCACTTCACAATTCTCTACCATTTCGGAAATCCTAATAGGCTTACCTATGGCATTTCTACATCAAAGGGCATATCCACACGTCTACTACTAACATGTAGCTTAGCACGAAAAGCAGTAGACATAAAACTTTTGCTGGCACCCAATCAAATAACACAGAAGCTAAATTTTGGTTCACTAGAAACGTACCGGACACAACATCGGATCTGTCCTGGCCTCCTCCTGTGTCATAGTGAATGCCCTGGCGCTCGCCCTCTGCCCTTCACTCCCCGTCTTCTTCACCCCGGAACCCTCGGGCCTTGCCTTCTTACAATCCTTGCTGATGTGACCCTCTTCACCACAGGTAAAACACCGGGCTGGACGACAGTCTCTTGCCATGTGTCCCGCTTTCCCACATTTGAAGCACAAGTTTGATCCAAATTTACATTCTCCACTGTGCTCCCTTCCACACCTGCCACACCTTTTTGACCTCGCGCCCGTTGTGCCCACACGGCGGTCGTCCACCTTTGCCTTCTTCTTATACTCATCGAGGTACCACCCCGATCAAACCTCTTCCTCTTCCAGTTCCGTTACCACCAATCCTCCTGCCACCATCAGTCACCACCTCTACCACCCTTTCGTCATACAATCTTCCCGCCAAGTCCACTGCCGACCTGAACGTGCTCGGTCTAGCAGCAATCATGTGCCTGCAAATATCAGCTGGCAGGCCTTGGATGTACCTCTTAATCTTTCGCGACAGAGGAGTCACCTGATCTGGCACCAAACGTGCCATCTCATTGAATTTCGTCGTGTACCCCTGATGTGTCATAGTTCCCGCCTCTAGCTGCAGGAACTCCCTCTCCACCTTATCCATTTCATGATGAGGACAGAACTCCTCAATAACCAACCTCTTCAACTCAGACCACTTCATTCGCCCAATCGCCCGACTGCCCTCAGCTTGGACGATATTGTCCCACCAACATAAAGTTGAGTCAACAAAAGAATGGGTCGCGAATTTCACCTTCTGATCCTCATGGCACTCGCTGATTTCAAGAACCGCCTCCATCTCTCTCACCTACCAGTGAGGCGCAGCAGCAGTGCCGTTTCCATCAAAGGTTGGGGGCTTGCACCTCATGAATGCCCCGTAATTACAGCCTCGTGCCGCTTCATGCACAGGCTCTTCCTCCTCCTCATCATCATCAGTTAGAACCGTTTCCGGCTCCGGTCGTTCTTGTCCTCCCAAGGACCTATTCTTCTCTTGTCTTTCTCCTTCTCGGACCGCCTTAATAACTTCAGTCACCACAGACGGTAGAATCGTCTGCATGACCTGGTGCACCTCCTCAACCACAGCCTCCTTTACTGAGGCTCTTAAGTTAGCACTTTCATCGACTCCCTCCGGGTGAGGGGTCTCTGGTTCTTCCGGAACTACCTTCTCAACTCTGGGTCTTCCTCTCTTGGGTCGCGGTTCAGTACCGGGACCTCCACCCCGTGAAGCTTTTGAGGATCTTCCGCCGGCCATCTCACACACACTGACAGATTTAAACACTAACACGGTCATCCAAGGAAATAACTCAGTTTATGTTAACTACAGTAAGTCCCTAGTTACAGTGCCCAGTTGTGATAAGCCACTTACTTTACTCTTCACACCCCGAGTATCACCTGTCCTGACTATATCAGTATAAAAATCTACATACATCACATAACACATCCATGCCAGCTCACATAAAACCGGTTAACTTAACGAAAATACCTGATGGCACGCAACTGCACAGATTGGCATCCCATCCCCTTTCCGTCCCATTCTCAGTTTAAGTTAAGGTTTATTTTAAAATTTTACCTGTTTCACTTAAACTTTGGCTCTGATACCAACTTGTAAGGCCCCGTTCCCGGGACACTCACAGCTGGTCAATCATCGCATGTAACATAAAATTTTTATCCATCATTACCAAAAGCATAGCAGCGGAAACATTCAACTGTCATTCATTTAAATTTATATTAACTTTTGCAAAATAATACATTGTTGATTAATTCAGAATACATTCTTGTATTACACCACAAAAGCCTTTAATTAACTAGATGCCCTCCAAAAATAACTAAGCAGCCGCCCCGTGCCATCCTCAGCAACCTTACCTGCCAACTAGAAACACATAAAAGTCAGCTTTGCTGAGTGAGTTCTAGTTTTCGTAAAACATACATTATTCTTTCGTTAAAACCGTACATTACTGTCCTGCACTCATGCATCATGCGCATACACAGAAGATATAATCATTAACATAAGCATACACATTCATTCCTCTTCCCATAGTAATCATCATTCATAGTATATGCAAACTTTTTATTAACGTACTCATTCTTTCTTTTGCATTCTTTCATACTGCTTAGGTTCATTAGGTACGTTCGTTCCTCCGAGTCTTTTACGACAACCAGGTCGCTCACCTCTTTGGCAATCTCAGTGACTGCTCATTGTCCGAGTCTTTTGCAACAACTGAGTTGCTCACCTCCTTTCTCTGGCCATCTTAATGATGCCTATGATCCGAGTCTTTTGCAACCGCACGTTGCTCACCCCATTGGCAATCTCCATGATTGCCTGTGATCCGAGTCTTTTGCAATCACACGTTGCTCACCTCCTTTCTGGCCATCTCAATGATGCCTTTGATCCGAGTCTTTTGCAACCGCACGTTGCTCACCCCATTGGCAATCTCCATGATTGCCTGTGATCCGAGTCTTTTGCAACCACGCGTTGCTCACCTCCTTTCTGGCCATCTTAATGATGCCTATGATCCGATTATTTTGCAACCGCACGTTGCTCACCCCATTGGTAATCTCCATGATTGCCTGTGATCCGAGTCTTTTGCAACCACACGTTTCTCACCTCCTTTCTGGCCATCTCAATGATGCCTTTGATCCAAGTCTTTTGAAACCACACGTTGCTCACCTCATTGTATGCTTGCAAGCCTTTCCTTCATTCATTCGTCATTCATTAATGCATGCATTTATTCTTTCATTCATTATGTTCCTCTTTCTTTATCTTCCACTTTACGTTATATAATACTTTCATACATTCATTCCTACGTAAAGCCATGGGAAGACATGCATACATAATAAGGAACATAAACATACACTCATGCATCATCATACATTGCATCATACATTTATAACATACATCATGCATAATCATGCAACATCATCAACATCATACATGCCCAACATAACATCTAGGACCTTAAAAGTCCATATTCCTAACCCTCGGGAACCACCCAAGTCAAGGCTTACATCTCCACCTTTCCTTCAAAACCTGAAATTATTCTAAGTGTTCATCCGAATTAGTTACTGTTCATCCGCATTTGTCTAATACTCATCCGCATTTGCCAACACTTAGGCAAAATGCTCATCCGCATTTGCTGTTGTTCATCCGCATTGGTTACTGTTCATCCGCATTTTCCAACACTTAGGCAAAATGCTCATCCGCATTGGTTGTACTCATCCGCATTGGTTGTACTCATCCGCATTGGTTACAGTCGTCCGTATTGACTTACTTTATTCATCCGCATTGGCTATACTTAGCCAAATGCTCATCCGCATTGGTACAGTCATCCGCATTGGGTCGCCGCATTTGTCCAGACTTAGTCAAATGCTCATCCCCATTGACTCTTCCCATCCGCATTGGTCCGGACTTAGTCAAATGCTCACCCGCATTGACTATTACTCATCCGCATTGGTTTCTAACACTTAGGCCAATTTTGAACTTAACCCAATCAGAACTAAAACTGCAGAATCATACTATAACCACTATTTTCATGCTCTAAGCTTAGATCTTACCTTCTAAGCCCTTGGATTCAACATATAACAAGAACATGAACACACATAACATCGTCAAACACGCATGAAAAACATACGGGTCCGAGACCCAAATCAGTAAAACATATAGATTTGTATTTCCAGCCCCAAAATCGTTTGAAAACATGTAAATGAGGGGTTCTAGAACTCACCTTAACAGCTCTTGAGCAGGACTTCTTCCAACTCGTCTGAATTTGAGTTCAACCGCCTAAAACTCACTAAAACACACACCTGAACACAGGCAAACACATATAAGCACACAAACGAGATAAGGCCAGCTTCAAACACTTAAAATTTCGGGTTTCTTACCTTGAATTCACTTCTTCAGCCCTGTTTCTTCCAAAATCCGAATTCTGCACTTTCTCTTTCTAGAATTCTGCTGAATTGAGAGTTGTGGGAAAGTAGTGGGCGGCCATGCCCACTTTACACCAACTTCTCAACCCTTTTTGTCCTTTTGGCACTTTTTACCCTTCAACTTGGGTAAAATATCTTTTCCCCCTTTTTCTTCACTTTATTCTCTCTTTATTTAAATAAATGAAAGATTTGGGTGTTACAGTTGAAATAACTAGTGGCTCGATCGGAAAATGAGCCAAGCTGAGTTGAGTCGGTTAGTAAACAAGGCGAGCTTGAGCCAAACCAATATTTTAATGAATATTTGAATAAACACTATAGAAATTGCAAGTGCATTGTGTTTCTCCCATGAACAATGCGGTGATGAAACTCAAACAATCTTTGCAAGCAGAAAATACTCGAGCTGAACCCATATCCTTAAACATGGATAGGGCGAGTGATTTGTACCCAAGATAGTGAAGTCTTGAAATCATTAAATCATTAAATCATGTACTTCATTAAACATACTGCCACCATATTTGTACGTGGTTCAATATTTTTACATCTATTTTTTATTTATGTTTATCGACCATGTTGTACGTTGTGTTTCGTTCTAAATTTCTAATTTATGCATATTAACACGTCGTAACTCATGTGTATAGTTTAATGTTTTTACGTTTTTTAATTCTTTTGTTTTACGAGCTTTTTATGTTGATGGTTGCTAGCAAAAGTATGAAATTGATGTTATTTGGCACGGTTTTATGGCCCCATCGCAACGCGTGAGGTTTAATACTAGTTGTTGCTGAAATCCTAAAACTAACATTATATATATACTAATTACTAACCTTTTTATGATATTTATTTAGTTATTATAATTTTATCTAATTTTTAGATTAAAATAGTTTTTTAATAACTTAAAAAATTATTTTAATTAATATTATTTATAGAGAAACAAATTTATATTAAAATTGGGATTTATATTAAAAAATTTCTAGAAATTACATTTTCTAAAACTCTTTTTTTAAGTAATTTATTTAATTTATTTTTTGGAAAATAATAAAAGATTAAAAAATTAATCATTGTTTTATTATATATAGTACTCATGTATATGATTTTAATGATATATTAGTTTAAAACATCTATTGTCATTAATAAGTTTTTATTTTTATTTAATATTTTATTTATTCAACATTTATAATACACAAGTTTATCAAATGTATTGTTTAAAATAACAACATTAAAATAACATTAACTAATACTTTTTAACTCAACTGATTAAATTAAATTACACATAACATGTAAATATTGAAAGATAATAAGTTTTAATTTATAATCAAAATGTTTAAAGTTAGGTCCCAATATATAAACACCCACTTATATAAATCGACACCTCTTAATACGCCGCGTATGAGTTTATACGCGGCGTATAGGGTCGAATACACTAAAAACGAAGAAAATTCAAGGGGCTGTCAGAGAGCTATACGTCCCATATAGCCCTATATGACCCCCACCCCCCATACGACACATATAGGGCTATACGACGCGTATAACGAATTTTGACACGGACTGCGATGAAAAATTCAAGGGGTTGTTAGAGGGCTATACGACACATATAGCCCTATACAACACATATAACCCTATAGGACCCCTCTCTATACGACGCGTATGGAGCTTTACGACACGTATAGAAATTTTAAAATATTAATTTAAAATATTTGAATGTCTGTTAAAAATTAAACTAAAATGTTTCTCTAACTTGCATTAAATTGGTCATCCTTTTGTTGTTTCTTGATTTCTCTTCCCATTGGCACGTTCACCAACACTCCTCATAGATCACACTCGAACACTCCAAAACACTCTAAAACTCATGTTGCTTTCATCCCCTCCCAATCACCTTAGATTTTGGAGTTTAAAGATTCTTTCTTCTTCTTAATCTATTGTAACATATCGCATGGGACGTTGATTTCCTCGACATGTGTCAATTTTTCATAGAACAAGTATAAAATAATAACTGATTCCTAAGTTGTTGTCGGATCCCCTTTGGGTTTTGGGTGTTCATGCTGCACTCAAGGTGTTTGTGAAATTGCCTCTTAGGACGAATCTGCTTTTTTGTGTTTTTTTAATGCCCTAAAAGATGCAATCAAGGTTGGTGACGATGGAAGAAGGCAAAGATCCCACCACTAATTCAATCAGAACAAATCAATCGAGGGTTTTGCCATCAAGATTGCTCAGATTCATGCTGATTCTTTTAGTTGCAGGCATTGTTCTTTCGATCATTAGTATACGCATGAATCGAAGTTTAGGCGTTAGGAATATTGTTCTTGGTACACAACAGCCTTGTATTCAAGAACCCATTAGCTTACGGAGTCTGATCCAGACTCCATCAAATTATTTGCACACCATGAATGACAGTGAGCTGTTATGGAGAGCTTCATTTGTTCCTCAAATTAAAGAATACCCATTTAAAAGAATACCTAAGATTGCGTTTATGTTCTTGACAAGAGGACCATTGCCACTGTCACCATTGTGGGAGAAGTTTTTTGCAGGGAATGAAGGACTTTATTCCATTTATGTTCATTCTTTGCCTCATTATATTTCGAACTTTTCGACGTCTTCGGTCTTTTATGGGAGGCAAATTCCTAGTCAGGTCAGCAAGATTTATTTTTTATGTTCTGTTTGGCATTGTTTATGTGCAGCTGTTAGATTGTTATAAGATGCTTGTTGTTGTATGGTATTAAACTATGTTTTGAGTTTAATCTTTACTTGAGTTCTTATGAAACTATGATAGGAAGACCGAAACTGGAATGTGTTGGAATTTGGAGATCATATAATGTGTTTGGTTCGAGTTGTCTGGTCATTGGTGAAATTATGGATGCTAAATTTGAAAGCTAGAGCTTTCATTTGTAATGTATCAGTATAGTTTGACACAAGTTGGCACTCGATAAAATTGACAGCTTGTATATGCTAAAGGCAAGCCAGTACAGTTGGAAGACTCAAATATACCAAAATTATGTTGAGGAACAAAGTTAGGTTGAGGGTCTTCTTTTTGTGGAAAATAAGTTTAGGTACTCTTTCGTGTACTTTTTACAAGTTGGGGAACTCTAATATACTAAAATTAGGTTCAGGGACATTTTTGCGGAAAATAAGAATGTATGTTGGTTTTGTATGGTATTAACCCGTTTTTACAATACGTAACTTACGAGATACCCATGTTGAAAATGAAAAAGTTTGTTAAAAAATTTACAGGTATTAAGTTATATGTCTTCTTGTGGTAAATCTTAAGAAATCTATATCCATAGCTATCAAGCGGTTAGTACTATTCATAAGATCATTTTTTTAATCTTATACGTGAATTGAGATCCATTTTTTGTTCAGTGTAACCGGATTGGGTGCATTAGTTATTGCTCTCATATTCAAGTTTGTCTTTATGATTCTATGTATATTGTTGATTCTTATGTTCCTTAGTTCTTCTATGTGCTACGAAAGTCAAGTGATTGCCCAAGGAATTACCTTTAATTAAATGTTAATCAAATAGTAACTAATGTTGTGATATGTCATCTTGTGACCTGATGGAATAATCAAACTCTAATTGTTTAAGTTGCTTGGGCTTTGGAGATTATAAAAATTGTTTAGCTTAGACTCTAGAGCGTAGTTCACACCATGAGCTCTATGTTCAGTATTTATAAGACCATTGTGGAATCATGGATTCGGCAGTAATTAGTCTTAAAAATGCTTTTATTATTGAACTCCGTCTTTGAGCTCAACTTAAAGTAATAATGACCATCCAAGCATCCAACCTTCATGTATATTATTTGCTTTTGATATGTAAGATGCATAGTTTATATAAGTAGTTGTACTTACTCTCTCAGATTAGGTGAAAAAGACTAAGCTAAGATGCACTTCTTCTCAGATTCCAACACTTGGTTTGAGTCTTTCACTGCCTCCATGAATTGAAATCTATAGGGAAATCACATATTCCGAAAACAATAATTAACCTACTATGGCCTCATATATGCCATAAATTTCATATTCAAGTTGTAAGAGTTTCCAATTAGCCTTGAAGTGTAAAATGATAATCTTTTCTATGTATAATTGCATGATATTGACTATAGTGGACTGTTTTTTTAATAGACATTTTGTGGTTCAGTGGTTGCTTTATACCCTTGGTGACTTCATTGATTTTTCATACAGTTCATTAACCACAATTTAAGTGGCCCACTTTTTCAGTTCTTATTGTAGTACTGAGGACATCATATTTGATAGTTAGTTTGAACATGGCTTTTGCTTTACTTATGCAGTTGATAATTTTATTCTTTTGATTTTAGTAGATTGGGAAACATGAGCATTTGGTTAATGTTTTAAAACGGGGGGTTCAAACGGTCACAAAATGGGCCTGGGTTGGATCGAGTTGGCCTGATGTTCTGGGTCAAAAGTATCAAATGTTTATGAGTTACAACATCACCTAAGTTATGTCTGAAAAATGAGATTAGTATTGCAATATCATAGTGTTTGTAATCATTATTAATATGTTTATTATTTATCAACTTCAAAGAGAAAAGACCAGAAAGTGTTTACATGTCAACACATTTTTTATCCCCATAAAATATAAGCAATTCGTTTCGTTTTAGTGTTTGAATCCCAAATGAACCTAAAAGATTGACAAAGGGCCATAATTGACACAAATTCTGTTCATTTGGTGGAAAATCGCGATTGACTTCTCTTAAATTTGGTGGTCCCTACATAATGAATTTAAACTCTAATTTATCATTAAGTTTTATAAGTTAAAAAGATATAGTCTTGCAAAAATATAGGACGTGTGCAAATTCAGTTAAAAGTCCATGCTCAATAGGTTCTTTCAATTCTTACCTTAATTACAAATACCATTTTGTTGTTTAGGTTTCAGCCTTATGTTTATTTTCTATTATATCTTTTTATATAGATAACTTAAACTAATATTTATTTTATTATTTTTAGATGGTAGAATGGGGAAGAATGAGCATGTGCGATGCAGAAAGAAGACTTTTAGCCAATGCATTACTAGACATTTCAAACGAGTGGTTTGTACTTTTATCAGAAGCATGCATACCACTGCATAATTTCAGCATTATTTATCGGTACATTTCAAGATCACGGGTCTCCTTCATGGTGCAGTTGATGAGCCCGGCCCGTATGGCAGGGGTCGATATGACATCAACATGTTACCAGAAGTCAACATTAGTCAATGGAGAAAAGGGTCTCAATGGTTTGAAGCCAATAGAAAACTTGCAGTCGATATCATTAAAGATACCAAATTTTACCCCAAGTTTGAACGATTTTGCAGGCCAGCGTGTTATGTTGATGAACACTATTTTCCTACTATGCTTACGATTCAATCTCCAAAATTATTGGCGAATAGGAGTTTGACTTACGTTGACTGGTCAAGGGGTGGTGCTCATCCGGCTACATTTGGGAAGAATGATATTTCAAAGAAATTTTTCAAGAAAATACTTGAAGATCAAACCTGCATTTATAACAATCAGCCGACTTCAGTTTGCTTTCTTTTTGCAAGAAAGTTTGCACCCAGTGCTCTAGAACCATTATTACAAAATTCTTCAGAATTTCTTGGCTTTTAATTGAGAACAGTTGATGATTTTAGAATAGATGGAAGCTTATTATGCATTATTGAACAGCTTATGGCCGAATATAATTTTATTGTTGTTCCTATTGATGTAGTTTGACAGTTGTATAATACAAATTGAGTGTTTGTATTTATATAAAATCTTTTGTTCATGAAGCGTTGATGCCTTGTGTTTTAGTGGTTAAAATCTGTAGGGGTGTATAACAAGTTTTAACATTTGACTTCTTGGCTCTCATTCTCCAAATTGCAATAGTCTGAAATATATCTTTAACCAACAACATTATTTGTTTACAACTTTAAACTAGTCTCCTTGTTAGCAGAAGTCCTATAACACCAACACACGAGTAAAACACTTCACAATTCGTCGTGTTTGTGATCTTGACTTTGACTTTCAAGCAGGTATGTTGCAGCCAGAGATGCTTGCATTGCAGCCCCATAAGGAAGAACATCCTCATTAAGTTCGAAAAATGGGGAATGTATCGATTCGGGTTTTTCGGTTTTTTCATTTTTCATTCCAATAAAATAGAAATAGCCAGGAATAACCTCTTGATAAAATGAAAAATCCTCTGCTCCCATTAATGGTGGCATTTCTTTAACATTATTGAGGCCAAGAACACTTCCTGCAACTTTTGGGAAGAACTTATGCAAGCCCGCGTCATTTATAGTGGCGGGGAAGAACGGTTTTTCTTTTGAAGCAAATTCAACAGTTGCATTACATCTGTGTACAGTTGCTTGACCTACAATCACCTGTTTATGAGATGAATCTCGAGTCATCATTATGAATTGGGCAACTTGGGTTTTTTAATCTAAAACGAATTTAGAAAAATTAGATGACAGGGTCGAACGGGTCAAATGGGTTGACAGTTGTTTGAACTCTACTTTTAGTGCATACAACCTTCAAAATAACATTATTCAAAGATATGGTGTTGTTCCCAAACTCCCTATAGATTACTCCTGTATTGCCTGTATTGTAACAATATTGTTTTGTAATCACAAATTCATAACTAATGACACATATATCTTTAAAAAAAATCAAATAATAAGACAACAAAAAGTTTCTGGTCATCCAACTGACCAAGGTATGCTTAGACTCATAATAGAAAATCACCCGTTGTATGTGAATCCATTTTGACCTGTTACCCAACCCATCCCATATTGACACATCTAATTCTATGAAAGAACTCAAGGTTCCCACTTTTCATATTGCTTTAATGTCATCTTGTTAGTCATATGTTCGAGGATCCCAAAAAATTTAAGAGGGACCAACAAAAAGAAAACATAAATAGTAAAATTAACTTGTACCTCCTCTATTCGTTGCCTGAGTTGCATGAAACTTTCTTTGGAGAAAGCTCTAAAGGTTCCACCAACGGTGACAGAATCTGGAATAACATTAAACGCACCACCACCTTGAAACTTGGCAACTGTAACAACCTGAAAAAGTGTCTATTTTTAGTACAAACAACAATTCATTATATGCATATCATTATACAAGGTTCAAACTTCAAAAGTATAGATGGCAAAATGGGTAGTTTTTTTAATAGTCAAAATGAATCGGGTCGGGTCCAAACACCCTGAAACACTTTTGTCTATGTTTTAAATAAGATGCGAGTAGTATGTTATATGCCTTAACATCAACACTTTTGTAACTTCTGTAGTTTGACCTATTCAACCCATTTGACTCGTTTCATCCATAGCAACTTTTCTTTACTTTACATGTTACAGATTGAAAGACCTGGATTGAAATGTTCTTGCATTAATTGGTTGGATTTTGCAACTGCAAAAAAGTTACCTGAGAATCAAGAGGATCAGCTTCTCTTGATACAAGATGTTGTAAACTAACAACAACATTTGAGGCTGCTACAATAGGATCAATTGAGTGCTGAGGAATGGCAGCATGACCTCCTTTTCCGGTTATGACCGCTTCAAAGAAACCACTACCCGCCAAGATAGTACCAGAACGAGAGAAAACTTGACCAAGTGGTTGTTCTGGAGAAACATGTAATCCGAATATGGCTTTCACATTCTCAAGAGATCCACTATCTACCACCACTTTTGCACCACCGCCACCTTCCTCTGCAGGTTGAAAAACTAACACCACCGTTCCCTGACAACAGTAACACAGACACACTTTTGTGTAAGCATATGTACAATGTCCTAAATAATTTGTATCCATACGGGATAGAGATGACAATTTCAGCCCATTTGGGTTACGTTTTATCACAAATGGGTCAAACCTTAAAAAATAACTAAAAAGGGAACAACACTGTAATATAGTTTCTACAATAGTATATAACATATTGATAAAAGTTGCATTTTGGCTTTGTGAGTTTTAATCTTCGTCAATATTTTCCAGTGTTTTTTTAGTCAGTTCTTAGTCAAGATTTGATTTGGTATTTAATGTAAGATGATAAGATTTTTTGAGTCATTAAAATAGAGATTGAGTTTCGGGTTTAGGGTGGATTGTCCTTCAAGTATTTTTCTGGTATAACTTATAAGCAGGGTCAATGTTTATATAATCAGTTGTGGTTTCGTTGTTCAGTTTAATCAAGTGTCATGGGTGCCACCCCAACACACCTGTGTTCTTTACTACTTTGGACCAATTATTGCCTGACAGATTGTTTTGACCCGTTGCACAACTCCCGTGACCCGTTATCTTTCCAATTCAGGACAAGGGTGGACTTACATATGATGGTCGTATGCACGTGCAGTCATGCATACCTTTATTAAGAATCAAGTTTAGAGTAATACCCTTAAAGTTAGGAAAAGATCGGTAATTTCATATTTAGTTTAATAATAAGTTTTCCTACAACTAATATTTAATTCATTAATGATCAAAATCTGATTAATTTGACCATACCTAATCACGAATCAAAAATTCAAAATTATGGTTAGGATTTGCCAAGCACTCTAAAATGACTACTGTGACTTCAAACTTAAGTTATCAGTTTATACACACATCCAAACACCTCCTAAGTGTTGCTTAGGATCCTTCAAGCAGATATCATAAACCTACATTTTGACCAATGTCAATATATAAATATAGAAAACAAAATACCTTGAGAAGATGACTATGGTGTTTGAGAATCTTGGCAGCACCAAGAAGCATGGTGACATGACCATCATGACCACATGCATGCATCTTTCCAGGAACTTTACTCTTGTGTTCCCATTCCACCATTTCTGATCACAAACTTAATTCAGCAACTTTATCAAGTTTTATAAGCCACGTATGTGCTGTTGATACGTCTACACTTTTTATTGTATACTTTTCGGGTCAAAAACATATTGGTGATTACGCATGTAAACGAACCGAACGAACACAAACAAAGACTTGTGTTTGTGTTTTGTTCAACTTTAACCGAACAAACATAAACACTAAAGCAGATGAGTTTTCTTGTGCATGTTCGTTCATTGAGAAAAGAATGTGTTCATGTTCGTGTAAATTCACATGCTAATGTTCTAAACATACATAAATGAAAACAAAGAAACACAAACAGACTGGACTGGACTCGGCCAATGGTTTTAGAACACGAACAAAGGAACATAAAAAGGACATCAATTCAAAGTAAATAATAATATTCAAATTTCAAACTAAAGTCTAAACATCACCAGTAAGCAATTATATGGGTTGTAAAGTGGGCTATACTCAACTTCTTTGAATAAATATGTAAACCATGACACAAATAAACATTAATAACCAACAAGAAACGTGTCCTACGTTGTTTCGTTTCTAAAATAAACAAACTTCCAGTAATTGAATAGACAATTTCAAATATTTAAGATGCAAGAAACCCTTCATTCTCAAATTTCAAAAGTCAGCGTTCAAGAAGGATTAAAGAATTGTAACCAGGGAATTCAAAATTCAAACACATGCCCTAAAATCTACTTAAACAGAAGAAATGAACAAATCAAGCTATGAATGAACCCTAAACCTGCATAGGAAGAGCATCCATATCTGCCCTCAAAGCAACAAACGGAGGGTCGCCGGAGCCGACGAACCCAACAACACCGGTGACTGCAACTGGGTGTTGGTAAGAAACCCCCAATTTATCCAATTCTTCTCTGATGATCTTACTCGTTTCAAATTCTTGATAACCCAGTTCGGGATTCTCGTGTATCTTTCTCCTAATCCCTACCATCCACTCAAATACTTCATCTTTCTTCGCAAGTTCGAGAAATTGGTTCGAAATCTCAGAAAACCCAATAGAGAATTGAGGTTTAAGAAGGGAAATGATCAAAATTACTGAAGCCCATATTGATATGTTCATTGTTTTGGTGTGGGGAGGTGGTTAATCGATCATATGATGATGAAATTGAGTTTGAAAGAGTGACAGTTGATCAAATCAGTGAGGAAATTGAGTAGGTGATGAAGATGATGATTGTGTTGTGTTGATGAGATGCGGATTCGTCGATGAGAATATCGCACTATGGTCGTTTCCGCCGTATGCTGCCACAGCCCACGTGGCCCGCACACACCCGGTATCTCCACGTGCTTTTATGGAAACGCACGTGCGGATAGTGTTAACAAATTATATTGGTCGGTTAACGGGCCACTAAGGGCCGTGTTTGATTTTCGCTAACCAATGGCTGACCACTGGCTAGGCTGACTGCCGGTCATGACGTTTGATTTGTCCGGTCTTGGCGACTGGCCCAGTCGCTAGGGTCTGACGGAGACGGTAAAATCAGCCTCACTAAACACAATTAACCAGATCACTCATGCCCTCCCTCTCGCCACCGCTCCTACCCTCCCTCCGCCGCTCTTTCCCTCCCTCTGTCTCACTACCCTCCCTCCGCCGCACTACCCTCGTCCACCGCCCATGTGACTCACTGAAGGATCGGAGTAAAGAAGAAAGGGTAGTGATTTGGTGTTCCGAGAGAGATCGAAGATGATTTTGTTTTTTGATGGTGATGGGTACTGGGGTTTTTTTTATGGTGATGGTAGTGGGTGAGAGATATATGATAGAGGAAAATGGTAGTGGGGTTTGTTTTTTGATGTTTTCTTTTGTGTGTTAAAATAATTTATGGAGGAAGTCATTGTACCACTATTATTATATTATAAAACCAAGACCGACTTTTAACACTTCTAAGTTTACCGGTCAGATACTGAATCAAACAACTAAGTTTCAATCAGATACATACTCGGTTAGAACTTCTAACTAGGCCAGCTTCTGACTCAGTCGGACCTTATTAAATCAGCAGTTAAATTGTTCATTTCCAAAAACATCAAATAGTGTTAAATAGATGAAACTAGTACCAAAGCTCCCGCATTGCAACGAGGGGCGTAAAATCATGCCAAGTCCTAATGGCATGTCACCGCAAGTGACCATTAAAACAAAAAATACTCGTATTAAAAAAATAAAAACGAAACATATAATCGAATGAAAAATAGACGTAAAAACGTCAAACCATGTAGGTGAAACTTAAAACATATAGAACACTAAGTAAGTCGATCATGGACTACCGTGTTGTGACTAGATCGCTAAATGGGGGAGAATAAACGTAAAAATGTTAAACCACACACGTATGTTGTGGCTTGTTAACTCACAAAATTTAAACCGAAATGTAAAATGAAAATTTTGTAAATTATAAAAAGTGTTGGGTTAAAATAAATGTCACACCTCGACCACCAACGGAATCATCGGGGCGGACGAATGTGAAACAATTATTTATAGCTTATAGAATTAAATAAATTGAAATAATATTAAATGTCATTTTTCATTGAATAATATTAAACAAATAAATCTTTACAATATAATTAAAGTTCAAACAACAACATAAAATATTTAGTTAACCTAGGTCCAACTCATATTGAGCACAAAGAAGTCCACAAAATAGCATTTCTGAAACATGTTAAAAATAAGATCAACATATAATCTTGGTGAGTTCCCGTGAATTTATACATACGTATAAAGCAACTTTTAAGAGACAATTCATGTCATAGGTTAAGAAATATTGCAAGAATATAGATAGTATAATGATACAATCAAACCTTGACAAAGATGTCCACTATAAGTTATAACGATCAGCTAAGTGTACTTGGTTCTCATGATAAACAAGCATACGTCATCAGGAGTCAGCAATAACCTTGGCTTTAGCATCAAATAGGTTTGTCAGACTCATAGATTTATGACGTCGCTAGGCTAGCAATAGTTAATGATTGTTTTACAAGGCGACTATCATATAAGGCTCACAAATATCTCAAATAACCATGACAAGTTTATAAACGAATTGCTTGTGCATTACAAGTATCAAGATGTGTTACAAGTGTTTGTTTAAAAGATTAACATGTTTCACCCAAAAGGTGTGAAATAAAGTAAAAAAGGGACATGGAAAACTCACATGATGTAAGATGCACTTAGATCATTATAAGAAAAGAAAATTTGCTCCAACGATTTTTTATGATTCAACCTAAGATTTGGTGTCTTAGGATTAGAATAAAGATATGTTTTAATGATTAAATGTGATTAGGGTTTCAATTGAAATTTGGGGTTTTGATAATTGAGTTAATACAATAATATAACTAATTTTATTTTGATTCCATAAAGATGGAATAAATTGATTAAATAATCAAAACGAACATGAATCGTTAGTAAGATTGAATAATTAAATATTACTCAAATATTTAATTTATAATAATTGATGAAATAAAGATTGAGTATTAAAATATGAAAAGTAAATAATTAATTTAGTAATTATTAAACTTATGATCAAACTAATCAATTGAATAATCAATTATTTAAATAAATTATTTGATTTAAAGACAGTTTTATAAAGTACTAAAAAGATAACCTTTAAATAATTTTTGTCATAGTTTTTATAATATTAAACTATTTTTTAAATGAAAATAGAAGATTATCTTGTTTAAAATTTTTAAAAATTAAATTAGTAATTTCTGGAATAAATTAATTATTAACATCATTTTTATTTTAATTTAATATAGTAATATTAACTTCTGTAATTTAATTATATAAAGAAAAAGGTTTAAAAATGATTTGAGGGTGTCTGGGTTCAAACCCAGGACTTCATGCATATGTCCAAGGCTTGTTACTAGTAGGCTGTGTGCCTAAATCTGTTTAAAAGCTCCCTTTAAAATGTTTAAAACATTAATTGTTTAAACTCTCAAATTCATATGAACCTTATAATGATTTGGATCCAAATTAAACATCAATAACACTATGTTAATGAAATTAAAGTTAGGTTTTTCTTTGCTATGAACATATGAATATAATTGTATGTTTTATTATCTGGATTGAAGTCAAACTCAATGATAACAAGAGCAGATACGACCGCGACAATGATGAATCAGATTCGAGATGAAAATGGTAATGATAATCCAATTCATTTAGTATGAAGCTTTTGAAGGTGTTTATGATTCAAAGCCCTTAATCAATTTTAGTTTAAGATGCCCAGAAGATGGAGTTCGACTAAGTTGCAGGTTCGAGATAAATATGATGATTGAATGTGTTTTTTGTATGTTTTGTAATTGAAATTGGTTGTTCAGAAAGTTGTAAAGGATAGATTAGGAGGTTTTACCTCGCTTGAATAGGTTCAATTCGTTCGGTTTCGTTTCAAACGATTTTGTTGTTTACTTCAGATGTTTTGATTCAAATTTGTACATGGTCGAGAAGTTACAAGTCCAATTGAATTAGTATATAAAATTATGGTGATTGTGTTTATGTTACAGATTAATGGTTTCGATTAATTGCACAAGATTAGGTTTAAAATCGTTTTGATTTTAAGGATGGATTTCGGTTTCTAGTTAGCATAATTTAATGAGTGTTTAATCCATATCAAAACAGATGCTTGGTTCGAAACTGGTACACAAAGGTTAAGGGCCGGTTTAATTAAGAGGAAACGAGGGATTTGTTTTGTTTTGGCTGTCGCCGAAGTTATGGTCTGAGTCAACCAGAGCAACTGGGTGGGGGGGGGGGGGGTCGACGGTGGGTGGGTTGGGTTAATAACAAATTTACCTATTGGTCCCTGTAGTTTTAAGCCTTATTATTTTATGCCAAACTTTACAACCTTTTTGTTATTTAAGTTTTAAAATTTGCATTTATGATCCAAACTTAACATAACCCTAAACTTAATTTACATAATAAATCCATTCATTTTATGAAATATTTATCAAACTTAATATATGTTAATAAGATTTTTCCATTTAGTTATTTATCGTAAAATGATAAATAAAGCTTTATATATTTATACCAAAAAATATTTATAAATCCATAAATTATTATAAGTTGTTTAGATAATTAATAAACGAATATTTGAATAAAACAATTCACAATATAAATTGCACATTTAATGCATTTGATTCAATAAAATAATTCAATAATAAAATTTTCATTGTATGAAAGTTTCAAAATGAATTCGGGTTTGGGTTTATAATTTAAAAGTAGGTGGATGTTACAATAAAATAGTTAAGATTTACAAAAAAAATATGGGTACAACTCATTAAAACATATGTTACAACTCATGATCCATACCAATGTTGTAAGTTAGGATATAGTACGTAAACAAGATGTTCCTCCTGTCGTGTTGCAACAACAATTCTAGCACAATCTTAAATATTAAAACGCAGATACCAAAAAACGTACCAACGACGGCCATTCCAACGTAGAATCTAAGGCATAAAGATGCCTAATTACAAAAACAAGCCACAACAATACGTACACTATTAAAAACCCAAAACAACAGGGGGGAAAACAAAAAAAGCTTAAAAATCTAGGTTGGATACAACCTTGAAGCATATACGTTACAAAATAAAAAAATAACACTTCGTCCTGAAACCATAAAGTGTAAAAAAAAAACCGAAAGTTTACTCCATCGCCAAAACTATTCATCTTAAAACCCGAAAGCGTACTCCGTTGTAAAAGTGAGCATCAAAAATCTGGAATACAAACGCAAATGTAATGATGAAATTTAAAAAACAACAAAAGTAAAATTCCAAAAAAAAATCTAACCAAATTAATGATACTCACATATTTGGAGTTAAAATAGAAAAGACCAAACTTTCGTATTCATGTTCTTTTTTCAATTCATATATACTAGTGTGATTACCCAGACGCACGTTGCGTGTCTTGGGAACACCGCAAATCGATGCGTAAAATTGGAATGTTCAATGTGCGGCTCAGAACTAATGGCAAGTTGTGGCTGCACACTAAAAATGAATGCCAGACCAATGCAAACAGTAGTAGTTTTCATGTATATCATAGCCAACATCATCGACATCAGACTAGCAATGACTAATACAAAGACAAAACCATAATAATCATATACAACATGGCTCAGATCTCATTAGTAAACCTATGTGGTTGTAATACGGGTTGCAAGTGAAAAACATGTTACTCACCATCCTCGTTTATGCCACGCCAAGCAACAGTCTATATTACAATCATCATAGCCAAAGAACACGTAGGGGAACCGAAGTTCGAACGACTTACGGTTTCAGAGCAAACCTACACATTCATCAGACCAATAACCCGGGGTTCATATCACAAGCACTAATCACATAAAACAACATAAATCCCCTCGTGAGATGTGTGTATGTTGTTGACTTCCTTTTAAGTTTTAACTGGAAGCTGTGCTCTGCATATTCAATGTCTTGAAATCAGAGTAGATCACCCCTTCACATGAAAGACGTTGGAAGTTTGACTTATTTCTTGGGCTTGGAGGTTTCTTAATCTAATCATAAACCTTATAATCTTCCTTTAGATCAAAACAAGTTTGACTTATTTCTACGTTGAGAGTGTTTCCTTGATTCTTCAGATATCTTTAACATTCAAACGATTTAGAAGACCGAGGGGATTGTGTGTTTAACAATTCTTTTAATTTTTCTTTATTCTTTTTGAACTCGCCTACTCCTATATAGTTTTTAAGATAAACACAAACATACAAAGATGTCTTGCTGTATCAAATGGCTTGAATATGTTATGTAAAGTTTGTAAGCGTACTTGTATACTAATAAATGATTCCACCGGATGTACAATGTAATTAGTAGACAAAACGATCTAATCAAACCCGAAGATATATTTTAGATCAGTAATCATGTTAAATATTTTGCCAACTGTATAAAGCTTATATAACTTGTACATAGTTTTATTGAAAAGCCGATGAGAGTACTAACCGGCAGTTTCCCACAGTACCGGTTATTAACCTTTTTGGTTTTCAGGTTGGGTGTGAGGGGGGTTCATTCAGAATATGAAACCTAACAATATGCATGTCGCTGTTTAGTATCATACATTATGCCTTGAGAGTTGCACAGTTAATACATGGCAATGACACTACATTCCTATAATTTACTTGCATGCTTAAGGGGGTCATAGTCATAAAGTTTTTAAATTAATAAGTTGTTGGTAATAAACGATTTGGTTTTTTCTGTTAATGTCACACGTAAACACCACACTAGTGTATTTTTGTTGAGGTGTATGTACACATAAACAACACAAGTGTGGTGTTTACGTGTGTGCCGACTCTGCAAGTAATCGATATTTAACATTAACTTCACACAGGTTGTACACGTTTAACAACTTCACAAACATTAATATGTCAAATTCGGTTGAGTGACATTTTCATGAAAGTATGTTGGGTATTTTTAATGGTATCAACCCTAGAAGATTTGATCTATGCACAATGAAGATATTGTATCAACTAATACCCATACACAAGATAAACTCCAACTCAGGATTGTTATACAAGTAAAAACCAACATAAATTCACAGAGCAATCTTATTAGAATCACAAGAGAGAGCAATAATCATATGGTATGTTATGGCTTTGAACTAAATGATACTAGAAACAGTTAATCATATTCAAAGATAACAAAACTACTCAGGCCGAGGCTAAAACTTCCTAATTGATTTATCCTCTTTCAATAGCAGTAATTAGATCTCAACTGTCAAGTACTATCCCCAGGCATACTTTAAATTTGGCTTTACGAGTACTGAAAAAACAACTTCAAGAATTCCCAGTATCATGAAGCACAACAAACTCTTACCTGCTTTATGAAATCCTACAACCAATCTTCTTATTTTGATTCTCTTTAAGAAAATCACCCTTTAGCAGAGACCAAACAGTATGCAACAATTCAACAATGATAGAACATGGAAGCAATAATCAAAGGTATTATACTATATAACATTTAGAAGCCATGTCTACAACGCTAATTTCGGATTGGCTGATTTTTTTTACCTTTCAGCTGAAGTGTTATAGTAGTTCTGGTTTGGTTTTACAACATAAGTCAAGCTGCTCCTGGTGATTTGAGCCCTGATGTGTAATGTCCTGGGTTAGAACCCACTGCCAATTTTAATTTTTTCCTCAGCTTAGGTATTTACACATTTCTTATACAACACTTTATGCACATAGGGGACACCGAACGTCTTTTACCCTGATGTTGGCTGTTTGTGTTCTATTTTTTCCCTGCCGACCGTAACAAAAGCTGTAGGATTTCATCTCTTGCCTTGACACATAGAGCTCTATCAGGTTTTGCAAGAGAAGGGCGCCACTAATCCCAACGCTGTTACATCTCTTGCCTTGACACATAGAGCTCTATCCGATGTAAGAACTTCAATTTGACACTTTGATAAGTTTTCCTTTTGTTGCATATTTTCTTAACTTCAATTCTTATGTTCTTATGAAGTTTCTTATGTTTTGTGTTTGGCTGATTTGAATATGATTATATCATCTTCAGGCAGATTATGCTTGAAATCCTAAAAACTGAATTTGGTTTTCATATATCTAAAATTAAACGGGATTGCCAAACTGATGATGTTCCCAGAGAAGATAGTTCAGAAAAGGTTGTTCTTAGTTGGTAATTGTATGATTATGGTAATATGATAGTTTAGAAAAGGTTGATCTTAGTTGGTAATTGTATGATTATGGTAATATGAGATTAAAGGTTGATTGATGGAGAAGCTAAAAGTTCCGAATATTTATTTGGAATTTTGAAATTTGTCCTGTGATTGCTTTGGACATACTTCTATGTTTACTTAGTTTTCTTCCTACCTTAATATCAAAATGGTAGAAGGTTGCATAAAAGTGTGTTTTTTGGTGAATTGATGTATGTTGTATTAACAAATTGGTTTGAAAATAACAACAGGCGTGTTACCCTCGGCAAAGCTGCGTCTGAATACTAGTTTAGAATATAACCAGATCATAACTACATAAGATCCAATGCTGAATAGTTGACAGAAACATAGCAATGCACAGATACAGTTCAATGGTTAATGAAAATAAAGCATCCAAGGCAGTTTGATGTTAACATAAAATTCCAACAATTAAATCCAAATCATAATATCATATATATGGGTATAGTTATAAATTATAAACACATATTTAAATTTGAAACACATCATACTGCCAATATCAGATAATATGCAGAGATTTATGGTTTTAAGCAGTATAAAGTGTGAGACACACCCACACTAGAAGTTTAGAACTTACAAGCCAATCAAATCTACATACTTATTCCAATTTGCAGATAGTATAGAACACATATAAGGGATAATCAGACCTCATCATACCAACAGTTTTCGTGTTACCCGCGCGCTTTGAGTTCTGCGAGACGCCTAGACAGATCATCTTCATCAACCTTTTCAGCATTCTTGGTAGGCACAGCATGGGCAGCAGGCTGTGGCAAACCAACAGAAACCTCCAGACCATAATCATCCGCTACCTGCTGCATCAAGCTGTTAACTTCACCTTCAGGAGTTGAAAGCGAGGTGCTCCAGCCATCGAACTCTCCATAAACTCAGCCTGCACTTCCATATTCACAAACTGCCGCTCAAATTGGTCCATCGTTTCCGACATCTTCTGCAGATTACCCGTCGCTAGGGTGGATTCAAGAGATTTGACGATGGATCCCATGGATTTGCTGATGGTGTTCATTTTGGCCTGTGTATCGAGCCTTGCGACGACGGCGTCGAGGCGAGAGGCTAATCGGAGGTAATTCATCTGTTCGTTGCGCTTACGGATGGCGTTTTCGGCGTAGATTCGTGCTCCGTCCATGTTGCCTTTCTCGATTGCTTTTTTGACCTTGAGTTTCTCCGATTTCTCGTCCTTTTCGCACTTTCTTGCTTGGCGTTGAAGGCTCTTCGCCGTGAACTTCAACTCCATGATCTGATTCATCAGTTTCTCCGCTTGACCCATTGGTGATGATCGCTGGTCGCTGAAATTGCGATCAAACGCTGAGATTTTGCCCTTTGGGAGCTAGGGTTTGGTTGGTGAATTTGGGGGTTTCACCGCTTTTGTTACGATTTGGGAGCAAATTAACAAAAATGAGTAATTGATCGATAATTTGTTGTTTTTTCTTTTTTTTTTTACTTTATTAGTTATCGACAACACACAACATTAACAAGTTATTCTAAACAAAACACTAACCAAAACCATAAACAATAAAAAAGGCAAGTCAAAATAGGAAAATTCACATTCGATAGTGATAAACTCAATAACCTATATCTATACTAATATATAATATATTTTAGACGAACAAAATTAGTTTTTTTTTATTTAGACTAAGACGTCTAATGAGGGTTTTATGGTATTTATGACATAGTTTTGATATTTAATGATTGGCATATCAAATTGTTATAATTTAAATTATTTTGTTATTTAATGACATACTATTGATTTTTGTTATAGGTATTATTTATATATAATGAATGATATTTTGGTAGTATAGATGATTATTAAAATTTAATCACAAATATATACATTTAAAAAAAATACATCAATGAATTTAAGGATAAAAATATAACATTTAAATAAAGGATACAAGTTTTTAAAAAGTTCATGATTCTTTATGATTTTATTTTAAAAATGATTTGAACTGTATACGTATGGTTTTAAAATCACCAACCATGGTGTTATATTTCCCACCACATAGTGAAGGCTTCAAAGAAACTGAGAGAATTTTTACACCTTGAATTAAGTTGAGTATGAATATCAATGAATCACCAAAAGTTGCTATCACAGTTCGAATGCACCAACATGAGGCCCCAAGTGAACGAGGCATTGGTCAAAGATGCAAGCTTGGCAAAAGAGTGGCACCCACCAACAACACTTCATGCCACCAAAAGAACCGAGCGACGCCACTGTAATGCTTCACAGATTCTCATCTGAGTTCTCCTTGCAGACAATGAGCCTACAAGCAGGACGGAATCACACCGTCATGCAAGCACCATCATATTCTTCATGCATTTCCTTTGCTCAAAACATTCCATTGTATTAGCTATATGTGGTCGTGTTAGGGGGGGTAGTGTCTTTGTTAGTTTCTTTGACTGTAAACCTATAAAAGGCTTGGTTAATTCGAGTATGGATACAAATGAATTATTGAACATTCTCTAAAATCCGATTCAGTACACACAACTTCTTCTAGGTCCACTGGTCGAGAACTGCAGCCATTCCCTTTATACAAGTCTATGGCATGACAAAGCCAGAACGAAATGGCTAGTCCTCAAACAACCAAGGACGCCGTCAAATAGCGACCACATGACTAAGACCATACACAGCATTTCAGGCCAAGGTCTTCTGAACAAAACACCAACCAAACATGAACAAAAACAAAGATGCACCAAAATAAGCATACCACCTCGATACCTAGCAACTCAATAATAGTTTAACATTAACTTGAAACTCAAGAATCATTGCGCCTTAGGTTACACCATTGCTATACAAAACTTTAACTGTTAACCAAACCAGGCTCCACACTATATCAGTCACACCTCCATTATTATACAACGAGAGTCTGGTGGTTCACGAACAAAACGTTAACTTAAAATCCGAGCTTTCTAACAAGATCAAAACCCCTACACGTAGTTTCTGCGCCCTTCATCAACGACCCGTATAAAAATTTCATCGAGTGAGGCTCTCATCTGCAGATGTAATACCCAATGCTGCATGTAATCTACCAAAAACAACCTTCAATGGGACGCAAGCTAAATCAGGCCTTGAAATTACCGCCTTTTCACTTGGTCTCTTGGAACCCGTTAATGACGATAGCTTTCGGATCTTCTTGTTCGATGAAAGCCCGTTTTTCCTAAGTCTTTTAGACGCTTCTGGAACCATCTCAACATCCCTGTTGACCTTGCTGGCCCCACCTAACTCGCAGCTATTACCAAGGCATTCGGAACTATTTAATGAAAGATCAAAAACAGCATCGTTAAGGACCTCGACTTCAAGTGAATGGCCTGTTACGGGTTGGCCTGTAAAGTTGCTCAATATAGATGTGTATGGAAGATGCAGGGGAAAATGACTAGATTTAACCTTGATGTGACATCATAAAGGGACCCCGCATCACTTCTTTTGTCAGCAAGATCCAAGGGCTTATTTCCGGAATTAACCATAGGACAGGACTGATAAATAAACATCGATCTTTGTGGGCCCGTTACCTCTACCGTGTTGTTGATTTCTCTTGGCTCATCATCCGGGGTCACAAAAGTCTGTATGGTTTTTGTTTTGCTTTTATTTCTTGAATTCTTTTCCCTTTATGCTGCCATTTTGAAGTACCATTATCCATTATATGGCTGATGTTGGCACCTGAACTGATTGAACCAGATTCTTGGAATTCATCAGGTCCCACTGATATGGTTTCGACGAGGCTACTCTGGCCGGACTGAGGTCTGTTACCAACCTGGCCGGTTTCGGGTACCAATACAGGAGAAGAACCTGGTGATTGAAACATTTTTGCATCAGTGTAAAGGAACTATGGTGATTGAACTTTGATGTTTTAAGTTTTAACCCCCTAAATAATCGATAATCAAAACTACCATATCCAAACATTAAAAGTTAATCACAGCAGATTCAAGTCAAAATGATCAGACAACATAACGTTGAGTAAATGGCAAATTATGATTAATTAACTTATGATAAGCTGAGCATAAATGACTTCTCATTTTATCGTTCACAGATTATGATTATTTAAGCAACTTATAATAAACTGAACATAAATGACTTCCCCGTTTATTGTTCAAGTAAATATAATAATAGAGCATTTTCATGTACTAAATGAGATGTACTTTAAGTAAAGATCAAAAAAAGATTTATTGTTACATAAGTACTTGGTAATTTTTCTAAGAAAATAATTCATACATACCCCTCAATACCTGGTATAATATCATATCTACCCAACAAAAAATCATAATATTATATACCTTAAAACTTGGATTAGGATAAGAGTCTTTGGAGTGTAACAAGAAAGAAAAGAGTATAATGGTCCTTTATATATTGTATTTCATGAAATAAGTAAATATATACATCAATACTCTTACGATAATAAGTTTCATATGAGCCACAACAAATGTGTTTTTTAAGATATAAAGGGCAACTTCATATATGCCCCTCAAAACTTGGACAATATATATATATATATATATATATATTAAAAACATGATAATCAGATAATAATCAGATAATCAAAAACTAATTATACCCATTTCATATTGCAATAACATCCAAAACTAATGACTTAACCCCTAAATAATCAGATAATCAAAAACGTTAAAGCTAATTATACCCATTTCATATTGCAATAATAGGATTAAGTTGCTCAAAACATGATAGCTTGTACAAATAAAAAAAATACCTGCAGTTTGCTTTTCTTCTCGAATAAAAGGAACGTCAAACAGCCTTCCAGGAGAATCATTGGTTTCTAGTAATTCTGAAATACTGGAGTTCTCATATTCTTTCTGTTTACAATTATTTGCATTAGCATTATTAGTGACATCACCTGTACTATCAGAAAAACTTCCTTTTAATTCATTATATTCTGTTCTCCACATTTTGACATTGGGAGAGCCCGACCCATTTTGACCCCTATGTTCTTCACAAATAACGGGAATGGTTACCATTTCGGTTTTCTTTAAGACTTTTGTCAACTGACAGCGACGACTTTTCTTCTTCAAAAAATCATGAACGTGTACCATTCGGGTCCGCTTTTTCTTAAAAGACGAATTGGCCCTTCCTACTCCAAGGTCCTGTAATCCCCGCATGCGTTTTCTACTTCCTTCTGTTCCATCATCTTCTGAATCATTTGGGGTCTGTTGCCTAATACCCTCTAAAGAGGTATCTGCTGAAGCACCAGTACGTGATAATTCCTGTGGGGAAACTGAGATGAAATCTAAGCCACTCAATTTATCAGATATGTTTTCAGTTTTGTCTGTTTGAGAAGTTGTCTCATGATTACTATTTTTTGATAACTGGGAATTTTCAAGCTCCAGTGCTTGAAGAATCGCATCTTCCCGACGTGCATATTTTACTGCTTTTTTGCAAGAATTAGTCACAGTAACTTTTGCTTTTTCAATGCATTCATCATACTCACCACATCGAAATGCTTTAACACGTTTAGATTTCTCAAGATTATACCAGTCCCTGCATTATAATTTCACCAATCAGGTTTTTTAAAAATGAGTCAAGATACATAAATGCAAACATTTCAACCTACAAATTCTTGAATTCATAGCATATGAATTTTACAAAAGGAAAAGTACCATGAAACCATCCATTTATAAACACGATGAGCAGATGTGTAGTAACAAGATGAAATATTACAAACTATGATAACCTAAACTAGCAAGTAAAATGAATAAAGCAAACCAATCAGTTTAGACAATTGATTAAACTGCTGCGGTATAAAGCCCGGGCGGCAATCTATCTTATCTTACTACTCTAATAAAAGAGTACATGTGGGTGCCACGTGTCAACAACACAATCATTCTCACTAAAATTCTCCGCCTCTTTCTCCTATTAAATAATTACATTAATAGGAGAGGGGGGGGGGGGGGGACAGGGGACTCGATATTTATATAAAAATTTACCCTACCGGGTCAAAAATTTACACTAACGGACTAAAATTTAAAACTATCGATGAAAAAGAGAGGGGAGATCGGCGGCCCTGCCCGGCCCCTACTATCCTCCGCCCCTGGCCTATATATACCATGCATAGTCTGACTACGTGTAGGGTGTGAGAGAGGTTGGATGGGGGCAAGCTAAATAATAGTGACACAGGTATCATGTAATAGACAGCATACAAAGATACAACACAAAACACACAATAAGATAACCTACTGAGGTAGTGTAGACAGACAAAACAACCCCTCCACTTAACTAAAGTGTCGAATTATAATTGAAATAATAAAGCTTTCATAATCATATTTAGCACATTAATTATTTACAAATATAAAATAATGGATAAATAGTGTTGTGAGTCAACCTGCCCCCACCATTAAGCCACGTCAAGTATAAGGATTGTTGTCAAAAAGGCAATAAGCAGGCTACCATCCAAAAAAGAGTACAAGAAAGAAATAGTAGCATGCCAAATAACAAACATAAAATTACAGGGTGAAGGAGCTTAAAGAAGTTCCAAGTTTTTATGATATAACAACTCAATTTAGCACCCAGCATGCATATTTCCTCTTTACATGTTTACCCAAGTAAATGTTATAAGTCTATTGAGAAAGGGTTTTAATTGTGTGCTTTTAAGTAATGATATATAATAATAGAAATAAGATAATCTGTTGAGAATGAAAGACAGTAATTTCAGTCCACTTACTAAAAAGATACAGTTTTGGTTGTGTATCATCTCAAACAAGTCAAATCAATAAATAAAAGGCTAGAACTGAATGCGCCAAACAAGGTGTAGGTAGCTCAAAATCTATTTTTAACACACACACAGCCTCCTAAACTATTTCATACAAATACTTCAACTAGTAATGTCATTTTATTATTAATTACTAATATTCATGCAAAATGGTCAGTAATGTGTTAGTGGGACAACCCAACCCAGTCAGTTTCAGGTCCACTTCTAAACAACCAGTTTTTACCCATACCAAGTTACCAACTCCCTAGCTTGGCATGTCGAATTATTATCATCCATTGTAGCAGATTATTGTTCAATCATTGAGCTTTTTATGGGATTATTTCGAAAGGTCAATTTGGCTGAGAATGACATATAAAAAGAATCTACAACTCTAGCAACTAATAGCTAGTACTCCCCTTGGCTACCAAATTTTCACGAAAAGATTGACATTGAAATCAATGCAATTAAGATCAGTATTGGTGTTTCGCTACAGATTACAGGTCTATTGAGAAAGGGTGTTTAATTGTCTGTTTTATAACTGAATATATGATATAAATTATTAAGATAAGATTGAATTATTGAAATATGAGAATCAACTGCAAGAAAACATGTGTGGGACGTAGTGTTTGGATGTGCTAGAACTACTTGGAAGTTGCAATAATCGCTATTAATGGTGTTGAGTGTCTAGCAGGAGATAAAGATCCATAATACAACCCTTAAAGATTGTAGATAACCTTGTAACAATCACTCTGCAATTTGACAACCTGTCTGTGGCAGCTGATTTGACCCTTAAATCTTAACCAAACCCTACAGAATGATTACATAACCTCTCAAAACCCCCCTAAATTAGATTGCAGCTTCCAAAAGATTATGCACCAAAATCAAAGTAAAACTAACACAATAAGTACTGCCAACAACTTCAAATGCTTTTTAGTAGCACCACAGCAATGCAATATAATTTGTTAATCACTGGTAACTGATATAAGAGACACTGGAACTTACACACTTGCATCCTCTCTCCCTAGCAGCTTCACCGGAGTACCCGATCTTCTCGGCGAAACCAAACAACTTTCTGGCAACTCATCAGGCCCCAGTATCCGACCCGGCCACCATGACCCGTTTCTACGCCGGACCCAGACCAACCCACCCACTGTTGGGTCAATATTTTGACCATTTGCTTCACAAGAACTCCCCATTTCCAAAAATCAGTACAAAATCCCCCAATGATAGCTTAACCCAATCTCAAATCATCCATAAAAAAAAACTAAAATTTATCGGATAATACTTAAGAGTTAAGACTTTATATCAGCAATCCATAAAGCCCTAAATTCGAATGACCCAATGTCTTTGCTCCCAAACCCTAAAACGGTTTCAAAACATTAAATATCTGCAATCCTGCATGCAAAAACAAAAACCCTTTAAATTAGCCGATTAATTTGATGCAAATAAACAAAATCTTGAAAAAGTGATGGTGGGTTTCTTGGGCAGATCCACGAAGAAAACAAAAAAAAAAGAAAAGATAAGATTGAAAACTTCATGCTTCAAAATTTCAAATTTCAGAAACGATTTTCAATTGGGTTTATATCAATCGTTTGGTTATTGTGTGTTCCCACTGTTTTTCTTTAAGATTTTTGATATGAAATGAAACGAGAAGGTTGGAAAGATGGAGATTGTGATCGATGGATGTTAAGATGTTGATGGGTTCTGATTTGGGGTGAGAATGGATGTACCTGTTGGTATCTTTTTGCCGAATACGGAAGAACAGAGTATGAGAGAGAGTGTGTTTGTGTTTTGTGTGTGTGTAAAGAGCAGTGTGAGTGAGAGATTGTGTTGGGATTATTATTATTATTATTATTATTATTATTATTATTATTATTATTATTATTATTATTATTATTATTATTATTATTATTATATATTATTATTATTATTATATTATTATATTATTATTATTATTATTATTATTATTATATTATTATTAATTTTATTTTTATTTGGTGTACATTTCAAGTGGGGTAGACCGGGTTTTGATCTTCTCATAGTAATCATCCTTCTAGCTTGGTATAGCGTCATGTTATTTCTCTCTATCAAGGTTAACCTTTTAAGGTTTATTTCTTGTAATTATGCGTTTTTGTGTGGCTCGGCTTGTTCTTCTAGCCCGACTTCCCCTCCCCCCTCTTCTTGTTTACTGTTCAAAACAGGTCTTATGAAGTATAGTCAAGTGATAAGGCATCAGATATTGGTACCGGCATGCAAAGATTCAAATCATTTTAATCCAGATTATGAACACTCGACTGCATCTGTCAAAAAATGAGTTGACAACTACAGGGTAAGCGGCTGACTACAGCCCCTAAGCACAACTTACAGCAAGTCAAGAGTTTAACTTGAGCCTACTTTGTTAAAAAAAGAGAGAGAATAAAAATACACACAGATAGAAAGTAATTTAGATAAATAAATGAATTACCTTGAATTCAAAATTATTATCAAGCTATAAATTTAAGCTTAAACTTAAATCGGATAATATTCAAACAAGTATGTAGTTCGATGAGCCAGCTTGTTTTTTATTTAGTGTTTTAATTTGTCTATAACTTCATGAAAATATAATGATATTAACCATTCTATCTCTAAGAGTGTATTTAGATGAAAAGAAACACACCAAAAACCTAGGGTTTCTTTTTATATGATCTCAATAATCAAGTCGTTTGCACTGAAATTGTGATTATATGCATATCAAAGATGCGTAAGTATATTGTGGTGTCAAGAAAAGAAGGTCATGGTTGTCGGTGCCCGAAAACCCCGTCAGATAAGGCTATCAGCAAAAGGGCCGACAGTAAAACAGGTATCATGTTTTGTGATTTTCTTTTAAGTGGTTAAAGGTTTAAGTGGCCAAGGAATTGCCGGCTTTAGTCCACTTATTATAATTTTACATATCGGCTCCGGGTTAGCCGGACACTATATCCGTCAACTAGCACATGTAACGTTTTATAGGCCTACTTGGTTTCTTTTATATCTAGGCTAGCTCCAAAGAAGGCTCCTTTAACCAGCTTAATTGGATACATGTCAAGTTTTTATTTGTTAGAAGTGTATAAGAAACAATAATCTTTAGCCTAAATGGTTGAGGTGAGTTATTCCAAAACTTTATTAAAATAGAACACGGTTTCGGGTTCAAGTTCCATTTAAGAAAAAGAAAGAAAAGGAGGTTTCATATTGGGTGATGGGGTTTTTCTAATCTAAAGTGAGTTTTCTTTTGAGAGTAGTCTTGGGTTTAGATTGCTGGGACGGAGAGACATACAAGCTTCCTTTTAAAGACATGCCAACTTAATGCCTCAATGTTTCATAATCGAGTAATGAAGATGATTGGATGAGTCATTAGCCCGTTAATGATTCAACTTACCGGTCAATACATAAGTAATGGTGCTTAAAGTTGATGTTCATAATTACTAAAAATACGTTTAACATATCCATATAATTCATATATACAAACACACAAAAATAAATCTATTTAAAGAAAGAGACAGATATAAATACCTCGGTAGGAACGGTTGGGATGTTGGTCCTGCATCTAATGTTTTTAAAACCGGACCGGACAGTAAACCGAACGCCTTACCGGTTCGATGGTCGGACCAGTTCAACTGATCGGACCGTATATAAAAATTACAAAAAAATAAAAAAATATATAAAAAAACCGGTTCAACCGGTCCGACCACCGGTTCAACCGGTCCGACCATTGGTTCAACACTAAAACAGTTTTAAACGCCGAACCAGACCGGATCGGAGTCCGGTTCCCGGTCCAACCAGTCGGACCGGCCGGTCCGGTCTGGTTTTCAAAACCATGCCTGCATCTCTAGTGGAGGTTTCCTCACCATATGGAAACTAACATGACATGCCGAGCATGCCACCACGTCTAGCATATGATAGACGCCACAAGCAAAACGACCAAGCAAAGATGTTAAAAGGTGATTTTGGTTGACACAGGAAAAAAATACCCCTATACGCTTTGATTTTATTATTTTATAAACACAACCTCATACATCCATACTTATCTTGTATATACGTCTATGTGCAACTCATATAATGATATAAGCTCTACAATGTAATAATATATGTGGCAAGTACTAGCACGTTAAAGTTGACACCTTTTCATACATGCAGTTTACCCTTTCTTTACAAGCTACTACTTGCAACAAAAATTAGCAGATTACCATCACATTTAGTACATCTTGTAGTGCATTCTTTTATAATTCATATGGTTGTAACAAAAATCACAAAACCCCAAGTAAATTTATAAATAAATAATCAAAGTACCTGACATGAGTCACATGCCAATGAATGTGCGGTGCTAAAATAGTTATATGCATAATATACCCATTCAAGAAATCAGAAGTATCTAATTTAGTGAACAAATACATTTGGATCAAACACACAACACTCGATCAACTCCACCAAGTTAACTGGTCATGAAATTGGGTATCAAAGTTCAAGATCCCAACTAAAACTTGATCCTTCACAACTAAAAGTCTAAAACTAGACCTAAATAACTGACATCCATTCATTTCATCCCTTTTTGAGATTACAAAGATCCCAACATTAAATAAAATAAAATTAAATAAAAACAGTACTTTATGGGTCAAAAAACGAATCGTGGGTGGACCGGAAAATTGGTAAAAAAAACTTGTATTTTGGGTTTTGGATTCTGGGATCTTTTGAGTGAAGGTTTAATTTAAAGAAAAAAAGGAATGGGAATTTGGCAACAAAAATTTTGTTAGTTTCATGCATAATACATGTACAAGCTGTTTGCAGCGGCACAAGCAATTGAGTTTTCCGTAGGATGCCATGCAAGATGGAGTAGTTTTGTTGTGAAATCAAATGAATTCCCGTTGGCATCAACCCCGAGGCTCTCTCCACCTGTAGGTAAATTTCAAATATTTTTAGATAAAATAAAAACAAATTTTAGACGTGGCAAAATGCGGAAGTCGGGTCAGTGGGTGGGCTGTACCAAGTTCGGGTTGAATTGGGTCATTTTAGTATGGGTTGGAACAAGCAGAGTTAACCCAGTAACACGTATTGGTTCTTTTTTTTGTGAAAATTATTTAACATGTTAATGATGGTACAAAAAAAATTACAATGAACTATAAAAATGTAACTTTTCACCTTCTTGTCATTGTTCGTTGGAACATATTATTAATTTTTTTACATTGTATGGAAATAAACTTGGTAATTGGCCACAAAAAACTAGTGCCACGTCACTATTTGACCTGCTTAGAAGGTTACTTGCACATGATAGTAACAAAATGAATAGAACAATAATGGAACCAAACCTTTTCTTTAGATACAATGACCAAAAAAAGGTAAAAGTTACATTTCGGTGCAACTAACCCCACAAGATAAATACATAAATTTAGAAGCGGCTAGATGCAAGAGTTAGGTGGTTTGATAACACGTCAAACAAGTTCGGGTTGAGACGGGTGATGCTACTACAGTCTTCAAAACAGGCGAGCCGGGTTGGGTTCAGCAGACATTTTTTCCCAAATTCTAACGTGTCTATAAATAACTATTTTGTTAATTTTTGGGTAAATATGATATAATTATCTATATATGTATAAAACAACTTGGGAGGTTCTACATTTAGTTATAGTTATTTTCCTTCTTTTTCTTTTTTATAATTTTTGACTAATTTGGTATAAAGATCACCATAATTTTCCTTCCTAGTTCATCACTATTTTTGGATGTTTTAGATAAGTAACTAATAATCAATTTGTGCTCAAAACATTTTTTGCAAGGATTGGGATTGTAAAAGGTGAAAGAAATAAAGACAGCTACCTCGTCTAACTGCACGGGTTATGCTGCTTAGGGATCTAGAAGGTCTTGAGGGGACCTGCACTTGCCTCCTACAAGATGTATAAATGATTTAATAAAACACATAGATGTTATCACAATAAATACAAATGGGACACTTTGAGAGACACTAAGGTACACGGCAAATACAATCATTACTGATTTACTTCCATTGTAGATTAACTTTTGTAACCAATAGAATTGATTTTTTCGTTTTAGGTAAAATTATAATTAAAAACTTTAAAAAGTATTGTACTTTTAAATAAGCAGCCAACCATCTCTTAGTAATAAAATCAGGAAATAAAAATGTATCACACTTTTTCTAGTTGTTCCAAGATGATCAACACTAAACAAAAGGAACACATGAAATTTTGAACACGTAACACAAGACTACTTCAGAGTTTTGTAATGCATGATTATTAGATAATTTTAGAGAAATAATTCCTTTATAAATTCATATGTCAAATATGATGTACAAAAAATTAAATATAAACATTATTCCACGGTTTTCAGTTTTCCATAAAAACTTTGTACTCTAAAAAACAGTCAATATTTTTTTGGCTGAATGCAAAGTATTTTCTTCCAATTCTTTCAAAATATTTCAAAGCATTATATAAAAAATGAAAATTTTAAATTCTGCACAAAATTAGTCATGAGTTTTGAACTGCATGTTTTGTGTTTAATAAGCTGGCAATTGCAAAGATCTTTTAAATTAAATATTAAATATTGGAGTATGATATAGGAGAGGTTAAATCAAAATTCCAGTTTTCCCTAACACATTAGTCAAATATCTCGGACATGGGTTAGATACCTCATTGGGTTCTTGCTAGCTTCCAGGGTAGTTGCTTCGGTACTGTCCGGATGGCAGCCAAACACACGAAATAAGTTGCTGAAATCATATTGGTTTAACAAGTTAGCAGTCAGAAAAGCAAAAAAAAACTACGATTAGATTTTATATGCATTAGTATCATGAAGATAAGAAAGGTAAAAATTTAAATTAAAAACAACTGAAATACAAAAATATAGTAATAGTCATAATACTAAAAACAATAATAATAAGGTTAATACCATAAGAACCAACATACTTGTTCATTTTGCATGCAATGGTCCTCACCCTAAATTTTAGTACTAAAATCCCTAAACTAGTTTTAAGATACAAATACATGTGAAATCAAGAGTAAATGCCAGTACTTAGAACGATCACAAAATATTTGGAGGCTATGTAGACACCTTTTTTCTAACGTGGATTCCAAGTTGACTCTTTCGCTAAGATGTAATACTACCCATCAAGTTTTGTCCGCTTTAAATAAAAACCACATCATCTTACACGATCCAAAAAACTATCCACCCAAATTTTCTACACTTAGAAAATCACCTCATATAAATCTGGACAGGTTTAAAGGGAAGTTATTTTTTAAAAAGATCCACAGGTAATGTATTTTAAATAAGTTCATGGACTTGAACATACCGAATTTTGGTTGAAGGTTTATTTTAGCAGAATGAAAGTAAGTTGGCTTTTGTAACTGTGGCATCACCCCTTACCACTAAATGCACTAAACATTTGAAGTATTTCACAAGTATCATGAGATTTAGGTCAAATGAATTTTACATGAGAAATTGGTCAAAGCAAAGTCAATGAAAAAAGATTGGTTTGTAAATTGATAGTCCAGAGTAATGTTACCTGTAGGAACCAGTTGCAACACGTTGGCCATCACCACTCAGACAACACTCAAATTTGTCGAATATAGAATCATTTTCGTATAAATCACACAGCTGCAATAATCATTTGTACCACTATCAGCCGTCTCAATACTAAAAGAAAATTAGCAGCAAAATTTTGATTAAAAAATGATAAAAAGTATACCTTGGGTCTTAAATATTCATGGACCTGAAATGTCGAGACTGGACCAGAGTCCATGTTGATGTCCCATAACTGCACAATGGGATTAGGGTCTCAATATATAACAAATACTCAAACAAGGATGATTATTTTAATATAAATATGAGGAAACGGTAGAGATGCCGCTGTGCTTTGATAGAATTAATTTGGACCTAGTTACTTACAGACGGGTTGATTCAGTTTAAGTTATTTCAAACGAGTCGAATAAAAAAACTAGCTAAAAGAGGAGCCTTATATGGATCAAGCAGGTCAAACGGATTGACATCCATCCACAATTTGTTCCTTTAGTGCATACAAGTTACAACCTCTAAATCATTTTATTCAAAGATTCAAATTACAAGTGTAATTATACATACCACTAAATCATTTATAATTATATTTTAATAATGCACAAAAGTGTTATTGCAGGTCAACTCGACCAGCCCCATTCGACTCGCACTAAAATTTCTTGTTCCAACTAAACAAATTACTCATACTAAGAAAGTGGGATTTGCAATTGTGAGCAATAAGTGGTTTTTTAAGAAAACAATATCAGACTATTTGTTTTCTGTGACATATAACAATTGGCTAATGGTACGGATTCTGCGACAAGCAACATATTAACTGCACATAAAGAGTAGAGCTAGCACGTGGAAAAATTCTCAGCTTTGAACATGAGGAAGATGGATTTTTTTCATTTCTGATGCGCCTACATATATGGCAGGCTACACCAGTTATTGGAGTCAGCAAAAAATAAATTATTTAATGGTCACTAATTAGTGGTTTTTTTCCATTCAGCCTGCACCATTCCTATACTGCATATTGCTCACACAGTCATCATATACAAGCCCAAATTACGTCTTTTACTACAAATATCAACAAACTATATAATTCTTGCTGCTTTTGAGTCTCCCCCAGTGATGTCCAATTCAACCCTAAGTAAATAGCCGAGTCAAGCATGATAAACTACTAACTCTAGTCCCATATAATAGCAATCCTACCTTACTAAAATTATGATCCTAATCTAATTCTTATCTATTACATTCAATATATAATAATCAATAAAGACAAATTTATTCATATATACAAACTAAGATTAGTTATTGAACCTAAGATAAGTTATTGATATATAACAGACAAGAATATCTCTACCATGCTATATGAATGTAAAGCCACTTCTAATTGTTTTATATTAAAATGCATGAGTTGAAAAAAAAAGTTTATAGAGTAACAAAGGATCAAACAAAACAAATGTAACCAGCTTTGAGATAATAGAACACCAATAAAATGCTGCAACATGATCAATTACCACTACTACTCTACTAGGAGGTGGCAATTGACTTGAAAATGCCAATTTTACGTTTAATACATTTAAGATACCAATTAACTTGAGAAGCTGCTAAATTGAAGGATACGTGTATTATGGGCAAAATAGGAAAGTTAATAGGTTATGAATAGCCATTTAAGAAAATGACAATATCTTGGGAAGGATCAAAATAAAAAGTGGGAAATACATTCAGGATGGAGGGAGTAAAAATGTATAGAAAAGTGTTTTAGGTCAACCCAACTCATGCAGACCTGTACTAAACATGACATGTGTCAATCCAAACCATTTTTTATCTGCTACTCAATGCCCTGACCATCTTGCTACCTCATCACAACTATTTGAGTATCTTCACCATATTATGCTACATAAGATTCACCTTTGAAATAGCACTAACTATAGGCATGCACATCATTCATGCAGTCATCATTATCAGATATAATGTAGCAAATAGATTATGAATACCATAAAAGTTAACCCAAACAAGTGCAACAAGCTGTGCTAACACAAGCATAATAGGATCTGTACACAAAAATAATAATTATTTAAAATTTAACCCTTACATCACAGGTAAAGACAAAAGGAAGTGTTTAAGATGCAAGGGTAAAATTTGTAAAAATATTATATTTTTTATTGTGAACCCCCCTAAGCTAATTAAAGGATCAGATTTTCAGATGCAAACAAAACAGAGATCTTGAGTGCTCGAAAGAATTTCACATATAAAAATCATCTAGAAGGTACCAAGTATAGCATAGGAGGAAAGTATAACAAACCTTTAGGGTCATATAATCACGACTTAGTATATATCTTCCATCTTTCCCAAATTTTATATCTGAAATAGAGGCTATTATCTCAGTGAAGAATGATCTTGAACCAGGTGCTTCGTGTTCTTCAAACCTATTGTTGTTTTAACATTATAAAGATCAGACTAGATCAGCAAAGAAAAATAATAAATTTGACTTTAACAACAGTACTAGAGATCCTAAAGCCTACCATGTAATTTCAGGAAAGATTCACAGTTGCACAAAGCAGAAGGTAAAAGCTAGAGGTGTGCACAAATTGGCCAAACTGTTAAATCCAGCAACCTGGACCGAACCCGCACCGGACCAGACCCGGACTGGGTATATATTATTTGGTACTTGGTCAGATCTGGCACCTATCCATTTCGGTTCAGGTTCCCATCCGGTCCAAAACCAGATATTTTTCTTTTATTTTAATGCAAAAGCATCGTTTATAGGAGTGTGCAAAACTATGTCCAAACCATAGTCACAGGATTCGCTCCCCCACCCCACGAATCGCGAACCGGATCGACCGTACCGGATTCGGGTACATTCGCGTACCAATCGCCCTACGATTCGCGATCCGGTTCGCTATAATAGGCAAATTCAATTTCAATGAAAACCGAACCAGTCTACTCCGATTCGCGAATCGGATCGTAGCAATTCGTGAATCCAATCAAATAGAAACGCGAATGGGACTCAAAATGGCATGTTTAGACTTTCAATTTTATTAATTAATGGTTGATTACTTTGATTGCTTACTCTACGTCAATAACTTTTTCCCGCTATTTGATAATGACGCCAATATCATTGCATCTATTATAAATTGGCACCTACCAATCCACTAATCATCTTTAAAAATATAATATAGATTCTTTTTTATAGGATACGGCGTACCATACTATATGGTACACCGTACCGCGTACCGAATTGACGTTCCAAATGAACCTACCCCCTAGTGTACCGAATTTTAAAAATTGACGAACCGCGTACCCATTTTCGTACCGCGCACCGAAACGTACCGCGATCCATGTGACTATGGTCCAAACAGTTGAAACTAGCCAAACTAACAAACATCAGACTCGGACTGGTTAAGTATGGTCCACTCGTAGTATGAAACATCAGTCAGCTCCATAACCAGATTTTGTCAATTTAATGAAATGGCATCATTTAGCCAATGACATAGGCGTTGTATCACTAACCCAAAAGTCCCAGCCCCGTTCATAGTGTGGTTTTGGGGCCGCACGGGTACTAAAGTAAAACTGAACCGATGCCATGTGGTCCAGTTCTTGGTTCTAATATGTTCAAATTTTCAGTTCTGGTCCAGTTTGAACAATCATACCCACCTAGAAGTTTAGGTAAGAAATTAGACTTTAGGCTTATATCATCAGCTAAGGTTTCAGTCCGGTTCATGGTCTGGTATGGGACCAGTTCTATATGGCCTGGTTCTTAGCTCTAATATTTTCAAATTTCCAGTTCCCGTTCAGTCCAATTTGGACCACTGCACACCCCTACGACTAGAAGCTGAAAGAACAAAATAAATTACAACTTACAATTGGAATGCTTATCACACAAGGCAGACTGACGCAAGTCAATAAGGCGAATAGATCCTTTTGAACTACTATATGCTAGTGTATGACAATGGGTAGGATGAAACTCTGCTGATGTAATCACCTCTGCAACAAAATGGAGTCCAATTCAACAATCACAAACTTTTGTATTATGAAACAAATAGCCGGAAATATTAACAATGTGGAGTTGAAGTCAAGGCTCACTAACATCATGGATTGATTGTGAAAGAGGGAAATAATAAATCTCACAATATCAAGGATATTGTCACAACTAGATGCTTAATTATGGTTATGATTATAAATTAAGGTCTGGTTTTAAGATGGTTTATGTGTTTTAGGTATACTGTTGATGAGTTTGGATTTCAACATGGTGTCACGTATGTGGAGCCTGGAGGCCATCCAATCTTTTTTTCATTAAGGCCATCCATAAATTGAAACTACTTTATAGAGCACCTAAGTATGTACATACACAGGTGACCCCTAAAGTAGTTTCTATATATTGGTGGCGTAAATGTAAAAGGTTGAAAACAAGGGTGGCCTCCAAATACAGTGTCCCTTTGATTAAATTAAATTAAGTACGTGCTCGTGAGTTTTACAAATTTAGGCATAAAAAAAGAAAATCAAAGACGAAAATAGAGGATGAAAATGATAGAGGGTAATTTGGTCATTTCTAGACCCTATGTGTGTGTTTCCAAGCTTTAGAAAAATCCAAAACTTTTTAATAAGAGGAACAAAAAAGGTAGCTTACTCTACATAAGTGTACATTTGACAATTACTAAAAAAATACTCTACCAGTTAGGTCTTCCATGTTTGCAGGCTTGACATCCACAATGTTGAAACTCTGGTTGCTAATTTCCAAATTCCAAAGGTTTATCCGAAGATCATCAGCAGATATAAATGTTTCACCATCACTAATGCAAAAAAAAGGCGAAGAAGGGAGGGGGGTTCAGTAGCTAATAAGGAAACAAATGCATGCAAAAGATAACAGCCAAACGAATCAATGCAATAATTTGTTTATTAAGTGTATACTGCTTCTGACTGTTTGATCACCTGGGGTGAAATAATCAGTTTCATACCAGCTACAATGAGACTGACTGTCTATAACTCAATTAAAAATTAAGTATATTTTGAAACCTAATTAAAAACTTTTACTCATATTTAACAAAACGACTCTCCTTTTTTAGCAAACTATCAGGTTGATCAGTCTTTTAAGTGTTTTGATAAACATATCCTCCATCTTGATTGTCTTATCAACTACAGCAGAATTGATTATCTATTAATTAAGTTACCCATACTTTGAAACCTAATTTGATAGAATTTTACTCTCTATTTGACCAAACTTCTGCTTTTTCAAAAATATTCTTATGCTGTCAATGTCATTTCATCTATCAGTTTCTTGAACTACCAGAATTCCCAGTTTTAAGTGTTTGGGTACACATACTCTGATTCTGATTACATAGGAGTCAAATAATCAGTTTCATACTAGCTGCAACCAAATTAACTATATAAGAGTCGAATAAAAGCACCAGTGTACCAATGTTCAAGAAACTAAATTGATAGACTTTTACTCATACTTAACTCTGATTCTGATTACATAGGAGTCAGATAATCAGTTTCATAGTAACTGCAACAAAATAAACTTTATGAGTTGAATAAAAGCACCAGTGTACCAATGTTCGAGAAACTAAATTGATAGACTTTCACTCATACTTAATAAAACTTCCCTCCTCCTTTTACAAAGTCATCCTTTGTGGTCCTCTTTTCTATTAATTTATTGAGTTGTTAAATTTGTCAACCTAGCATCTTATAATCTACAACTTCAAACAGTCAAAAGCACTTCAAAACATTATCTTCTACAGCCGCTTCTATCATAATTGATTATTAAACTCTGAATGGTGAATGTCATATACCCAGTTTCAAAACACACATCCCACCTCACCCAAGGGCAGAACCATACATTCCAGTGGGTGGGGGGATTGGGGGAGTGATACTGGTACTAATAATTAATTGATATTCTGCCAAGAGCAAATGCAACATATCAAATATCTATTTGTTAACAACACATCAGATGAAAGATCTGATTTCTTTACCAGCTTCTCATTTCAACTAAGCACAAATATCAATATTTACATATCAAGAGGACTCATTAATCAAAGATAGCAGATTAGCACCGTTCAAGGTAAATATGAATAAAGAGCCAAGCATATGACAATCATATTTATTAAAATGAAAATGACTGTAAATAATATGCAAAAAATGAAATCCAAACCTGTTATTCGAGATAGAATTGATATGATAGTCATGTGCATGAGCATATACTCTTCTACATCTTGCAACAAGGTTGGTTTCATTGCTAGTAACCTACAATTTTTAATTTCTGGTGTTAAATCTAGAATTGAAAGAAAATAATATGATGTAAAGTTAACTGGAGTGTTCTATGCACATGCAAATCCTCGTGTAAGTATCATCTTGTAAGATCACTAAAAACAGTTTTCATGCCATTTTAAATGAAAAGACAAATGCTTTAAATGTTTTAAGTTAAAAACCCAATTTTGAATAAAACCTCAAGACAAACGATTCTATGCATATGCATACTTTTTTTTTAAACTTTTAGCTCAATACATTTGACATGTTAGAGATCAAACATAACCCAAATCAACATGTTTTTATACAAATGGGTCAAAACTGCCACCAAAACTTAGTTACAAGCAGCAGTTATGTACACCGTATTATCTAGTCCACGTTCATAGGTTTTTATCAAATTTATAAGATTATAGGTTCTCAAATGAGACAAGAGACGTGTTGAACAATGACTTCAATTAAACAAGTAATTTATAGTGCAAGTCAAAATACTTCATAATTTATAGTATAGGTTTGAACGGGTAGTCAACACGCAAACACATTTTATTCTTAATAAATGTTAATCTGTTAATATGATTATAAAATTACATTGTGACCATATTAATATTTTTTTAAAGTGATTAGACACTTGTATGCATTTAATAAATTTCGGATGACTTTCAATCCGTTTGACCCAATTCTTTTTTAGATAATTTTTTGCAAGCATCTATGCATTAACAATACTAAGCATACAGGGTAAGCTACAACTACCACAGGTAATCTAAGTGACGGAATGCCCCCTGGAGGAAATAACAAGTCATTGCTTAAGCTAGTGTACGCTTTGTCAGTGTAATTGCCATTTGCAAGATGTGGTTTTGGGGTGGAAGTAACACTTGAACTAGCAACATTGCCATTTCCAGTTGGTTTAGAATGCTCCATGCTAAAGTTAGCAATTTTCTTAATCTTCTTCTCTTGGACCTGTGTAAATCAAAAGAACATTTTGAAGTTGTAAATTTTGTCATTTATTCAACACCTAAAATATCACCCTTCGTAATTATAAGCTAATTATTAGATGAGTGGACATAACGACAATAAACTGAATCAAAATAGAATTTGTGTAACAAGTATATTAAAAAGGGTTTTGATAATCAGAGCCCTTGGGCTTTGTTTATTAGTTTACCTTCCACTATTTTCATGCTTTACTCATTATGCTTTAAACCACTAATCATCAACCAAGGTGGTTATGCTTAAACTATTGTACTTTAACTAATAAAAACAAACTCAATTGATACAATTCAAGGCTACTCTAATTAGAAAACAAATTATATGTAACATACATCCACCAATATGTTATCAAGCAAAACTACTATACCTTCTTTATAAACAAAAAGGGAACTGTACAAGATGAAAAGACTATATGTGTGTATGGTCAAAGTACAATAATTGAAGCATAACCACCTTACTTGATAATTAGTGGTTACAGCATAATGATTTAAGCATGAGAGTGGAAGTTTAGTTCTTAAACAAAGTGATATGTAATATCAAATCCACCAATAAGTTATCAATCAAAACTACCATACCTTCTTATAAACAAACAGGTAGTTGTACAAGATAATATAAAATATATATAAATACACACACAAACAAATATATATATACATATAGGTATATAAGCTTACAACCAGCAAATTGTAAGTAATATGAATGCAAAAGTGGCTACCTTCCAGTATTAATGGTTTTGTCATTTGTAGACAAAAGAAAAAGGGCACCATTGGCTGTTTGGCACCATCTGATCTTGTTAATTTTCTCCTCAATCTCTAAACTCTTTAAATAATCAAACTAAACGCAAAAATTGGGAAGGGATTAATAAATCCGGAGATAGTTGGTGTAGTAGAAAACAACAAATAATAATGATACAATAAAAAACTAACCTCAGGTTCATGGCTCTGAAACTCGGTTTGTAGCGAAATTCTGGATGCCTACTAATTGAATAATCAGACTTCTCCAAATCTCTTCTATTTCCACCATGCTACACAACCAATCATTGAAATTTGTGGGTAGCAAGAAAACTTAAAAAGGTAATAAATAACATATAAAGGACAAATTATATGAATGGCGCCTGTCGTATGTCTTTTGATCAATATGGTCTTAACTTTTGAGAAATTACGGATTTGGTCCCTAAGACCCTAACACTAATTGAGGATAAAAATAGCAGTTAAACTATTGTGAAATGACCATTTTCCTTAAAAAGGAATTACATAATAACCCATCCAACTGTTTGTGATCTCTGACACCAAAATATCCATGTCAAAGGCAAGCTATGTGAATCTGCAAAAATGGTTTTGTTCAAAGAAGTAAGAGCCACCAACAAGATTACAACAAACTTTAAATAGATTAAAGAAGTGGAAACTGAGAAAAGTGTTGTGAGTGGACTGTGGACAGATCACAGATGCCACAAGGTTGAAAAGGCAATGAAACACAAAGAAAAGCATATCGTAAGACGTAATAGATTATATTAGGAGCTAAAAACCACGATCAAGCATCGTGTTTTGGCTGAAGGAAAACTCGAACTATATCACAAAGTTCCAATGCTGAATGATTTTTGACAAAATTCAGAAATAGCAAAACGTAATTTCTAGCAATAAAGTACCACAATACCAATCTTTAAAGAAGAAGTTGAATCGTCCTGGATCTTGTTGGAAAGGATATTCATGTTGTTGAGCTCGGTTGTGCGTGATTAAGCAATTGTTAACACTCTACTAACTGTTTTGATTCTATAGGAATTAGGAGATACGGAGAACAACAAGGACCTCCATGCCGCAACAAAAGCTATCATCTTGCTGACCTTTTGGTCAAAACTAATAGGAGAAACGTCATAATTGCCTAATTAACCGCACCATAACTCGACACAAAATATTTATTATGTCCAACAAAATACATGTGCTTCCACTATACCAATTCAATACTCGGGATACAACATTATACAATGTTTTGGGATCTTAGCGATAATAGGTAAGCATTGTTATCTCTCTATGTGATAACATAGTGTCAATTTCAAACCATATATCTATCAATAGGCGGATTGGTTTATGTATCTATGTGATAACACAGTGTCAAATTGAACCATTCTATTGTGAACTCCAACCTCCGTGTCAACAGAAAATACAAGGGTGGAATATCTGGAAGAGAAATGATAAAGGAAACAAAAAGGAAGGAGATGAAAGAAAAGGAGAAGTGGTGGTGATTTAGGCTTTGGAATCCAACATTGGTTTGGCAAGGTGATGTGATTCGTGGTGGGTGGTGATTGTAAAAAGAAAACAAGAGAACACAACCAATCTAGAAGTCAAAAGAAGGACTAGGTTTTTTAATTTTATCTTTTAATAGAAGGGTAAACTGGTCGTTACATCAGTTTTAACAACCATTTCTAACTCGGTTACTGTTAGAGGCTAAACGTGTTACAAGGTTAGGACCAAATCCATAATTTTTCAATAGTTAGGACTCCAATTTAAAATATGAACACATGTCCATTTGTGTAATTTAGTCCAAAAAATATGTAGAGCAACCGAAAAATATCTCAAAAATATATTGAAAATACAATTTCCAGCATCACCAACCTCCTTTTTATCAGTCCTCTCAAATAATACTACCCTGCCCCCACGATCACCAGTAGCAAGGTGATCACCACTTTTATCAAACTCAATTGCTGATATGATATCAACTGCAGAAAATACAGATCCATCATTGCTATATTTCATAATACAAAAGAAGGGATATAATGCCATATTATTAGGCTTAATACACATAGTTGGGTTAAGTTTGCTTGTATTGTCATGATCAAGTGCAGAAACACAAAGAAATCCAGAAGCGAGAGGCAAAAGGGTGGAGAGACATATGAAGTTTACTATAGCTACAACAATCCCAAACCAAACAAGTGTATACAAAAACTTTCAAAATACCCTTTTAAAAAAGGCTTTGCAATAGATATCACAATAACCCTAAATATTTTCTAACTACAGGTAACAGGGTGTAAGGTGGAAATGGACAAGAAATGAGCTGGAGGATTTTCGTTCGAATTATCCAAGGTCTCAAAATAAGTTTATACTTTATAGAAATAGAAATCCAATGATTGTATAAAAGAAACAAAGAAAAGTGATAGTAGTTATGTCATTGCAAATCTTAGCAAATATAGAATACTATAAATGAACACCTTAACAAATCAGCAAAAAGGCAAATAATCAACAAAAAACCTCTAGAGTATCATTAATAACATTTGAATAACCATTAAAGCCATAACATGAGCATCATTTAACAACAATAATAAGGTTTTTCAGTCTATTGTTAGTACCACTGTTTTGCTTTATTAGAATGAGATAAACACCAATAGCCACGAGTCATGGTAAATCTAAGTATCAAATTCAATTCCTATTTTCATCAACGGTCCATCTTTTATCAGTATACCTAGGACTAGGAGGATTGCTTGGAAAACAAAAGACAAGTTATATATTGATTAAGATATAATTATGTCTCTAGTGGGATCAAAATTTGTCTTCTCACTTGAGCCAAAAATATAAAAAAAATCATTGACTAAAAGGCTAATAAGCTTATATAAATGCCAAAATAAGTGCACGTGAAAAGTATGTTATAACTTATAACTTTAATCCATACATAATATAACAAGCACTTATTTCTAAGTTTAATGTTTAGGAATACGTGTAGGCAACATTAATAAAAAGTCCCCACATGATGTGGAACCCCAGAATTTCATTGGTGAAGAATGAACCATGTGTGTAATTAGATAAAACCCAGATTTTCTAAATCTCTACACTTGTAACCAGAAAAGGCACAACCACGTGTAGGCAACTCTAGTTTATCCTACAAATACAATTATGTCACTAAGCAACACTAGATGTTAACAATGTTGATGGGGCTGAGTGTTGGCATTACCTTGATCAGCAAGAAAAGTAATACTATTTATAATAAGTATATCAATCTACTAAAGTTACAACCAATGATTAAGACATTAGATACTTAAGAAATTATATGCAGGCAAAATCAAAGAGTCTCTTAATAACTAGTGTAAACATTAATAAATCTCTAAGCATATGGAATATAAAGGGTCAAGGGAGATGGTGAAGCCTTCAATATACTTCCTCCAGAAACAATTAAATTAAAACCAAGTGATTTCATTGAGAGTAACAGATCAAAGAACAAGTGCAAATTTATCACTATGTAGCTTTTATCCATAAAGAATATCATTATATCATGCACCACTGTCTACAGAAGCCTAGTGCAATCATTTCCAGAATCTCGGATGATTCAATGATATGCCGATCCAACAAAAATCAAACATATATCTAATTCAAACCCTAATCAAACGCAAATCCATGGATCCATACCAGAAATGAATATATAAATCATAAACAAAAAAAAATTCAATATCAATGATCTCCATAGAAGCTAATAGTTTACGGTTTACCTTCCTGAACTTCTTCACCGGCGGTTCGCTCACCAAACACCTGAGAGAATCTCCAGTCGAGAGGAGGTGGTGGACCGTCGGGAGCTGCCGCAACATCTCCTCCATCGCCACCGTTCATTTCTCTTCTCCTCCTTTTCCAAATCAATCAAACGATAAAATCAATCAACTGAATCCAAACTACAACCAAATCAACAACAGCATCACCCGATCGTTCATCCAATTGCTATTTCTACAAGATCGTAGCCTCCAAATCCTCAGTCAATTCCATCAACGAACGAATATTAACCAAAAAACGCCTGTTTCAGATTCAATCATCCGTTAACAAGCATCATCGTAATCATCATCAACAACAACATCAACAAATCGATTCATTCAGAGGTTGAGATTCTATTTTCTCTCTCTTCTTCACACACTTTCTCTCTCTAGAATTTGGGGGAAGGAGATATTCGGAAAATTGAAGTCACCAAACCGTTCTTTTTTGCCTCCGAACACATAATGATACATTTTCTCCTCTTGTAAATTCCTGTCCTTCGTGATAACCTGACTTGCGGTGATAATTCATTATGTCACGGACGGATGGGATTCGACGGATGGTGTACGTGGATGTATCGTAATGGCGGAAGATAGAAGTAATGTGACAGGCTGTGACTTGAGGTGAGATGTAATAAACTATTGTTTTTTATGACTGTACACGATCGGGGCTGAGTTACTGAGGACCCAAGTTGAGGCTTGTGAAAAGACATTTATGCCCTTGTTTTTTTGATCTTATGTGTTTTTATATTTTGTTTATTCTGATGAGATAAGGATGTTATATATTTAATTAATAATTAATAATAGGTGAAATATATAATAATGATAAACTGTATTTAATTTTGTGATGTAGTTTATTCCGGTGAGATTTGATGCTATTTTACAACTGAAATATTATTAATTATTAATTATTAATTATTAATTTTGATTTGTAATTAACCAAGGATTATACTATAAACCTAAAAAATTGATAAAAATAACTTGATATCCTCTATGCTAAAATTTAACAAGGGTGTATCAACTCCAAACTCTTTTAAAAGTGATTATAGTTTATAACCAGTATTAAGTCATTTGTGTTGCGGCGAGTGCGTAAATTCGTAGCAAGTAGCAGTAATGTTACATCATCGACAGTGACCATCAATATCGGAAAAAATCGTATTAAAAATAAAAATGAAAAGATAATACCGAACGTAAAATAGACCTAATAACGTTGAACCACACACGTGAAACATAAAACATTACATACACTATTATCAACTTTGGTATGTATTATGAGTTGTAAAATATGCTTTAGTGGAGTATACTCATCTTTTATTTTTTTAATCTTTAACTTTTTTTTATTTTAACCCAATACTTTTATATCTTTTATAATTTAACTCCTAAATTTTTTAGTTTCAACTTTAGTCCCTATACTTTTTTATATTCTACAATTTTTTGTTTTATGTTTTGGTTTAAATTTTCGAGTTAACAAGTCGCAGCGTGCATCTATGGTTCAACATTTTTATGTTTATTTTTTATTGTTTAATCGACTTAATTATTGTTTTATATGTTTTATGTTTCGCTTTCGTGGTTTAACTTTTTACGTCTATTTTTCATTCGGTATTATTTTTTTCTTATTTTATTTTATTTAATTACGATTTTTTTATGTTCTTGGTGATCAATAAAGGTGGTGTGCCTTTTGGTACTACTTGACATGGTTTTACGCATTCCGCTGCAATGTGAGAGGCTTAATACTAATTAAAAACAATAACTAAGTTCATATAGGCTCCATTTGTTGTGACAAGGCCATTAAACGGGAAAAGTAAGAGTAAAGATACTAAACCACATGCGCATGTTGCGGAGTGTTGACTTATAAAATTTAGACTGAAACGTAAAACGAAAAATTAATAAAAGATAAAAAGTATAGGGGATCAAAGGTGAAAGAGAAGTATTATAAGTAGGGTTGTTCACAAACCAAACATAGATATGTTTGAACACGGTTTGGTTTCAAACCGAGGGCTCGATATGCAAACTTTATGATCAAACTCAGTTTAGTTTTAACTAAGCACTCACTTTTACTCGATTCGGTGTTACAATTTAAAACAAAACTAATATTTCATTCAAATGTGTAAACTTTTCAAGTTCCAACCCTAGTATCTTCCCTATTGCTTTTGCAAATGTTCTTTAATAACCAAATCATCCAAGAAAAATTTAACCTCAAGATATCATGATTAGAAAAAACTTAACAAGGTCGGATTTCAGACTTCGAATACGAACAATCGGAGGTAGGATATGCGGTCGGACTGTTGCAAGTAGGATTGCCAGAGATTGAGGTCGTAGGTCAGGGGCTGCACGTTAGACTACAAGAGGTCCGTGCCTCGGCAATTAGCACGGAGGTGAGGGGATACAGGGGTGGTTGGTGAGTGGTGAGTGGTGAGTGGTGAGTGGTGAAATGGTAAAAAGATTTTGAAATATAAAATGATAATTTGGTTAGAGAATTATGGTTTTTATATTTAGGGTTTTTGATTTTTTGATTAAATAATTAAAACAGTTGTATTTGGTAAATAACTAAATAAATTAACAAATGTATAATATATAAAAACTAAATTAAAAAAATAATTCGAGCAAAACCGAGCGAGCGAGCATACCTTTGCTTGTGCTCGGTTCATTTTCAAACCGAACCGAGCCGCTCGGTTTGCTTTACAACAAAGCCAAAATTCGAAAGAGCAAAAAATCAGAGTTTTTTTTCAAACGAGTTCGAGCAAGTTTCGAGCATCAAACTATTTGAACAGCTCTAATTATAGGGGTTAAATTTTAAAACATGTAAAAATATTAGGGTTAAAAGTAAAAAAAATTAAAAGAAAAAATAATCCAAAACAACGTACAACCTACAACTAGAAAATAAGATGTTTATCGAGCTTTCACAAAAAAAGCTTATTTACCTTTTCTTTTAAGCTCATTTATAATATCAATATAGGTAATCAAACATCAAAAACAGGTGGGAGAGACTATACGCTTGTAAGGAATACCATTCACTAAATACCACAAATGCATTTTGAGCTAAGATGATAATTTCACAGTTAAGTGTGCATGTGTGGAAGTAATTCCAAGTGAGTGACCTCAAGAAAAGTCTTCACTCGTAAAACCAAAAAATATATATATGAGCTCCTCATGGCAAAACAAATAATAGAAGTAAATTTGAGGAATGCTTGCGAATTGCACATATACCATTCATGAATAACCTCTCACAATTTGTTTATAGTGATTTGATGATGTCTAGTTTTTTGCATTATCAATGTGGATTAATTAAGTCACAGGAATTAGCACAAGAATAAGAGAAGGAAATGGATACCAGACTATAGTATAAACCCATCAATTGACAAGGAAAAAAGAACAAAGGATGGACTATCTTCTTGATTATTTCATAACTTCAAAGCAAATGTAAAACGACTAGTATCTAGTTTTACAATAACTAAGACCTATTACTTGTGGTTCGGAAGGAAAAGTACCCGCTTGACAAATAGTACTACATGAAGAAAAATAACTAAACTAATCTTATTGCATGAGAAAATTCATGATCCCTCTTGTATACATGTGCATGGCAAAGTTGGGAGAATATATCATTTGTTTATAACATTGTCCAATGCATCGTTGCTTACTCCCATTTTACCAAAGAAAATAAGATGGCATACATGTTGAAGTAATTCATAATAGTCAAAATTGGGTCACGTGTCTTTATGGTTTATGGTTTTTACGCTACATATGCATGGAGTTAATTATGTATGAGGCATTTTAGTATGCATGGTCATGGGTCATGAAGTTAGGCATCATGGTGTTATGTAACACTGGGTCTAGTGGGTTAGTTTTTCCCTACTTTTCGGTATCATGGAGTCTATAGTTCTTTTTATTCCTTGTTCTTGTATTCAGTAATATGTCAATGAAATGATATGATTGTGACCACTTCTATTCTAAATACAAAAGAGAGAACTATGAGGTAAGAGTGAAACCTATACGCCAACATCTGGAATCAAAGCCAGGTTATGTGTATGGGTTGAAGAAGAACAATGGCAACTACGAATCAACTGGGTATTTTATCAACTCCATTGCTGGTATTCAAAAGGGAAGGATATGAGTTCTGGAGTATAAGAATATAAACGATTCTATTATCACAAGATCTGTGGGACATCGTATCTACCGGGTACAATAGAAATGATGGAGATCGATTACGATTTCGTGAAAACAGAAAGAATGATGCTAAATCTCTATCCTTGATTCAACATACAGTACATGATGAAGTATTCTCTCGAATTGTAGCGGCGACTTTATCAAGGGAAGCCTGGACACTACTAGAAATTGAATTTCAAGGGGTTTCAAAAGTGAAACCAGTCAAGTTACGGGGACTAATATAGGAGTTTGGGACTTTACAAATGAAAGATCTCACTCGACTATCCTTTGATCAGACCAAACAATTGTAGAGAAAGTGCTAAGAATCTTACCTTTGAAATATGATCATCTAGTTACAGCCATCGAGGTGCCAAAGGATCTCACTCGACTATCCTTTGATCAATTGATGGGGACTATACGAGCCCATGAAACACGTGTAAACTGTGTTGCAGGAGCGGTTACCGAGGAACAAGCTCTCCAAGCTGCAACAAGAGAATAAGACAGGTCACAATGGACCAAAGGTCGAGGAAGAGGAGCAGTCCGTAGTAGAGGTCGTGGACGAGGAAGAAGTTTTGGAAGACGTCTACAATGTTACAATTGCAACAAGTATGGTCATGTCATAGTAGACTGTTGGAGTGAACCACATGCACATGTTGCGATCGAAGGTGAAGAGGAGGATGAAGACTATCATTTATTGATGTTAGTGGAAAAAACATTTGGTTCTTGGATAGTAGGTGTTTTAATCACATGACGAGTCAAAGACTACTATTCAAGGATATGGACTGAACAAAGAAAGTTCAAGTGAAAATAGGTAATGGGAAGAATGTTCTGGTGGAAGGAAAAGGAAAAATCAAGTTGGGTGCTCTAGGAGGTAGTCATGTAACTTTGATGATGTTCAATACGTACCGGATCTAGACTATAATTTGTTAAGTGTGGGTCAGTTAATAACATAGGATATGCCCTACTATTAGATGATGGAGTTTGTACCATCACTCACAAATAATTTGGTGAAGTAGTATGTTTTATTAATGATCAAAGTATATAGTGGTATTCTGTAACACCCGGTTATTTTTTAAAAGACAAGAAATAAAGAATAAAAGAAAGAAAGGCAATTCAGTCCAAGTGGAGGGACTAAAAGGGTAAAAAGGACAAAAATCTTTGAAAAGTTGGTGTAAAGGTGGGCATGGCCGCCCACCCTCACTTCACATCACCATTTTCTTCGGTTCTAGAGAGAGAGAGCAGGAGAGAACTCTCGGTTTGTGGAAGAAGAAGAAGAAGTGAACGAATTCAAGGTAAGAATTCGTGGTTTTTATATGTTTATGGCGGGTTTTATCCTGGTTACATGCTTATGTGCTTATGTGTTTGTGTTTGTGCTCGGGTGCGCATGTGTGGTGTTTTTTTAGGTGTTTGAACTCATTTGCAAGCGGGTAGAAAGGAAGAAACACCCAAGTTGCATGAGGTGAGTTCTAGACCCTGGTTTTTACTTGTTTTCAAACATCTTTGGGGCTGAAAATGTATGTAAAAGATTTTCAAATGTTTGAGTATGTATGCCCGTATGTATTGTGCATGAATGAATGTGATTCTTGAGTGCTTATAGGTTATTCATGTTAGAATAGCCACATTAAGCTTAGAACAGATAGATTTGATGATTTGGGTTGAAAACATACTGGAAACATATTGAACAGAAGGTCCATGCGCCTAGATAAGGCTCATGCGCCTGAAAATGCCATAGTAAGAACTAAGTGTGATCCATGCGCCCAAACAGTAGCCCATGCGCCTAAAATTACCTTAGAAATGATAAAGTACAGCCCATGCGCCTGAATAGTGGCCCATGCGTCTAGAAATGTTAGCTGGACGACTAAGTGTAGAGCCATGCGCCCCAAATAGTGCCCATGCGCCCAAGTGGCCCATGCGCCTAAGTGCCCATGCGCCTGAATTACCCATGCGTCTAAGTGTTCATACGCACAAATAGTGCCCATGTGCCTGAATAGTTCATGCGCCTAAAGTGAAAATGCTTAAGTTTAGGCTGATGCGCCTACATAGTAAAGAAACGCCCAAATAGGGCTCATGCGCCCCAAATAGTTCCCATGCGCCTAAGACTTAGAAATTTTTACAGAATTTTTCTGGGAGTCTGTGCCTTAGGGTTTTGACCGAGGTCAACTTAGGGCTTATTAATGATGATGTTTCATGCATGATATGATTACTTATAATTGTTCCTTATTACTGTTATTGCTATTGTTATTATTACTTATAGTATGTGACTTTACGTGGTATGTTATTATCGTAACGTAAAGTATATCGTAATAATAAAGTGAAAGAGAAATAAAGAAAAGAAGAGGAACATTAAGTGAAAGACCATGTTGTCGTTAGCTCAATTGTGCTGCGGGTTAGCTACCCTATTATGCACACAGAGTCAATCAATTGAGATTGGCGGGACCTTTGTAGCGTGTCCTGGGTGATTGGGTTGGCCTTGTACATAGTACACAGAACCCTTTCGAGGGATATAGTTGACCCTTTCGAGGGATACAGTTGACCCTTTCGGGGGATATAGTTGACCCTTTCGAGGGATATAGATGGCCCATCATCCGTTTTCCATCGCGCATATAGTTGGGGTATTGCTCACTGGTCCATACAGAAAGTGAAACATAAAGATAAAATTTTATAGAACAGACAAGGCCTACAGTAAAGAGAACGAACAATATTTGTTCATATAGTTGATGCGTGCTCGCATATATAGTACAGAGTTGTATTTTACAGAAAAGAGTATTTTATTATACAACATATAGAAAGTATTTTATTACTTTTAAAACTAGAGCTCACTCAGCAACGCTGACTTTTATACATTTTCAGTTGGCAGGTAATTATTGCTGAGGATGGTACGAGGGTGAAGCTACTCGGCAGGAAAAGTCTGACATCCATTCGTACTCTATGATGTTGTTGTTTTGTAATGCATATAAACAATTCTTTTGTAATCAGTTAAACAATGATGTATTGCTCAACAACAGTGGTTTAATTGAAATGAATGGCTTTTGATAAATTATTTCCGCTGCTTAAGCTCGTTTATTTGTAATGTTTAACGTTTTAATTGCTATGAATGACCAATTGTGAGGTTTCCGTGATCGGGGCCTTATAAGTTGGTATCAGAGCCAAAGTTTAAGAGAATTAGGTTAAAATAAATTTTTAAAACCTAAACTTAAACTAAAAATGGGACAAATGGAGGGATGTCAACCCGAATAGCTACGTGCCATCATGTATGTCTTTTCTCAATGATTAACCGGTATTATGTGCGCATGCTATTTGATTATGTGCTCTTAGTAGATTTAGATACCGATTAAGTCAGGATAGGAGATGCTTGGGGCATGAAGAGTAAAGTAAGTGGCTTATCACAACTGACCACTGTAATTAGGGACTTACTATACTTGACATAAACTGAGTATTACCTTGAATGACCGTGTTAGTGTTTGAATCTTATAGTGGCTTATAGAGGATGGCTGGCGGTAGATCTTCAAAAGCCTCTCATGGTGGAGGTCACGGTACCGCTCCGCGACCCAAGAGAGGGAGACCCAGAGTAGAGAAAGTGGTTCATGAAGAACCAGAGACCCCTCATCCGGAGGGTGGTGACGAGAGCGCCAAAATGAGAGCCTCAGTAAAGGAGGTTGTGGTGGAAGAGGTTCACCAGGTCATGCAGACGATTCTACCGTCTGTGGTGATCGAGGTGATCAAGGCAGTTAGAGAGGGAGAGAGAAAGGAAAGGGGTGAACCTACAGGCGATAGAAGACAGCCCGAGACTGAGACGGTTCCGTCCGATGATGAGGATGAGGAAGAAGAGCCTGCACTGGAGGCGACCCGGGGCTGCAACTATGGGGTGTTTATGAGATGCAAGCCCCTACTTTCGATGGAAACGGCACTGCGGTAGCTGCTCACCGGTGGGTACGGGAAATGGAGGTTGTCCTCGATATTAGTGAGTGCCGTGAGGATCAAAAGGTGAAATTCGCTACCCACTCCTTTGTGGACTCGGCTTTCTTCTGGTGGGACAACATTGTCCAAGCTGAGGGTAGCAGGGCCATTGGAAGAATGAGATGGCCTGAACTGAAGAAGCTAGTGATCGAGGAATTCTGTCCTCATAGAGAGATGGACAACGTAGAAAGAGACTTCCTGCAGCTGGAGGCGGAACGATGACACACCAGCAGTACACCACCAAATTTAATGAAATGGCGCGGCTGGTGCCCGATCAAGTGACGCCATTGTCACGAAAGATTAAAAGATACATCTAGGGGCTGCTGGGGGATATCCGTAGGCATATGATTGTCACCCGGCTGAGCACTTTCAGGTCGGCAGTTGACTTGGTTGGCAGATTATATGATGAGCGCGAGGTGGTGGTGGCTGAGGTGGATAAGAAGGATGGTGGTAGTCGTAACTGGAATGGGAAACGGTTTGGACGTGGTAGAACTACTCTAAACAAGAAGGTGGCAAAGGTGGGTGATCGACGCGTGGTCACATCTGGATCAGGGCTGAGGAGGTGTGACAAATGTGGGAGGGAGCATACTGGTGAGTGCAGAATGGGGATGAACGTATGCTTCAGGTGTGGTCAGCCTGGCCACATCGCTAGAGACTGCAAGAAGCCGAGGTCAGAGAGCTCTGGGGCAGAGAAGAAGAAGCCGGAGGAAGGAGGGCAGAGGGCAGGTGCTAGAGCTTACACCATGACCCGGGAGGAAGCCAGAGCTGATCCTGATGTTGTGTCAGGTATGTTTCTGGTAAACCAAACTTGTGCCTCTATATTGTTTGATTCTGGTGCTAGTAGGAGTTTTATTTCTACTACTTTATGCTCTAAGTTGCTTGTTGTCAGTAGAAAGATCAGTGCACCATTTGATGTAGAAACTGCTATTGGTAAGTCCACTACAATTACTGATGTGATAGAGGACTGTGCCATAGAACTAGAAGGTCATAGGTCTGCTGCTAGTTTACATGTGATACCCCTAGGTGGATTTGATGTAGTACTATGGATGGACTGGTTAGCAAACTATGAAGCAAACATCGTGTGTCGCAAGAAGATGATTCGATTAGTTGCGTCCGATGGGAGTTTGGTTACGATTTATGGAGATCGTGTTGTGACGATCCCAAAAGTGATTTCGATGGCGGTGGCGGGAAAGTGCATGAGACGCGGATGTAGTGCCTACTTGGCCTATGTGAAGGATGTGGACGCGCCAACACCGCAACTATCTGATGTACCAATTGTGCGTGACTTTCCGGACGTATTCCCGGAATACTTGTCACACCCCAACCTTGACGGCGGATACATTGAGGAGTGAGAGTTAAGATCGTTCACAGTCACATAACGCTATTAATAACTCAAATATAGATTAAACATAAGTTCCAATTGTACCATTACAATCATAAGTCTCAAAGAAATTAAAAGCATAACATAAAATGTAACATGTCATTCTTATTTCATTTATTTATCTAGGTCCATCCTAGATGTGCAAGCTTCAAAGAGTAGAAATCAAACTTGAGTATTTCCTGAACATGTTACAAATAAAAATATCAACAATAATGTCGGTGAGATTTCCATAGTTTGACATACATAGATATATAAAAGATGGCAATTATGTTATAAGTTAGAGAGCAAAGTAACTAGGGATGTAAGACAGAATGCACAATCAAACCTTGACAAAATTTTACAAGTCTCAAACGTTATAAGCATATACGATTAGCTAAGTGTACTTGGATCAACCAAGCAGGCTTGTCAGGCCCTAGATCTATGACTTCGCTAGGCTAGCAATAGTTAATGATTGTATATATATTCGACATTACATGGTAGCCACAAAGTTCAACTAACTACAACATACAGGTGAAATGCCATAGGTTTACAAGAATCAAACATGTTTACAAGTGTAAAGTTTATAAAGTAACATATTTCATCCCAAAGTGTTAAAATATAAAAAGGAGTATAGAAATACTCACATGATCAATAAGTATATAATTGATGATTAATAAGAAATATAATAATCGTCGCTCCAACGTAAACCCTCGCAATGCACCTAAAATAAATATATATTTAAAGATTAAAGTTTAATTGAAATGAGTTTAGCAAATTAACGTGGACTAGGGTTTTAAGTCGAATTTGGGCTTGTCAAATAATCATATTTAACAAATGGAATAAATTTATATTTTCTTGAAATATATATATATATATAATATATATATATATATATATTTATTCAAAGTTGTGAAAAGAACTAATTATAATGATTAACAAGGTTACATATAAACTAACCAAAATTAGTTGAAAATAGATTTTTGACCAATAATAATTTACTAATATTATTTTCAATCCATGTTATTAAAAATATTCAAAAAAATTTTGCTAAAATGTTTTATCAATAAAAATATTTTTATTTAGATTTAGAAAAATTATAGAAAATCTTGGAAGCTTTTTAAAAATATTTGGAATTTATAAAAATAATTTTTATACATATTAAAAGTTTTATGAAATTAGTTTTAGGCTAAAAAGCCTTTAAAAACAAAACATGAGGGTGCTCGGGTTCGAATCCGGGACCTCATGTTAGGGGTAGTGTGACTTAACCAGTGAACCAGGGCCGCGGCCTTGATTCATATTGGTTTCCAGATCTTTTAAACCCAAGTAAGAAGTTTCCCCAAATTGCAAAGAACCTAGAACAAGGTGAATCAAATTGAACCTAAAATCGTGGTGATAATGAAATTAACCATAGGGCTTTTGATCCATACATGAAATCGAGTATGCCACATTGTTTAGTTACCTAGATTGAAGTTTAAATCAATGAGGATGAACAAGGTAAAAGCCGCGACGGTGGAAAGTTGATCATAGATGATTTGGTTGATGAGATTCCAATTAATTGTAGGTTTAGCTTCAACAATGGATGAGAAATGTAAGCCCTTTGTCAATTTTGGTTTAAAATGCCGAAAGGTGGGTTTCGACGAAGTTGCAGGTTGCGAAGAAGATGATGATTCGAATTCGTGTTTGGGTTTGTTTCAGGTGAAAATGAGAGTTGTATTCGATTATGGATTGATAAATGACGTTTATGCCGAGTTAATTCGATTATTATTGAGGTTAATGATTGAACGACTATCGAGTTTAAGTGTTTCGGTTTGAAATCGATCCGGCCTGTAACCGACGTTTTATCACACTTAAATGATGTATTCACGTTTGAAACGTGTTCTATAATGATTTGCAACGGTTTTGAGTCGAAAAAACGATCGAGATTTGCGGTTTAGGGGGTGGCCGGAAGGCCGCCGGAGATGGCCGGCGTTTGGCCAGAAAAACGGCCTAAGGGGGAGAAAGAGGGAACAAGTTTCAGTTAATTACAACTTTGGTCCTGTGGTTTTTGTTTTTATTTTTATGCTTAAAACTCACTTTTAAGGTGTTTAAATTGACAACTAGACCCCCTAGACTTTTAAATCAAAGTTTTATTAATAAAATTATTATTGTTGGTATTATCCTTAGTTATTATTATAATTGTTATAATTTTATTATTATTATTATTATTAATTATTAGGGTTATTAACAACATAATTATATTACTCTTATAATTAGTTATTATTATTATTATCATTACAATTAGTATTATAGCTCAATTTAATAACTAGGTTATTAACTTTACATTAAAATTTAAAATCCAACTAAGAATTAAGCATAAATCACCCATAAGTTTCATATATGGCAATAATGCCCCATACAAGAATTAACAAAGCTAACTTATAAATAACCCTAAAAATATATGATGTTACAAGACTTACCCGGCGTGCCACCGGATCACGAGATTGAGTTCCAAATTGACTTGATACCGGTGCTCAACCCGTTGCCAAAGCACCGTATCGATTAGCTCCCACAGAAATGAAAGAACTCATGGAACAGTTGCAAGAGCTGCTCGATAAGGGGTTCTAGACCGAGTATCTCTCCCTGGGGTGCTCCGGTCCTATTTGTGAAGAAGAAAGACGGTAGTATGAGGATGTGTATTGACTCGTTCTTAAACTTGAGATCATCAAATCGAACTCAATCATGTAAGTTACATATGTCAATATGCTCGATTTTACATGGGGATCAAAAGCCCCATGATAATCGACGTTAACAACAACGGATTGGGGTTCAATTTTGGGTCCAATTGATCTAGGGTTTATATGGAATTGGGGATTCGATAGAAGCTTGTTTATAACAATTAAAAGTTGATACATACCACGGCTTAGAGCCCTGGTTCACTGGTTATGTTACTCTCCTTCCACCATGAGGTCCTGGGTTTGAACCCGGGCTCCCTCATCTATTTTTTAAGGCTTTTTAAGCCTTAATTTAATTATGGAAAATTTTCAATAGTTATAAAAATAGTTTTTGTAAACTTTAATTTTTTTAAAGACACCAAATAATTTTTGTAATTTTTCTAAATTTAAATAATTAAGAGTATTATTTAATAAGACATTTTAAACAAAGATTATTCTTGAGTTATATTAAAATGGATTTAATAATTAGTAAATTATTGTTGGTTCAAATGTTCCTTTAAATATCCATCGTTTAAATCATGTTATTTTAAATGGAGATTATTTTGAAACATTATAATCAATATGTTAAATAAATAATTACTTAGATAGTTATTTAAATAATTATGCAAATAATAATTATTTATCTAATCATTTAACCATGTTATATCATATTAATAAATTTAATCCTTAAACTTTTATTTAAACTCTTGAAACTAATAAAATAATATAATTTTCTATTATTCTTCATTCTTATTTTAAGGTTTTGGATATTTAATACATTTATAAAAAAATCATTTAAAAGTTCAACACTCTACAAAATGATTCTAAATAATTTTAAAATAATAAGCATTCAATTAATCACCATTATCAAGTTTTAAATAATTAAATTAAATTAATTATTTTTTCGTATATTATACTTAATTTCTATTAAATCAATAACTTAAATTGTTGAGACATTTTTAATTATTAATGGTCTTAATTGATTTATATCATCTTTATTAAACCTAAACGATATTATTTTACTTAATTATTTAAACTCCCAAATTCCATTTGAAACCCTAGTTCACGTCTTATTGTTAGTCCTATTATCGAACTTAATCTTGGAACATATACATTTAGGCACCTTGTAAGAGAAATCGTTGGAGCCTCGTTTGTTTTTATTATCATCATCTTATATATATAATGTGAGTTTCCTTGCCCCTTTTTATATTTTTCACACTATTTGGGATGAAACATGATACTTATACATTATACACTTATAAACGTTTGAGACTTGTAAAGCACTTGCAATTCATCTTTATATTTTGTCATGGTTATTTGTGTGTTGTAAGTGATTATATGAGATACATAGTTTGTTTACAATCATTAACTATTGCTAGCCTGGCGACGTCTTAGATCTTTGGGCCTGACAAGCCTATTTGGTGCTAAAGCCGAGGTATTACCTGCTCGTGATGACATATGCTTGTTCATCAAGGGAACCAAATACACTTAGCCAATCTTATATACTTGTAATCAAGTCGAGGTTTGGTTGTAACGATATGTGTTCTATAACCTTACTAACTTATAACCTATGACATAAATTGCTACTTGTAACCTTGTTATATTATGTATGAAAACCTTGGAAACTCACAAACTATTTTTTTTAGTTGACCTTTTATTTTTATCATGTTTCAGGTTTACTTCTTGTGGATTTCTCTTCGTGCTCATATAGGACTTGGACCTAGTTTAAATTGAAAGTCTTATGTTTTTGGATGTATTTTGATTGTTTTGTAATTATCTTATTTGTCTTGTAATGTTTATTGAATATTGACATTTAATAATATCTCAACTTAATTAGTTCCATGTGCTATGAGTAATCGTCTCCCATTCGTCCGCCCCGATGATTCCGCCGTTTGTTGGGGTGTGACAGATCAAGAAGACATAAAAATAACATATTCCCTCTAGATGTTACTCAATAAAAATAGGGAACCTGATAATTTTGTTAGCTACAATGAAGAAGATTCCTTCTTATGGCATTTATGACTCGATCACCTACATGGAAAAGGTTTCAAACTGACGAGTGAGATGAACATGGTGCATGGATTACCACAATTCGATTTGTGGCCAATCTGTGATGGGTACATGCTAGGAAAGCATACTAGAAAGTCTTTTTCTAGTTCAGATAAAGAGCATCAGAAGCACTTCAATTAATACATGCTAACCTTTGCGGACCTATGTCCATAAAGTCCCTAGGTGGAAGCATGTATTATCTCTTGCTCATAGATGACTATAGCAGGATTTCATGGATCTATTGTTTAAGTTCTAAGTCAGAAACATTTGATAAGTTTAAGCAATTCAAGACACGAGTTAAAAATGAAATAGGATTGAGCATCAAGTCATTAAGAACAGACAAAGAAGGTGAAATGGTGAGAAGCACAGGGCTTTGACAGCTTTTTATACCCCTAAGTAGAATGAGTACCGGAGTGTAAAAATCAAACAATAGGTGAAATGGTGAGAAGCATGTTAGAAGGAAAATTTTGAGCGAGTGTAAAAATCGAACAATAGTTGAAATGGTGAGAAGCATGTTGGAAGGGAAAAATTTGAGCAAAGTGTTTTGGGTGAAGTAGTAATTACTGAAATTTACATTCTTAATAGATCACTCACTGATGTGTATGTGTGTTTCACTATTATAAAATATTTAATTATGTATTTAATATAATGGAACATGATTAATTTGAGAGTTAATTGATTTTATGGCTTGCGGAGCTAAAACAGACATATTTCGGGTGTTTTCGAGAGTTAAAATGGAAGCTAGAAGCTCATGAAGAAGGAAACACTTGAGAAATAGAAAAAGTGAAGGGGGGCATAAATTACGTCCCTAAGGACGTAAATTACGTCCTAGGTGTGATCAGGATGCATGCAAACTAGGACGCACAATAGAAGGAAAAAATGCTGATTTGCAGGGGGAGTAAATTACGTACCCGAGGAAGTAAATTATGTCCCTATGCTGTCAAATACGAAAATTTAGGATTTTGTGACCTATTTGAAGGGAAAAGGGGGGCTACGAAGGGACTCTTCACCAAGTCATTTTTGGCCATCAAATGAGCAATTTTGAGATCCATCTTTTCATGCAATTGATTCCTACGATAACTAATTTCGATCCCATGACAACCATGAGTGGCTAAATCACATGTGATCTTTTCTGAGTGTAGGGTTTGTGTTTATAACACTAGTTTAACTTAATTTTTCTTAGATTGGGTTGAAGTTTGGTTGGCATGTTAAGCCATATGATTTCATTTATTGTTTGATTACTTAAATGGTTTTTATTTGTTTTGAATCTTAATCTAATACTAATTGGTTTTGGTTTCTTTACATCATGAGCATTATGAGTCTTAGGTTTTGATTAGCAAATTGAAATTAGTAATTTGTGAATAGGTTCGTTTACAACTCGTTCCATCTCTATTACCAGAATTAATCAAACCAATACGATCATGCCTATATGATTGTTTGCTAAGAATAACTAGGTTACAACTTTGTTCTACAAACCTAAAACCCGGAGTGGATTATTCTTCTTATTATTATTTTCAAAACTAATCAAGTTTATTGCTTTACAATTTTGTATTTTGATGTAGATTTTCATGGTCTACTAAAAAACAAATAATATTAAGACTTATCTCACATATACTAGTACAGGTAAGTAAGGTCATGTCCACTAGGAATATGCGAAAAGTGTAACTATAGTTTAAAGGTTTTAACTTTATAAAGAAACTAAGTTTTAATTAAGAACTGATTTAGAAAACAAGATTGTAAATTTATAAGTTCAAATGGTTTTGAAAACAACAATAATAAGAATGATCCACTCTGGGTTTCATGTTTGTAAAACAAAATTATAACATATTTATATTTAGCAAACAATCACATAACATAATTGTATTGGTTTAATTGATTTCAATGATACAAATTACCAATTTCAATTTGCTAATTAAAACCTAAGACTCATAATGCTCATGATGTAAATAAACCAAAAACTAATGAATATTAGATTAAGATTCAAAACAAATAAAAATCATTTAAAGTAATCAAACAATAAATGAAATCATCTGGGTTAACATGCCAACCAAAACTTCAGCCCAATCTAAGAACAAATAAAGTTAAACCAATGTCATAAACACAAAGCCTACACCCGGAGAAGATCATGGGTGATTTAGCCCCTCATGGTTGTCATAGGATTGAATTGGTTATCGTAAGAATCAATTGCATAAAATGATGGATCCCTATGTCTTCTTTTATCTCAAAATTGCTCATTGGATGGCCAAAAACGACTTAGTGAAGAGTCCCTTCATAGCCCGATTTTCCCCCTTTCAAATAGGTCACAAAACCCTAAATTCGTGTATCTGACAGCACAGGGACGTAATTTACTTTCTCAGGGACGTAGTTTACATCCATAGGGACGTAATTTACTTCCTCAGGTTCCCCTAGCAAATCAGCACCTTTCCTTCTATCATGTGTCCTAGTTTGCGTGCATCCTGATCACACCTAGGATGTAATTTACGTCCTTAGGGACGTAATTTACGCCCCCCTTCGCTTTTTCTTCACGTTTTCTATTTCTTAAGTGTTTTCTTCTTGGTGAGCTTCCAGTTTCCATTCTAACTCCCGAAAACACCCAAAATGTGTCTCTTTTAGCTCCGCAAGCCTGAAATCAATTAACTTTCAAAGTAATTATCTTCCATCATATTGAACATATAAAAAAACATAATTAAATATTTTAAAATAGTGAAAAACACATACACATCACATCCCCACACTTGAGTTTTGCTTGTCCCAAGAAAAATATCATGTAATTATAGACACCCTTTTAGATAATTTCTCGTTATTATATGAACTCTTAGTTAAGGTCCAAGGTTATACCCTTATTCACAAAACTTATGTTGTTCAATAGGTTTACATTCTAGCAAGTAAACTTATATGCAAGTAAAAACAAAAAAAAAATCCAACTAGACTTAACATGCTTCTAATTTGTACTTACATGAACACTCCCTTAATAATGGCTCACTCCTCTCGGCTATATCTGGACTAGTAAAAGATGTACTAGTATAATCACTTAATAATGATGTATGCACCTTATTATCATAAGCTTGTATTAAAATCATACCTCCACCAACTTACAAAGACATTACATATATCAAAAGGACTTACAAGTTTTGTGCTTAGGTAAGGGTAGGAACTTTTGGCTTTTTAAAGTGGCTAAATTCAACGACATGCAACTCAAATCATCAAATAGTCTTTATTACATGCAAACTATCCAATCTGGGTGATTTTTACCCTTTATTAAACAACTTCCATATTTTTTATTTTCTTGTCTTTTTATTTCTTTCTTTTTAACTTTAAGCATGTGTCTACTTTGAATATTGTCACCGTCTGTACATAATTCATAACTTTGATTTTTTGTATCAGGTTGATAAAAAATATCATTCAAGGCTCAACATGTAACATCCGTCATTTTTCGAGCTAAAACCTAAAACCTAAGCTCAATTTGAGTTTCCATTGTTAGATTATTTTAATAGTTTTAATGGATTAAATACAACTTGCATTGAGAATTATTCATATAAAAAAATTATTTAAAACAACTTGTAATAATTTATGGGTTTATATATAATTCTTTTCATAAAATTATAAAATGAATAAAGTTTATTAGTCGAATTTGAACATCAAATTATTGAAAATAAATAATAAATTATGAAGCTTACAAGTTTTATAACTGTTATAAGATTAACAATAAATTTATTTGGCTTGTTATTCAAATGGGTTTTATAAAGTTTAGGGGTTAAATTTGTAATATTTAATACTTACAATAAAAACTTTATTACATGAAATATAAAGACCTAAAACTACAGGGGCTTATTGTGTAAATAATCAAAACCCAAACACTTTCCCTTCTCTCTCTCCCAGTATTTCCGGCGCCGAGCCCGGCCACCCTTCGGCCAAACTCCGGCGAGGGTAAAAATACCCAATAAATGCCCGATTCGACCAATTAAATCAATTTCTTCGAACACGAACTGGAATCGAACGCATAACCGCTCGTTAAATGGATTGAAATGATGGTTCGTTTTGAAACCTCATGAAACCGAAACATACCAATCGAATTCACCTGAAATTCATTGAGTTGAATAGTTTGATCGATAAGAAACGTGTGTCTAATTATTACAAAACTAAATGTGTTGTTAATTTGAGTTTAACAACCAATTAATCATCTAAACATAACCGAAACAATCAAATCAAAGGCGAGACCCATTCGGTACCTTAACGTACAAATTGAACCCATTAAACAGAGGGGAAAGCTTTCTTCCGACCCCTTTCAACTCTCTACAACATCAATTTCTCTGAAACACCACACTAACATGTAATACCCGGATATTTATTATTTTGAAGCCGGTGACGAAAGAAAAGAAAATAAAGTCCAAAAGTCGAGGGACCAAACTCGCCAACGAAGAAAAGTTGGGAAATGTGGTGATATTAGTAGGGAGAGGGCAGCCCACTCTCCCCACACTCACATTTCAGTTTCATAAAGAGAAGAAGAGAGAAAGAAGAGAAAAAGAGGAAAAGTGTTGGTTCGAGTTGGTTCGGGTCGCCAAAATTGTCGTGAAGCAAGCCGAATCGAAGCTCTTGTCGTTGTGCTCGTTTAGGTGAGTTCTAGGACCCCTCTTTTACATGTTTTTGAATGATTTTGGGGCTGGAACACATCTGAAAACCCTTTTTCGCGTTTTTGGGTGAAAACCCGTAAGTATGCGTGTATGTATGCGTAGGACCCGTTTGGGGCTTGATTTCTTGCTTGGTTGTGCTTGAATAATGTTATGGTATACATCCCTAAGGTTTAGGATGGTCGATTTAGGCTTAAAATGGGTTTAGATGAGTTTGGAGGCCGAAAACCCTCGGCTGCAGTCGGGATGAACTGTATTCTGCATCAGTTAGGGCTAGGCGACCGACTGGAGGCCGAATGGAGGCCATACGGCTGATTAGGGTGCGATTGGGGTTCATTCGCACAATTGAAGGGCCAGTCGCATGGGGTCATGCGACTGAAGGTCCATTCGCACGACTGAAGGTCCAGTCGCATAGGTGTTCATCCGCATTGTCCATTCGCACGACAGGATGTTCATTCGCATTGGTGTTCATCCGTATTAGTTCATTCGCATGATGTTCAGTCGCATGGAGGCAATGCGACTGAAGGGTGTCCATACGCCCGAATAGGGCTGTTGAACCCGAGGAAGGTGTAGATTGACTTCTGACTTTCGAGGGAAAGCGCAGATGTAAGTTTTGACGTAAAGGTTCCCGTAGAGTTTGTAAGATGACGCTCGAGGCCTTAGAAAGCATGTTGGGCATGATGAGGGTGATGATGTTGTATGTTATGTATGTATGATGTTGTCCTGTACGATGTGATGTTAATGCATGTTAATGTTCCTTAATATGATGTTTAATATCTTTCCTACGGCTTTACCTATTATGATGAATGAACGAAGTATTATGTAACGTAAAGTGAAAGATAAAAAAGAGGAACATGATGAATGAATGCATGTATTAATGAACGAATGAAACGTCTTGCACGTATCGGATAACGGGTCCTTCTTTGTGATTGACCCTGAATGTAGAACCTCTACCGCTCACCCCTAGTACTGTGGCATACGTTTAGCTGTTCATTGTTGACTTCGGCCCAGTAGCTAAGACTGATGTTACTCCTAGTACCGTGGCATACGTTTAGTTGTTCATTTGCTGACTTCGGCCCGGTAGCTACGACTAACCGGTGTAACATCTGCTTTTTTTTAAAATAAAATATAGACCCGAACCCGTTTGTTTGTTATATAAATCAAACATATCATTTAAACTACTTATTTCATTTTGGTGGTTTTAAAACAATAATATGTATTTAACTAACTTTGTGAAATTTGTGATTTAAATTACATTAATCTTCCATTTAGTAAGTTTATAAACTTATGAGATTTACATATATTATTGAAGAAGTTATAATTATTATAAAATAATATGAGACTTTAAAATTCCTATGGGATTTATGAAGATAAATAAATATATAAAGGTTTTCTTTTAACCACTTTAACAAGTTAATAATTAATATTTAATAAGATTTATAATTTTTGTATATTCGTTTAAAATAAATAAATGTGTAATCATTTAAAATTTGGGTTATAAAAGTATAGGGTTGAAAATGTAAATATTAAAACTTTATTTTTTTTAAAGTTTGGCATATAAATAATAACAATATAAAACCTAAGGGGCTGAATGTGTAAAATTACAAAAAAAACCAACCCCTTTCCCCTTTATCCCCGTCGACCACCGGCGGAGCTCCGGCAACCTCAAAATCATCGAAAAACCTTCGCAATTAGACACCAAATCGTTAAGATAATCCTTGAAACCGTTTCGAACCTAAATACATCATAATTTCGTTTAAAACATCGGTTACAAATGTCATTCGACCGAATAACCGAAATCCTTTAATCTCATAGCCGTTTGAACATTAAAACACAATAATAATCTAATTAACTCAACATAAACAATAATCTAGCTATCGTTGATCGAATACAACCTTCGATTTCATCTGAAACAAACGCAAACCTCGAATTCTGTCACCATCTTCATTCGCGACCTGTAGCCTAACCGTGATCCATGCTAGGAGCTTTATAAACCAAATTAGAAGAGGGCTTTTGCTTAACATCGACTCTAAGTTAAATCTGCAAGATTAATTGGATTATCACCAATGTTTGGATCTTAAACCAGCTTCGCTTTAGTCGCGGCTATCTTATCATCATTCTCATCAATTCGAACTCATTAACGTAAGTTCCGCACATCATTGTTCTCGGTTTAACATGGAGAAACAAAGCCCCATGAATCTAACCTGTAATTGAATCGAATCGGGGTTCAATTTTGATCAAAATCATTTTAGGGTCTTATGAATTGGGAAATCATTTGAAAAAGGGTTTTTATTAATTAATTTCTGTTTGTAAACAAGAAATGGGCTTTAGCCCAACCGGTTACCATCTCACATTATATGCAAGAGGTCACGGGTTCGAACCGGCCTCCTGCAATTAATTTTTTTAAAGGCTTTTAGCCCTTAAATTAAAATAATGGATTTTTGTAAACTTCTAATATTTTTAAAATCGTCAAGTCATTTTTATACTTTTTTTTTCTCTGAATTTAAAGAATTAAATATTCTTTTTAATAAAATACTTTTCTTGGTTATTTTAAATAGTAATTCATAAATTAATGGTCCAAACGTTTCCTTTAAATATTCATCGTTTACATCACGTTATTTTAAATGGATATTATTTCAAAACATTATAAATTTATATGATAAATATTAAATTATCCGTTTAATCTTTTAGGTATGTTATATCATAATTAGTAAATAAAGTTATTCGTTAACTTTTATTTTTATATCTTGAAAGTTATGAAACAATGTAATTTTCAATGATTCTTTATTATATTTAACAGTTTCAATATTATAAAGATCATTTAAGGCTTAAAAACTTAATAAAATGATTTAAGTAATTATAAATTATCCTACAAGTCATTTAAAAAGGTATTCAATTATCTTTACCAAAATTTAAATAATTAAATATCGAATTAATTATTCCTTTTCGCACATTGTATTTATTCTTTATGAAATAATAAATTGAATCATTGAATGTTTCATTATCGTTCTTAATCTTAAATATTATATATATATATAATATATATATATATATATTAAATCAAAACGTAAACGATTGTATTAATATATCTATAAAATGTAATTATTAAAACCCCCAAATTCCAATCGAAACCCTAATCATTATTGAATGATAATCCATTATTAATCTTCATCTTGTAATACATATTTAGGTGCCTTGTAATGAATACTTGGGAACACTTTGGGTCATCCTTTAATCTTTAATTATCATCTTGTAATGCTTATATCAAAGTGAGTATTCTATACCCCTTTTTCCTATTTTCACACTTTGGGGTGAAACATGTTAACTTATACTATTGCACTCATAGACTTATTTGAGACTTGTAAACCTATGGCAATTCATCTTGTAAAAGTTGTGGTTAGTTGAACTTTTGTGATTACCATGTTATGGCGTTATATGTACAATCATTAACTATTGCTAGCCCAGCGAAGTCATAGATCTATGGGTAAGACAAGCCTGCTTGGTTGATCCGAGTACACTTAGCTGATCGTATATACTTTTAACGTTTGAGACTTGTAAAACTTTTGTCGAGGTTTGATTGTTGCATTGTTCATAACATCCCTAATCACTTATTCACTAACTATGACTTGAATTGCCATCTTTTATATACTTATGTATTGAAAACTATGGAATGCTCACCAACATTTTTATGTTGACCCTTTTTATTTTTTTTAACATGTTTCAGGAATACCTCAAGTATGTGTTCTACTCTTTGAAGCTTATCACATCTAGGATTGGACCTAGAGATACAATGGATGATCATGTTATTTGTAGCAATTGTACATGATGTATTCTTTGTTGAAACTTTTGCTTGTAATGTTGCAATTGAATCTTATGATTAATACATTTGGATTTAATAAACAGCGTTATGTGGCTGTGAACAATCGTAACCCTCACATCTCGACGTTTCCGCCGTCAAGGTTGGGGTGTGACAGATTGGTATCAGAGCCTATACCTATAGGGATTTAGGTTATTAGAAATGGTGACCTAGACTATAGTTGCATGAACCTCATAGAAAGATCCTTATACCTTTGTGCTTACATGTTGTTTGCATGCTACATAATGCTATGCCTTTTGTGCAACTTGATGCCTTAGCATAGGATTGCCTTATGAATGCTTAAACTTAGTTACTTGTCTCCCTAAACTTAACTTTGACTCTTTGACCCTCCCCGACAAATGAACTTCCTAAACTTATTCTCAACGACATGTGGAATCTACACTTATCGTCGTGGGTTCAATTCCTTAGACTCTATGTCTAATTTATGTAAATCTCATCAGGTTTTGGTTTCATAAACCAAAGAAATTTGTGTAACACATAGACACCTGTATTCTAGATTCCTGGCAAAAGGCCTTCGGGCTAAGGCAAGCATATCGTATAAATCTCATTATGAGACCAGTTATGCTTACCTGGGGATTTCTGGGATGAGTGATAAACTATGGTCAACATACACAAGTCTCTATGGCAAATGGGTCAATTTACCTTGACGTGTCAACGATTTCAAATGGTAATGCGTTACAAATGGAACCATCCTCTTTGTATCTTAAAAATCCTTGATTTTCTTGAATGGTTATTACCAAAGTTTCAATATCTTCTCATTTTTAACATATATAATGTTTCTGTTAATATTGAACCCATTCTACATTTCAACTCCTACATTTAAACATCGCTACACGTTGGGCGTTTCATGTATCTATTTCTATACCTTGACCAACACGTGCATGACTCTTAATATATCCAAAGATATTGGGAATCTAACCCGAGTGGCCCTTAAAAGTTTAAACCGTTACTTATTTTCTCAAGTCTTCTTAAGGATGTGTCCCATAACTAAGAACATGAAATGTTGTAGGTGGAATTCCTACATCTCGGGATATTTTGTCTAGGCAAAGTGTAAATGGTGATTTGACTCGATCATTGAATTCATTTACGTGACTTGAAACCTTTGAGATGAGTGATCGCTTATAAGTACGCATGTCTTTAATAAGGTTATGGCTGATCTCATATCTTGAGAAGTCCATGTATTTCCTTCGATTGTGAATCGAATGTTCGTAAGGGAATGGGATGCCAAACTGAGTAGCTGCGTGCCATCAGGTATTTTCGTAAAGTTAACCGGTTTTATGTGCGCATGGTATGTGGTTATGTGTTGTATGTAGATTTAAATACCGATGTAGTCAGGACAGGTAATGCTTGGGGTGTGAAGAGTAAAGTAAGTGGCTAATCACAACTGGCCACTGTAATTAGGGACTTACTATACTTGATATAAACTGAGTTGTTCCCTTGAATGACTGTGTTGGTGTTTGAATCTTTCAGTGTGCGTGTGATGGCCGGAGGTAGATCTTCGAAAGCTTCTAGGGGTGGAGGTCACGGTGCTGAACCGCGACCCAAGAGAGGGAGACCAGAGTTGAGAGGGTGGTTCATGAAGAACCAGAGACCCTCATCCGGAGGGTGGCGACGAAAGCGCCAATCTGAGAGCCTCAGTAAAGGAGGCTGTTGTAGAAGAAGTACATCAGCTCATGCAGATGATCTTACCGTCTATGGTGACCGAAGTTGTTAAGGCTGTACGAGAAGGGGAAAGGAAAGAAAGAAACAGATCCTCTGGATAACGGGAACAACCAGAGCCGGAAACGGTTCTATCTGATGATGAAGAGGAAGAAGAAGAGCCTGCGCCGGAGACGGCACGAGGATGTAATTATGGGGCTTTTATGAGATGCAAGCCCCCTACTTTTGATGGAAACGGCACCGCTGCAGCCGCTCATCGGTGGGTGAGGGAAATGGAAGCTGTTCTTGATATCAGCGAGTGCCGAGAGGACCAAAAGGTGAAGTTTGCTACCACTCTTTGTGGATTCAGCTCTGTGCTGGTGGGACAACATTGTCCAAGCTGAGGGTAGTAGGGCCATTAGGAAAATGAAATGGCCTGAGCTGAGAAGGTTGGTGATTGAGGAATTTTGTCCTCATCGGGAAATGGATAAGTTGGAAAGGGATTTTTACAGTTGGAGGATGGAACCATGACACACCAGCAGTATACCACCAAGTTTAATGAAATGGCACGGCTTGTGCCTGATCAGGTGACGCCTCTGTCTCGGAAAATCAAGAGGTACATTCAGGGTTTACCGGTGGATGTTCGCCGACATATGATCGCCGCCCGGCCAAGCACGTTTAGGTCGGCGGTTGATTTGGCAGGGAGGCTGTATGATGAGCGGGAGGTGGTGGTGACTGAAGCAAGTAAGAAGGGTGGTGGTGATCGGAACTGGAACGGGAAACGGTTTGGTCGGGGTGATGCCCCGATGGGTAACAAAAAGGCACGGGTGGATGAACGTCGTGTGGTCACATCAAGTGCGGGGTCGAAAAGGTGTGGCAAGTGTGGAAGGGAGCACATCGGGGAATGTAGGTTTGGGTCAAACTTGTGCTTCAAGTGTGGGAAGACAGGGCATATGGCGAAGGATTGCCTGTCGGGCAAATGTTTTAACTGTGGGGAAACTGGTCATATGAGCAGAGATTATAAGAAGTCAAGGACTGAGGGTTTAGGGGTGAAGAAGACGGGAAGTGATGGATCGAGGGCGAGCGCCAGGGCATTCACCATGACACAGGAGGAGGCTAGGACGGACCCTGACGTTGTGTCTGGTACGTTTCTAGTGAACCAGACTTTAGCTTCTGTGTTATTTGATTCGGGTGCTAGTAGGAGTTTTATTTTTGCTGCTTTCTGTGCTAAGCTGCCTGTTAGTAGTAGATGTGTTGACGCGCCCTTTGATGTAGAAACCGCCATAGGTAGGTCTACCAGGATTTCTGAGATGATAGAGAATTGTGATGTGGAACTTGAGGGTCATAAGTTTCCTGTTAGACCGTTTGTGATGACCTTGTGTGGTTTCGATTTGGTTCTTGGGATGGATTGGTTGGCAGACTTCAAGGCGAACATTGTGTGTCGCAAGAAGATGATTCGGTTGACAGCGCCTGACGGAAGTTTGGTAACGGTTATGGTGATCGAGTCACGACGATCCCGAAGGTGATCTCAATGGCGGTGGCGGGAAAGTGTATGAGGCGTGGATGTAGTGCTTTCTTGGCCTATGTAAAAGATGTGGATACACCAACACCACAACTAGCCGATGTACCGGTTGTGTGTGACTTTCCAGACGTGTTCCCAGAAGGCTTATCAGAAGTGCCACCTGACAGAGAGATTGAATTTCAGATTCATCTGATACCGGGTGCCCAACCTGTTGCCAAGGCACCATATCGGTTAGCTCTCGACGGAGATGAAAGAGTTGATGGAGCAGTTGCAAGAGCTGCTTGATAAGGGGTTCATTAGACCGAGTATCTCTCCTTGGGGTGCTCCGGTCCTGTTTGTAAAGAAGAAGGACGGTAGTATGAGGATGTGCATCGACTACCGCGAGCTGAACAAGTTGACGGTGAAGAACCGATACCCCTTACCGAGGATAGATGATTTGTTCGATCAGCTTCAGGGTGCGAGTTGGTTCTCAAGAATAGATCTTCGATCTGGTTATCATCAGTTGAAGGTGAAGGAGCAAGATATCCCTAAAACAGCTTTCCGTACGCGCTATGGTGATTACGAATTTCTGGTCATGTCTTTTGGTTTGACCAACGCGCCAGCTGCTTTTATGGATCTGATGAACCGTGTGTGTCGGCCTATGCTGGATAAATTAGTGATTGTGTTTATTGATGATATCCTGATTTACTCAAGGAGCGAAGTAGAGCATGCCAGTCACATTCGAGAGGTTCTAGAGACGTTGAGAAGGGAGAAATTGTATGCTAAATTCTCCAAGTGCGCATTCTGGTTGCGCGAAGTTCAGTTTTGGGTCATGTGGTGAATCCTGATGGGATTATGGTGGATCCGGCGAAGGTGGAGGCGGTTATGCAATGGAGGTCACCAAAGACGCCATCCGAGATCCGTAGTTTCTTGGGCTTGGCGGGCTACTATAGAAGATTCATCCAAGACTTCTCTAAGATTGCTTCTCCACTAACTAAGTTGACCCGAAAGGATGTGAAATTTGTATGGGGTCAAGCTCAAGAGAAGGCGTTCGAAGAGCTGAAGGCAAGACGGACTCAAGCTCCTGTTCTGTCATTACCCGATGGAAGCAAAGATCTGGTGGTATATTCTGATGCTTCCTACTCAGGGTTAGGGTGCGTGTTAATGCAGAGAGGGAAGGTTATAGCCTATGCATCCCGACAATTGAAAGTCCATGAGGTTAATTATCCCACTTATGACTTGGAGCTAGCAGCCGTGGTCTTTGTACTAAAGATTTGGAGGCACTATCTCTACGGGGCAAAGTGCACCATATTCACCGACCATAAGAGCTTGAAGTATTTCTTCGAACAGAAGGATCTGAACATGAGGCAGAGGAGATGGTTGGAGCTTGTAAAGGATTATGATTGCGAGATCTATTACCATCCAGGCAAAGCTAATGTGGTGGCGGATGCCCTTAGCCGAAAGGAAAGGCCCGAACCGATTCGGGTGAAAGCTTATCAATTAATCATGACCTCCGATGTGATGAAGCAAATTAAGGAGTTTCAAGATGAGGCATTGAAAGAAGATCACCTTAACTCGGAAAGAATGAGAGGTCTGGTTGGGGAATTGGGTGAAAACACACTCGGTGTTAGAACTCGATTCGGTCGTGTGTGGATTCCTCGTTTTGGGAATCTACGGGTGAAGATAATGGATGAAGCTCACAAGACTCGATACTCCATTCATCCTGGTGCCACGAAAATGTACCATGACATGAAGAAAGATTATTGGTGGCCGGGTATGAAGCGTGACGTCGTGGAGTATGTGAGTAAGTGCCTTACTTGCTTACAGGTGAAGGCAGAGCATCAAAAGCCGTATGGGAAGATTCAACCTTGGATATACCGGAATGGAAGTGGGAGCACATCACCATGGACTTCATTACGAAGCTGCCACGTACTCCGAAGGGTATGATGCCATATGGGTGATAGTTGATCGTCTGACGAAGAGCGCTCATTTTCTACCGATCCGCGAGACGTATTCATCTGAGAGGTTGGCTGATCTGTTCATCAAGGAAATTGTAGCTCGTCATGGTGTGCCGGTGTCTATTGTGTCTGATCGCGACACTCGGTTTACATCTAAATTTTGGAAGAAATTCCACGACGCTATGGGGACGAGGTTACATATTAGCACGGCTTATCATCCCCAAACCGATGGTCTGTTAGAAAGAACCATTCAGACATTAGAAGACATGCTGCGGGCATGTGTGATCGATTTTGGTGGAAGTTGGGATGACCACTTACCGTTAGCCGAATTCTCATACAACAACAGCTATCATGCCAGCATTGGTATGCCACCATATGAGATGCTATACGGTAGGAGATGCAGAACACCCGTTTGTTGGGGTGATATTGGTCAGAAGGAATTGGGGAGCGTCGAGGTAATCGAGGCTACAACAGAGAAGCTTGAAAAGATTAAAGCCTTTATGAAGGCAGCCAAAGATAGACAGAAGTCGTATGCCGATAAGCGACGTAGGCCAATTGAGTTCCAGGTGGGTGACCGGGTTATGTTGAAGGTCTCACCTTGGAAGGGCATTATCAGATTCAGAAAGCGGGGCAAGTTGAGCCCAAGATATATAGGCCCTTTTCCGAATCATTGCTCGGGTAGGAGATGTGGCCTATAGGTTGAAATTACCGGATGAGTTAAGTGGGATTCACCCGACATTCCATGTATCTCATCTGAGAAAGTGTATAGCTGATGAAGACATGATTGTTCCACTGGAGGACATTGAAATAGATGAAAGGCACAATTATGTGGAGCAACCAGTGGCAATCATCGACCGAAAGGAGAAAAGGCTAAGGAATAAAGTGGTTCCTCTTGTGCGTGTACAGTGGAAGCACAGGAAGGGATCCGAGTCAACGTGGGAGACTGAGGAAGAAATGAGACAGCATTATCCACGTCTGTTCGACGAATAACAGGTTTCGGGGACGAAACCTATTTAAGGGGGGTGGACTTGTAACACCCGGATATTTATTATTTTGAAGCCGGTGACGAAAGAAAAGAAAATAAAGTCCAAAAGTCGAGGGACCAAACTCGTCAACCAAGAAAAGTTGGAAAATGTGGTGATATTAGTAGGGAGAGGGAAGCCCACTCTCCCCACACTCACATTTCAGTTTCATAAAGAGAAGAAGAGAGAAAGAAGGGAAAAAGAGGAAAAGTGTTGGTTCGAGTTGGTTCGGGTCGCCAAAATTGTCGTGAAGCAAGCCGAATCGAAGCTCTTGTCGTTGTGCTCGTTTAGGTGAGTTCTAGGACCCCTCTTTTACATGTTTTTGAATGATTTTGGGGCTGGAACACATCTGAAAACCCTTTTTCACGTTTTTGGGTGAAAACCCGTAAGTATGCGTGTATGTATGCGTAGGACCCGTTGGGGCTTGATTTCTTGCTTGGTTGTGCTTGAATAATGTTATGGTATACATCCCTAAGGTTTAGGATGGTCGATTTAGGCTTAAAATGGGATTAGATGAGTTTGGAGGCCGAAAACCCTCGGCTGCAGTCGGGATGAACTGCATTCTGCATCAGTTAGGGCTAGGCGACCGACTGGAGGCCGAATGGAGGCCATACGGCCGATTAGGGTGCGATTGGGGTTCATTCGCACGATTGAAGGGCCAGTCGCATGGGGTCATGCGACTGAAGGTCTATTCGCACGACTGAAGGTCCAGTCGCATAGGTGTTCATCCGCATTGTCCATTCGCACGACAGGATGTTCATTCGCATTGGTGTTCATCCGTATTAGTTCATTTGCATGATGTTCAATCGCATGGAGGCAATGCGACTGAAGGGTGTCCATACGCCCGAATAGGGCTGTTGAACCCGAGGAAGGTGTAATTGACTTCTGACTTTCGAGGGAAAGTGCAGATGTAAGTTTTGACGTAAAGGTTCCCGTAGAGTTTGTAAGATGACGCTCGAGGCCTTAGAAAGCATGTTGGGCATGATGAGGGTGATGATGTTGTATGTTATGTATGTATGATGTTGCCCTGTACGATGTGATGTTAATGCATGTTAATGTTTCTTAATATGATGTTTAATATCTTTCCTACGGCTTTACCTATTATGATGAATGAACGAAGTATTATGTAACGTAAAGTGAAAGATAAAGAAAGAGGAACATGATGAATGAATGCATGTATTAATGAACGAATGAAACGTCTTGCACGTATCGGATAACGGGTCCTTCTTTGTGATTGACCCTGAATGTAGAACCTCTACCGCTCACCCCTAGTACTGTGGCATACGTTTAGCTGTTCATTTGTTGACTTCGGCCCAGTAGCTAAGACTGATGGTTACTCCTAGTACCGTGGCATACGTTTAGCTGTTCATTTGTTGACTTCGGCCGGTAGCTACGACTAACCGGGGTGTAGCACATGGTATTGGTATGGATGATGTCCGATGCGCAAGTAAGGTAATGAAAGAACGAATGAAAGAATGAAGAAGATAATAATGATATTATCTATGTGTACGTACGATGTGTGATCATGTAAAAGTAACGAACGGTTTTATATGATAGTAAAGTATGTTTATTTATAAAACTAGAACTCGCTCAACAACGCTGACTTTGATGTGTTTTCCAGTTGGCAGGTAATGTTTGCTGAGGATGGCACACCGTGAAGCTACTCAGCTCTTTTGGGATGGCATTCTTTTGATTAATGTTTTTGCATTGTAATGCGAACAAGCTATTTTGTAATGAATGTTGTATTAACTGGCAAAAGCATTTACATGGAGATGAAGGTTTGTTTTAGTTTTCCGCTGCGATTTATTAAATACAAATGTAATTATACGTTTTATGTGCGATGAGAACCCAGCTGTAAGCGTCCCGGGAACGGGGCCTTACATAACATCGAGTTCATACACATTTGTTCAGCACGTAAAGGACCGAAGATTACCGGGCGTGATTACACTGATTTGCTCGTAATCAAGTAAGTTTAATACACCAACATACTCGATTATACCTCGGGATCAAAAGCCCGAAGGTTAATCGGGTTGTAACGATTAAATCAATGATCAATTTTAGATCAAATCACTTTAGGGTTTATAGGAATTTGGGGGGTTTTCTTCTATTGTGTTTTTAAGAATTAAAAACCATGATATACCACGGCCATGGCCCTGGTTCACTAGTAAAGCGCTTGTAACTTGAACATGAGGTCCCGGGTTCGAACCCGGGCACCCTCAAGTAATTTTTTGAAGCCTTTTTGGCTTTATTTTTATTATGAAATTTATTATAAATATACAAAATAATTTTTATAAACTTCAAATATTTTAAAGGCACCTAAATATTTTCTAAAAATGTATTCTTGTAAAACATTTTAATATTTTAATATAAAATTAATTACCAATGTTATAACTAAATATTTTTATAAAATTAGATTGTTATATAATACTTAAGGTTATTACATTAATATTAGACCTTACGTTATCCTTGTTTAAAGATTTATCATGATAATTATAGAATTTAAATATAATTTTTATAAATAAAATCACAAGTTATTTACAAAGGATTTAAATCCTTTAAAATTTTATAAATGATACTTCTTTTATTGAACAAAACATCAATAAGAGTTCACTAATTTTATTTATAAAAAACCCCAAATTTTAATACCTTAGTTTACGTTAAATCGTTACACTTATTATTAACCTAAATCTTGAAATATATATAACTTTAGGTACTTTGTGAAGGATTACCTTGGAACGTCGCTAATTATTTTATTTAGCCACCAATTATATACTAATTAATCAAGTGAGTTCTCCATGCCCTTTTTACTTTATTTCATACCTTTTGGGGTGAAACATTTTAACTTTATCAACTTACTCTTGTAAACATCTTGATACTTGTAGATACATATGCAATTCATCGGATATCTCTCGTACCAATACCATATGCTACACCCCGAACAATTTAGCTACTGGGCCGAAGTCAATAAATGAACAGTTGAGCATATGCCACAGTACTAGAGGTAAGCGGTAGAGGCACTACACGTTTGGTCGATCACAAAGACGGACTCTGATATCCAATGCTTGCAAGACTTCTTTCATTCATTCATTAAGGCATGCATTCATAATCATATTCCTATTTCGTTCATTCATTAATGCATGCATTCATCGTCATATTCCTCTTTCGTTATCTTTCACCTTACGTTACATAATACTTTATTCATTCATTATCATAACACGTAAAGCCACAGGAAAGATAAACATACATCATAATAAGGAACAAAACATACACAGTCATCACGTCATACAGAGCAATATCATACATACATAATATGCATATACATGCAACCTCATCATCATGCCCTACATGCTCTTACGGGAACCTTTATGTCAACACTTACATCTACACTTTCCCCCGAAAGTCAGAAGTCAAACTATACTTCCTCGGGTGCAACAACCCTATTCAGGCGTATGGACACCCTTCAATCGCGTGGCCTCCATGCGACTGAACACTATGAGAATGAACTAATGTGGTTGAATACCCATGCGAATGAACGCCCAGTCGTGCGAATGGACAATGCGGATGAACCTCATGCGAATGAAACTAATGCGGATGAGCACTTATGCGACTGGACCTCCAATCGCATGACCCCCATGCGACTGGCCTTTCGATCGTGCAAATGAACCTTCAATCGTGCGAATGGTCCCCAATCGTGCGAATGGACCCCAATCGCACCCTATTCGGCCGTAGGGCCTCCATTCGGCCTCCAGTCGGTCGCCTAGCCCTAGCTGATGCAGAATGCAGTTCATCCCGATTGCAGCTGAGGGTTTTCGGCCTCCAAAATCATCTAAACCCATTTTAACCCTAAATAGACCATCCTAACCTTAGGATGTATACCACAACACCATTCAAGCACACGCAAGCTCACAATCAAGACTCAAACACATAATACACACACATACACATACACAAATGGGTCAACATACACCCACATGAAAAACCCGATTTCAGATGTTTTCCAGCCCCAAAATCGTATGAAAACAAATAAAAGAGGGGTCCTAGAACTCACACAATGAGCACAACGACAAAGGCTTCGATTTGGCTTGCTACACAACGATTTTGGCTACTCGAATAAACCCGAACCAACACTTTTCCTCTTTTCTTCTTTTCTCTCTTCTCCTCTTTTCTTTGGCTGATTTGTGAGTGTGTGGGGAGAGGGTAAGGGCTGCCCTCTCTCTTATATACTCCCACTCACCCGACTTTCTTTCGTTAGCGAGTTTGGTCCCTCGACTTTGGACTTTATTTCTTTTTTTCTCCCTTCGTCGGCTTTAAAATAATAAATATCCGGGTGTTACACAACTCTTAAATCATATTCTAAGGCATTATATGCGTAAATCAAATGGTTTTCAAAATTAACATTGAATTTTTATTCGTGGTTTTTCAAGTCTTGTCAAAGTCTATGTCCTACAACTTGAAACATGTAATCCTGAAAGAGTGTGATGCTTGTATCTCGAGGTGTTCTATCTAGGCAAGGTATTCATATAAATCCAAATCAACCTATAGATCCGTTTACCTTACCTGTGAACCCTTGGGGTGAGTGTCCGCTTATAGGTACGCATGTCTTCATTAAAGTTGTAGTTGACTTAATACTTTGATAAGTCAACGTAATGCATTGGTTTTCAAACCGAACATTACACTCAAAACATCGTGTTATTTTGAATCGTTTCATCATTGATCTTGTCCTCCTAAAACTTAAAACTCATTATCCCATTTTTCTTAATGACCCTTAAAAAACTTTCTAAACGTCTTCCCTCAAAACCGCACTTATCCTGAAACCATTTACAATGATGCTCACATTCTAAATTGAATCTTTAATCTTAACAAACACGATTCTCGTATCTACATTACACTAATAAAACTTTGAAACCTTAATGACATAAGTAAACAAAAATCGATCACCTAGAAACCCCGTTAAAGTTATTTGCTTGAGAAGCTCTTATGAATTTCATATCATACCCGAAAGCATCTTGAACTTATTTCTCATGTTCGTTAAACCGAGTCCCGTATCGATCTAATGTTTGGTGTTTCACTCATGACAAAACCTTTCTAACCGTCTTGAACCGTTTAATATACAAACGTTTATCAATTAAAATTCTAAATTTATAATTTTGTACCCTTTGCCAAGAAACATATTAAACCATGAATTATGAAATTTAACAAACTTAAGCATAGCAAAACTGTAACACCCGGATCTTTCATTTATTTAAATAAAGAGAGAATAAAGTGAAGAAAAAGGGGGAAAAGATATTTTACCTAAGTTGAAGGGTAAAAAGTGCCAAAAGGACAAAAAGGGTTGAAAAGTTGGTGTAAAGTGGGCATGGCCGCCCACTACTTTCCCACAACTCTCAATTCAACAGAATTCTAGAGAGAGAAAGTGCAGAATTCGGATTTTGGAAGAAACAGGGCTGAAGAAGTGAATTCAAGGTAAGAAACCCGAAATTTTAAGTGTTTGAAACTGGCCTTATCTCGTTTGTGTGCTTATATGTGTTTGCCTGTGTTCGGGTGTGTGTTTTAGTGAGTTTTTAGGCTGTTGAACTCAAATTCAGATGAGTTGGAAGAAGTCCTGCTCAAGAGCTGTTAAGGTGAGTTCTAGAACCCCTCATTTACATGTTTTCAAACGATTTTGGGGCTGGAAATACAAATCTATATGTTTTACTGATCTGGGTCTCGGACCCGTATGTTTTTCATGCGTATTTGACGATGTTATGATGTTATGTGTGTTTATGTTCTTGTTATATGTTGAATCCGAGGGCTTAGAAGGTAAGATCTAAGCTTAGAGCATGAAAATAGTGGTTATAGTATGATTCTGCAGTTTCAGTTCCGATGGGGTTAAGTTCAAAATTGGCCTAAGTGTTAGAAATCAATGCGGATGAGTAATAGTCAATGCGGGTGAGCATTTGACCAAGTCCGGACCAATGCGGATGGGAAGAGTCAATGCGGATGAGCATTTGACTAAGTCTGGACAAATGTGGCGACCCAATGCAGATGACTGTACCAATGCGGATGAGCATTTGGCTAAGTATAGCCAATGCGGATGAACAAAGTAAGTCAATGCGGACAACTGTAACCAATGCGGATGAGTACAGCCAATGCGGATGAGCATTTTGCCTAAGTCTTGGCAAATGCGGATGAGTATTAGACAAATGCAGATGAACAGTAACCAATGCAGATGAACACTTAGAATAATTTCAGGTTTTGAAGGAAAGGTGGAGATGTAAGCCTTGACTTGGGTGATTCCCGAGGGTTAGGAATATGGACTTTTAAGGTCCTAGATGTTATGTTGGGCATGTATGATGTTGATGATGTTGCATGATTATGCATGATGTATGTTATAAATGTATGATGCAATGTATGATGATGCATGAGTGTATGTTTATGTTCCTTATTGTGATGTATGCATTTCTTCCCATGGCTTTACGTATGAATGAATGTATGAAAGTATTATATAATGTAAAATGGAAGATAAAGAAAGAGGAACATAATGAATGAAAGAATAAATGCATGCATTAATGAATGACGAATGAATGAAGGAAAGACTTGCAAGCATACAATGAGGTGAGCAACGTGTGGTTGCAAAAGACTCGGATCACAGGCAATCATGGAGATTGCCAATGAGGTGAGCAACGTGTGGTTGCAAAAGACTCGGATCAAAGGCATCATTGAGATGGCCAGAAAGGAGGTGAGCAACGTGTGGTTGCAAAAGACTCGGATCACAGGCAATCATGGAGATTGCCAATGGGGTGAGCAACGTGCGGTTGCAAAAGACTCGGATCATAGGCATCATTAAGATGGCCAGAGAAAGGAGGTGAGCAACTCAGTTGTTGCAAAAGACTCGGACAATGAGCAGTCAATGAGATTGCCAAAGAGGTGAGCGACCTGGTTGTCGTAAAAGACTCGGAGGAACGAACGTACCTAATGAACCTAAGGCAGTATGAAAGAATGCAAAAGAAAGAATGAGTACGTTAATAAAAAGTTTGCATATACTATGAATGATGATTACTATGGGAAGAGGAATGAATGTGTATGCTTATGTTAATGATTATATCTTCTGTGTATGCGTATGATGCATGAGTGCAGGACAGTAATGTACGGTTTTAGCAAAAGAATAATGTATGTTTTACGAAAACTAGAACTCACTCAGCAAAGCTGACTTTTATGTGTTTCCAGTTGGCAGGTAAGGTTGCAGAGGATGGCACGGGGCGGCTGCTTAGTTATTTTTGGAGGGCATCTAGTTAATTAAAGGCTTTTGTGGTGTAATACAAGAATGTATTCTGAATTAATCAACAATGTATTATTTTGCAAAAGTTAATATAAATTTAAATGAATGAAAGTTAAATGTTTCCGCTGCTATGCTTTGGTAATGATGGATAAAAATTTTATGTTACATGCGATGATTGACCAGCTGTGAGTGTCCGGGAACGGGGCCTTACAAAAACATTATAATTAAACTTGCTGAATTTAAACGCTTTCAAGCATTCACTAAAGAACACGAAATGAAAATCCAAGTCTCCTCATAATCTTGAAATTAAATTCCCTGTGATTAAATTTCGGGACGAAATTTCTTAAAGTAGGGGAGACTGTAACATCCGTCATTTTTCGAGCTAAGACCCAAAACCCGAGCTCAATTTGAGTTTCCATTATTAGATTATTTTAATAGTTTTAATGGATTAAATACAACTTGCATTGAAAATTATTCATATAAAAAATTATTTAAAACAACTTGTAATAATTTATGGGTTTATATATAATTCTTTTCATAAAATTATAAAATGAATAAAGTTTATTAGTCAAATTTGGACATTAAATTGTTGAAATAAATAATAAATTATGAAGCTTACAAGTTTTATAAGTGTTATAAAGATTAACAAATAAATTTATTGGCTTGTTATACAAATGGGTTTTATAAAGTTCAGGGTTAAATTTGTAATATTTAATACTTACAATAAAAACTTTATCACATGAAATAATAAAGACCTAAAACTACAGGGGCTTATTGTGTAAATAATCAAAACCCAAAAACTTTCCCTTCTCTCTCTCCCCGTATTTCCGGCGCCGAGCCTAGTCACCCTCCGGCTAAACTCCGGCGAGGGTAAAAATACCCAATAAACGCCCGATTCGACCAATTAAACCAATTTCTTCGAACATGAACCGGAATCGAACGCATAACCACTCGTTAAATGGATTGAAATGATGGTTTGTTTTGAAACCTCATGAAACCGAAACATACCAACCGAATTCACCTGAAATTCGTTGAGTTGAACAGTTTGATCGATTAGAAACGTATGTTTAATTATTACAAAACTAAATGTGTTGTTAATTTGAGTTTAACAACCAATTAATCATCTAATCATAACCGAAACAATCGAAACAAAGGCGAGACCCATTCGGTACCTTAACATACAAATTGAACCCATTAAACAAACGGGAAAGCTTTCTTTCGACCCCTTTCAACTCTCTACAGCATCAATTTCTCTGAAACACCACACAAACATCGAGTTCATACCCCTTTGTTCATCACATAAAGGAACGAAGATTACCGGGCGTGATTACACTGATTTGCTCATAATCAAGTAAGTTTAATACACCAACATACTCGATTATATCTTGGGATCAAAAGCCCTAAGGTTAATCGGGTTGTAACGATTGAATCAATGATCAATTTTGGATCAAATCACTTTAGGTTTTACAGGAATTTGGGGGTTTTCTTCTGTTGTGTTTTTAAGAATTAAAAACCATGATATACCATGATCACGGCCCTAGTTAAAGCGCTTGTAACTTGAACTTGAGGTCCCGGGTTCGAACCCGGGCACCCTCAAGTAATTTTTGAAGCCTTTTTGGCTTTATTTTTATTATGAAAATTTATTATAAATATACAAAATAATTTTTATAAACTTCAAATATTTTTAAAGTCACCTAAATATTTTTTAAACATTTATTCTTGTAAAATATTTTAATATAAAAATTAATTACCAATGTTATAACTAAATATTTTTATAAAAATTAGATTGTTATATAATACTTTAAGTTACTAAATTAATATTAGACCTTATGTTATCCTTGTTTAAAGATTTATCATGATAATTATCGAATTTAAATATAATTTTTATAAATAAAATCATAAGTTATTTACAAAGGATTTAATTCCTTTAAATTTTATAAATGATACTTCTTTTATTGAACAAAATATAAATACGAGTTTACTAATTTTACTTATAAAAAAACCCCAAATTCTAATACCCTAGTTCACGTTAAATTGTTAAACTTCTTATTAACCTAAATCTTGAAATATATATAAATTTAGGTACTTCGTGAAGGATTACCTTAGAACATCACTAATTATTTTATTTAGCCACAAATTATATACTTATTAATCAAGTGAGTTCTCCATGCCCCTTTTTACTTTATTTCACACATTTTTGGGTGAAACATGTTAACTTTATCAATTTACACTTGTAAACATTTTGATACTTGTAAATGCACATGCAATTCATCTTTACATTTTTGTCATGGTTATTTGTGTTATTGTAAGTCTTATATGAGATATATATTTTGTTTACAATCATTAACTATTGCTAGCCTGGCGAAGTCTTAGATCTTTGGGCCTGACAAGCGTATTTGGTGCTAAAGCCGATGTATTGCCGGCTCCTGATGACGTATGCTTGTTCATCATCGGAACCAAGTACACTTAGCCAATCTTATAAACTTGTAATCAAGTTGAGGTTTGGTTGTAACTGTATGTGTTCTTTAAACTTGCTAACTCATAACCATCGACATGAATTGCTACTTGTAAACCTTTATATATATATATATATATATATATATATATATATATATATATATATATATATATATATATATATATATATATATGCGTGTGTTTAACCCATGGGAACTCACCAACTTTAAAAGCTGACCTTTTATTTTTAACATGTTTCAGGTTTGATGCTTGGGGATTCTTTTCGTGGTCATATAAAACTTGGACTTAGTTAATTGAAAATATTATGTTGTTTATATCTCATTTGTAATGTATTGTTTTGTTTGTCTTGTAATATTCAATAATAATGATATTTAATATTATTCTAACTTAATTAGTTCCATGTGCTATGAACAATCGTTTCACATTCGTCCACTCCGATTATTCCGTCGTCGGTCGGGGTGTGACACAACATGGCTACTAAGTGGTAAAATTGAATCAAGATACTCAAATTTTAATAAGCAAAAAAGGATCCTAACTTGCATTCATCCTATATGTGTAACAATCTTGTATATGGTCTCAACGTGCATCAAGTAATACAAGTTCTATAATAGAAGTAACATATGGCCTACTCTCAAACAAATAAATTCATATAAATGTGTTTTAAATAATAGTAGGCTCAAATCTCACCAAGTAGGACTTAGGATTGCCAATGTGCACATGTATTTATTATACTAAAAGCTTGCTAACCCTAGCTAGGGAAGGTCGCCGATATGCACATGTATTTATTATACTAAAAACTTGTTAACCCTAGCTAGGCATTCTTACACCTTTTATAAACCACTTGCTAGAAACACTTTATCACTCAACTTAAAGAATATGACAATGACCAATGACCTAAATTAATTTATTAATATCTAGAAAGAAGAATTTTTCAAAATTTTTTAAATTTGTTCAAAGTTTTATTTCTTCAAATATTGATTCTACTTTAGGGTTCTCCATCCCCATATTTGGGATACATTGTCCCCAATGTATGAATTGATTCATTTGACAATCCCAATTCGCATTCCACTTTAACCATGAGACCCAAACACATGATATAGCACAATTATAAACCTCAAACCAAAAATCATGCCATCTCGATCACATCATGTTTAACAAACCCAAAAAAGAAAGTCAAAATAAACCCAAAGAAAGCACACGTTGACCTTATCAAAGATGACCGAATATACCTCAATGTTGTTATGTTGGAGCTGTGGGTAAACCTGCCCAAACACATCGTCAAGTATGCTCCCAAAATTTCATGTGCTTCCCCACACTTGCGTGTTTAATTTTGGCGATTAAAACTAAAAAAGACAAAACAAAAACTAAAAAGGTTTCAAATTCCACCGACCCCCACCTCGATCACCGACCGCCGCCCACCGCCAAGTGACCGCCGCCGACGCCAACCGACTGCTGCTGCTGCCCCCTGACCGCCGCCCTTCAAAAGTCGCCCCACCACCACTGCCCACTGATTGCTACTGACGCTAACCACCGTCGCCCACTGTTTGCCCCGATCATCGATCGTCGCCACCCCCAAATGTCGACTATCGCCGACCGCCGTTGCCGAACTATGTTGGTCTAAACACGCTCGCCGGAGACTGTCAGTTTTCGATGATAGGCATTATCCGTTGGTGGTGGCAATGGGGTAAGGTCGGTTTTCGGCAACGGGCGCGTTCGTTGGGCACATTTGGTGGTCGCGATCCCTGGCGGTGATGGCGGCGGCGGTCAGTGATATGCAACGACAATGATCGATGGTTATTGAGGTGGTGGCAGTTTGCAACGGGTGATAAATAACAAGTCCTTTATAAGTGTATTGTCATTAGAAATACATTTGAAATTTTAATTACCTTTATAGATTTCAATTCACCTGAATTTCAAATCCGTTGGAAAATATTGAATTGCAAATACAATTCCTTCTTATTTCAATTCAAATTCCTATTCCATTTCTAATTTTAACAAACTCCACAAAGCAAACTCCCCCAACACTTTTCATAGAATCCTACAAAGAAATATTAGTCACCGAAAATCACAAGTCGACGGGTTGCCCAACACGAATTAAGTTTTGCATACCTTATGCAAAATGTAACTAAGTCGTAGGTACTCGTACGTGTTGAGGACGACTCTAATTGTGTGGCTTTTGCATTTGGCTAACTAAGGTATGGGTTTTGGGTTTTTTCTATCCTAGTATCAATTATGTTTTCTTTTACTTTGGAATATGAATTTTTGGTACTTTTCTTTTTATATTCGATATTGCTTCCGTTGATACGAACCGTTCAGTTTTGTGCATTTATATGTCGTCTTGAAGCTTTTATTTATTATTATTTGTTCTGTTATGTTCTGACCCGTTATTGGTCCTATCATTGAGACTTGTAGCATGCATAGACTATATAATACTAGACTCATTATTTGCTTTTCTTGTAATTAATAAAATGAAGGTTAATAATACTACTTTTTCCGAATATTAGTAACCAACTTCATCACTACCTTCTTGTGACACATCGATTGGGTTCCCACCCCAGCTCTAAGTTAACTATTTCAGAGCTTTATCCCGTTCTTTCTCCCAACACCGTTTAGCCGAGTTTAGTTTTCCTCTCACCCAAGAGGTGGCTAACTCCTTGGTCTTACAAGCCGCTTACACTAACTCAAGCAGGTACCAGGAGGGACATTTTAGGTGGTAGAATCAAGCGGTGCCGTTCAGTGACTACATACGAGTTCGTTGACCGCGTAAGGGTGATCCATCTTGATGACGAATTCCATGATAACAAGAAATAGAAATGAATCATTCGATATATCTGCTTGTTCTCCCCTCTTCAATTCCCAATGAACAACATGATCTTGACCTATCATTTGTTCTCCCCTCTTCAATTCCCAATGAACAACATGATCTTGACCTATCATTTGTTCAATTTGGTCGATCTGATGCTTAGTTAATTCTACTCTAACCCGTTTGTACATTTTAGTCATATAGAATGTGTGACATGTCATCATTGTGTTAGCGACATGACACTTTTCGTGACGGTATTTTTATGAAGGTCATAACGTCTCCGTCAAAATGCCAGTACCTGAGTAGTACTTTAGCCAAATTTATATGGGAGACGTATGGATCGATCCTAGTTCAGTTCAAATCTGATTAGTTTAGGGGTATGGAACAATGTATGTATGCCCACACACCATCTAGTTTTAGTGATAATCTAGTTGCACCCCTCAAATCACTTTTGGCTCTAGGTACTTTCTTACTTTACACGACTTATTTATTTATTTATATGTTATGTTGTATAGATCTGTTTAGTATCATATTTCAGTATTAGTTCAGATCAATATTTGTTATTAGTTATATGTTTAGTTTCGCTTCAATTATAAATAATATGTTTAGTTTAGTATCATATTAGTATTATATGTTTAAAATTAGAATTTGGTTTTAGTATCATATGTGTGTTCTGTATAAGTTCTATCACACAATTGTGCTAACAGTTGTGCTGTGTTATGACTCGTCTCCACTTTCCACCTTATTATCACTACTATTGTTCTTTCTAATATTAAACAATATTTGCTCAAGCTTGTTTTCTTTTGTTTTGTTTCGTTACTTAGGTGCTAGAAAATCCAAGGATTCAATGAAGAGAGCTTTGAAGAAAAAAAAATACTTTGTATTTCAATAATGTGTTGAATTATTGAGGAGGTTTGGTTATAAAACTTTAGACCTTTCCGTTATTATCATGAAATTGTTTTTGGATTTGAAATCTTTAAGATTAACACCTCAGTCTCTCCAGATTAAAGTGTTACATTATTGCCAAAAAGGATCATTAAAAATACAAAAAACATAGGTATTATTTTATTCTTATTGTAAACCATCTAATTTCAAAGCAGAGTTCTTTCTGCAACTTGCCCAATATTCAGCCACAAACTTGGAGAAAAAAGAATCTGTTCCCATTAGCTTTGAAGGCTCATCATACTCCACCATTTCACCTACAAATCAACAAGGTCAAATGTGTAACATTTTTAAAAATAGGTTCAGAAGAAAAAGGTCAAACAAATTGAAAGTAACCCATAATGTATTTTTAAATCTACACGACCTCCTAAACTACAATAAAAAAAGTCAAACATGTGAAACATCACCCATAATATAGTTTCAAATCTATTCGACCTCATAAACTGTTTTGTTGTAATGTATAAATAGTTTTTGCTATCACATTTAACACACGAGTTGTATATAGGTAACAACAAACCTAAGTACATGACTTGCCTATTTTGTCATCTTTGCATGTTGATTCTATTTAAAATGCACTAAAATAAGTTATTTCATTTATGTTGGAGCTGTGACATACCAAAAGAGAGAACCATGACCTTGTCATTGTCTATAATGTTGGAACTCTATGAGCCACGGTTATGACAGTGCAACATAAGAATTCTTCCCTTATGATTCTTTGAAGAATGACATCGGTTGTTGAATCAATGGATGCGGTTGCTTCATCGAGCACTAGAATTTTGTTTCTCCTAAGCAACACTCTTCCTAAGCAGAATAACTGTCTTTGTCCAACACTCCAATTTTGTCCTTCATCATTCACTGACAAAAAAGTAACAATCAAAGTCATATTTGATTTTGTTAGCATGATTTAACCATGATGGAATCATAAAATCGATCAACCTGAAGAATCTAGCATATTTGGAAGACCACTGATGGTACTTTTTAGCTGACACTTCTTCAATGCCTGGAAATTCATTTAAAGCATGCAGACTATTACATAAAGGGTGTAAATATAAAGGTGTCAAGTGGGTAGGATAACGGGTCAAAATAAGTAATTTTTATCTAGGTAAAAATATGTAGGGGGTAGGTGTAGTTGGTAGAAATATTTTTGGTTGAACTTTCTTTTATTTATTTATAAATAAGAATATTTTCAAATATTATTACAAAAATTAGATAATATGATGTGACTGATTTAGTATAAGCTAATATTTAAAATTAAATACTTTAAAAGCCTTTCTTAGTGGTAATACATTGACAACTTTTGACCCATTTGATTGGATTCCTTCAAAAGCTATTATTTTTAATTTTAACAACCCAAGTAGACGAATTTAAGTATGGTTCTAAATTGCATCTCTAGTATAGATTTATGAAGATTAGAATAGATACTTTGTTACCTTCCATATCTCATCATCAGAATGAAGTCCAAGTGGGTCCAAATTTGTTCGAATACTACCCCTGAAAAGAGTGGGTTCTTGTGGGATGACACTTAATTTCATCATGAGATCTTTAAGTCCAATAGTGCAAATGTTTAATCCATCTATTAAAATTCTCCCGCTATCAGGTTCGACCAAACGAAATAGTGTTGTTATTAGTGTGGTTTTGCCACTTCCGGTCCTTCCAACAATGCCTACTCGAGTCCCTTCTTTAAATGTACAGGTGATACCTTTGAGAACTAGCGGCATGTTTGGATGATATCTTAACTGTAATCACAACCACATGACAATTAGGTAAGAAGTTAATGGGCAATATGGATGGGTTAGGTAATGATCAAATGGGTTTTTTAGTTAAGGGTTAAAATGGATTAACCTAGAACTACTTTGTCTATTTTTGAGGAAAATATTATATGCATGCATTAACTATCATTTCAAAAAGAATATCATTACATTGATGATATGAATATAAGAATAAAAATATTTACGAGATTTTATACATTAAAAAGGAACGAAGGAAGGTGTCAGTTATGATTACAAAACTATATTATTACGACAATAGTTTAAATATTTTTCAAAAACCATTTAGAAAGTAGTATGCATTAATAGTAGACCTTAAGTGACTTAAACCCTTCGAGCCGTCCACCCATTATGACACGCTCCCTTTTAGCTATTTTCTAGTCTACATGTTTGAAATAAAACACAACATAAATGGACCCATTATAGATTTTGGTCTCTTTGATCCATTGGACCGATTATTATCCATTTCATTATAATTAACTTGCTTGATTTGACCCTTTTTAAAACAAAAACAACTTGCATCAACCAATCATAAGCAATTGGTCAAAGTTTCAAACTCTAATAAGATCTTTAAGTACTATAGTTTCAAAAGCAAGGGAAACATAATCTTAATGCACTTCTTCACCGTTTAAATCTATTATAAATATGATTTTACCTTTAGATCCTCGAACTGTATCTTTCCCTTAGACGGCCAAGATGATGGTGGCCTATTGTGCTCCATATTTGCAGGTTGCTCAGGTGGAATATTCATAAACTGTTTGATTCTTTCCACTGATATGATGTAATTTGCTAAGCTACAATACCATCTAGTAAAGAACACTTGTGAACCCGATAGCGCCAGTGCATAAGACAGAGAGAGGCCAACCAACCCTATACAAAGATCGGGTTTGTTGCATATAAAATACTTAAAATCTTAGTGTTTGAAGTAACCACTTTCAAAGCTTACCCAAAAGATGTTAAAAAGTGTTAAATGCACCAAAATGTATCAAACTTGGTACAAATTTGAAGCGTGAGTATGGAATCTAAGAAGTTTAATTTTGATGGAATAACTTTTAGCTCTTATACTTTGATGTATAGATACCTTTCGATTTTAGTTTGTTTTTTACTATTTGATGCAACAAACTACATCATTTTAACCATTTGACTTAGCAAAATAAAAACGGCAAAAATATACCTAAAATACATAATAAAGGTGTGTTTCGATAGTTTGATACATCAAGTTGTGAAGTTCGTTATATACAGTTTAAATAGTAACATGCCACGTACATTTTGGTGTAATTAAATCCATAAAAGTTGTAAAGTTTAAAAGATAGTTACATTGAACATAGGTTTTTAAAGTTAATTATACTAGAAAGAAAGTTGCAGTAACTTAGTTTTGTAATTATATTTAATCAACACACTTTAAAAAATTGGACTAAAACTGTTTTAGGTCAACCCAACTTGTTTTGACCGTTGCCCAACCGGCTTGACATACCTGAAGATACAGAGCCTTTTCGAGTGCAAACCAGGAGAAAACCAGTTGTGATTAGGGTTAGGTTTGAAAACGTTTCTGTTCTCAAAATCAACCATTCTAATGTTGCATTTGAGAAAATCAAAGTACTTGAATCTCTATCCACCAACTTTAGGTATTCTTTAAAAAATCTATCTTGCATTTTAAATGCTCTTATTGTTGCAATTCCAAGTGATGTTTCAGATGCATAATTCATCACAGGTGCTTTTGTGATTCCATTGATTCTCATTAGTTCCCTTGCAGTGGGTTGATAATATCCCTGTAGTTTAAAAAAAATTAGGCTGGCACACAGACCTAACTATCAACTCGTGGAAAATCAAACTGGCACTAAAACTTTGTTGATATTAGTCACGGGTTATTGTAATTATCTTTAGATATATAATCTGATAAGATTTCCTTTATAATCATCCTCATCTTATTTCTATATATATATATATTGGATTAATAATAATACATATTATGTTATGGAGTTTTCATTATTCTATAGTTTAGTCTTAATTGTAACATGAACTAGAATTAGAATTTGGCCTTGTAATTTTAGCCTTTTTTTTAATTACCAAAATCGACGTCGTTTTAGCAAATTACAAAGTAATAATATGTAATTTTTAACATTTGTAGTAACGGATAATCAATAATCATATAATATTTAATATTTGTAGCAATGGATAATCATGATTTACCTGCATGTATTTGAAGGCCACAATGGAAAAGATGGCTACAATGAGAACTTGCCAAGTCACTGAAGCGATAATACCAATTATGACAAGTAATTCAATACCAGTAGTAACATAGGCAATCGAAAAAGGAATGTCAAAATCAATTACACTCAAATCAGATGATACCTGCATGAACAATAGATTGGTCACCAAAAGTGTTTTACTACAGACAACTACCCTTCTCTTTTTACATATCCAAATGATACAAGAAAATGAACTCTTTTTTTTTAACCATGAGAACCCATGACTGGAAAACTCACAGGATCCAGCCAATATGATAATATAAAACTCAACTTCCACTACATTGGTGGAATATAGATTCGAACATGAGGGAAATGGACTCTTACCCTTGTTAGAATTCGTCCAATGGGAGTAGAGTCAAAGAAGACCATGGGAGCAGTGAAAACTGAATCTGTGAACTTATGAAAATATGATTTAGAAGCTTTTAATCCCAGAAGTGCAGCAAAAAGTGATCTCAGTGACACAAAGAAGATGCTTGTAGTTGAAAGCAAAGTGTACACACAAATCAACATGACAGTGGTGATTTCAGTGATTTGAATACCAAAAGCTAGCCAATAGTTTGCTGCTGCCTGAAGAGCGACAAAGCCTACATGAGTTATAACACATAAAGTAAAAAGCCATAATCCTTCTGAGACGACAACATATTCTAAGAATGTCTTCCAACCAACATTCCCTGTCTCTTTTTGTTCTTCTGCGGTCAATTGTACATCTAAGTCTGTTGTCGATATCTTTTCCTTAATGTTCTCTTTAGCGAGCCAACTTTTATTTTCGGCGTTAAGGAGTTCACTTTTATTTTCAGGAGTTGAGGTATCTAAACTTGTGATGACATCATTATGAGCATTCACAAGCTGGTCGAAAGCTGTCCCCGCCATTAAGAGATCCTTATAGTTTCCTGATTGTGTAACTTGACCATCTTGCATAACCTTCAAGAAAACCATAATACACAACTGGTTATATTGATTAAAAGATCATATATTTCACATATATCCTTCTGAATGTTTAAATATCATATGTATCCTATTAAATCTTGAATAACATATTTATGCTTTCTAAACATAAGATAATTTCTTGGTTTGAAGAAAACATTATGTAGTGTGATGATTCAAATTAACATTCGTGTTTTCATATTGGGTTATTTATTAAAATAAACTCCTAGGAGTAGTTGATATTGTTTTGTTTATTTTCGAAAGGATAAAAAATAAAATTTTTGATGTTTGAAACAGGGAAATACTATATTATGTAATTTTGCAAGTTGTATGTAAAGTTTAAAACCTTGGAAGGATGTATGATTTCCATAATGTTTAATCCTCATTACCAGAATATTGTCAACAGATGAGAGAAACTCCACTTGATGAGTCACAAGAATGACAGTTTTATCCTCAAGACATGTCATAACACAATCCTGAAACAAAAAAAAATCAAAATTTAATATCTAGAAATGTTGGGAGTTGGTGTGTTGCTAAGGTAAAGATAAATAAATAATGTTTCCATTTATTGTGCGTATATGGAAATCACTTTCCAGATGTAGCATATTCAACCTTTTAGATGCTTGTTTGGGTATCACGAAATGATCACTTTGGGATAATATAGGATATAAACACCTAGGCCTTACATGTTGCTCCAAGGCCCATGTCTATATTAAATCTCATGTTAAATCCTTGTGCATATTTTGAGGATATTCACTTAGACTTATAGTATACAAGCGCGCACTCTACAATTCCCAACCTAACCGCAAATCTAGTTACAATAAAATATAGAGAAATGAAAAATGTAAAGAAAAAGCTGAACTATTTGCAGTCATGCCAATTTAAGAAGGTGAATCTTACATTAAAGAGACTTGCTGCAGTGTGTGCAACTACTGCACTGAAAGGGTCATCAAGAAGATAAATGTCAGCATCATTGTACACTGCTCGCGCGAGTTGAATCCTTTGCTTTTGACCCCCACTCAAGTTAACCCCTCTCTGGCCTATTTCTGTTAAATCTCTGTGGTTAAAAGCTTCAATATCTTTATCCAAAGCACACGCTTTTATGGCTTTTTCGTATTTATTTCTAACCATCGGTTTTCCATACAATATGTTATCTTGTATTGTACCACTTTGAATCCAAGATGTTTGGCTAACATAAGCAATTGATCCAAAAACATCCACCTGGAAACAAAAATATAAATCTTTGCAAATGAAATGCATATAACTTGCATGCATTAATAATATAACCAAATTGCATACTAAGGTTATCAAAACCACGTATTAGAAGCCCAGCTCAAATATATGCACCGGGGAAAGTTCCCACAAGTGTCTCGTCCTAACCACTTTGATAATCTTACCCTAACGCCCATTGTGGCCATTCTCGGGTTATCAACTTATTTTTCCAAAAATAAACCTATGAGCTTTTGAAAAATTTGATTTGAGGTAACTGCACATACAAGAAAAAAAAGCAAAAAACTTACAAGTGACTGTTTTGACCCTTTTACTTATGATTTGATTAAACTAATTCAAACAACCTCCAAAATTTGTTTTTGGATTAATTATAATACATTAATAATTTTTAAAAATGTAAAATAAGTTTTTGCAGGTCCACCCAACCTTGGTAGTTTTGACCCGTTGACCTGCTGCAAAATTACAAAATCATCCCCACATAGAGAGGGTCAAGCCAGTTTTTTCTTTATGTTTGAAATTTAAGTGGGAATTTTTTTTGCCAGTATTTACAATCAATATATGAACTCACTATTCCTGAGGTTTTGGACATTTCTCCAAGAACAGCATATAACATAGATGATTTTCCAGCACCAACCGACCCGCAAACTGCAACTTTCTGCCCACATTTAACTTCAAGATTTACATCCCTAAGTGTTGGAATAGATGATTTGGGATCCCATGAAAAAGTCCCATCTTTTATTTTAATACAGTAATCTGATCTCTCCATTTGTTGGTCTCTTTTCCCTATATCATCTTTTAGTTCATCATCAACTAAGAAAGAATTAATCCGGTCAATTGACACTTTGACTTGGATTAATGCTGAAATCGCCTCGGGCAAAAACCTTACAGGTTCAGACATAGTTCTTAGTGTTGCCAAAATTGTAAAAATAGTGGCAGAATCTAAGGGAGCACTTCCCAAAAACACATATCCAAAAAGTATGAACGATGAAACAAGTGTAGGTGACATCCAATACAAAATCGTGGCATAAACCTTCTTGAATTGAGCTTCAGATAACCAACTGAATTCAACTTCTCTATAAGATTCAATCATTTCTTTGAACTTTTCTTCCCAAGATTGTAACTTTATAACTTTTATGTTGCTTAAGATCTCAAAAGTTGATCTTATTCGCTTATCCTGAGCCACCATGAATTCTGATTGACACTTCTTGATAGCTTTTGTGTATGGTAAGTTAAGAAGTGCGCATAGGATTAGAGGGACTAGACCGGGGAATACGCCTGATCCTACTAAGGAAAACAGCACACCAACAGCTAGACATAACTGAATGAAACACGACCAACACACATGAAACCACATAGGAAATTCAACCATTCTATAAGCATCAACTACGATGTAATTCACGACTTCGCCTGAAGAATGCCGCTTCTTTCCTAGATTAGAAAGTTTAAGTTGTTTTTCATACACTTTCACCATTAAAGCTGACCTCATTCGCATACCAGTTCTTCTTGCAATGAAGAAAAAATGTCTGTGACTCAATGACTCGGTCACTTTAACTACAATTAAACACCCCAGTAAGAACAACCCTTGATATAAATCTTTGACTTCGTCATTTGTATAGCCGACAAAAGCATAGAGTAGCAACGGGCTAGCCACAACAGCTATGGTCCTAAGAAAGACACAAACTCCTGATAGAACCATCTCTTGGAAGTAAACTTTGGCTAATGTTTTAAAAACCATGTTAGAATTGTTTAAGGTTTGTTCGGTTCGATGTGATTCCCATGCTTTTGTGAAGTTTTCATGGGCAGTCGCGGCATGGTCTATGGACTCTAGGGATGGAATATCTTCGAGATCTAATGGCCTTTTGTAACCTTTAGCAAGCAATGGGTTTACCCAAGAAAATAGCAATTTGCTGAAAAAAGTAGGTTGTTCTAGTTGGCTTGTAGTTTCGTGAACCAATAAGGGCTCAGATGAAGTATCATTCTCCCCTGCAAACAGGTTTTTAGTTAGTAACCATCAGCTTTAAGGTTGATTAAAACATGTTAGAATCACAGCATTAGTGTTCAAATGTTTCTTTTAGGAATCAAAAGAATGCATGCATGATCATAGTATTGTATCGGAATCAGATATAACCACTAAACAAATGAGCATCACCTATAGATTATTACTAACGGATTGTACTCTTAAAGATGTACTCAACATAATCCAGTTTTTTTTATTTTCTATATTATTTTTTGGATTTTGGCCGACGGTCATTGATCCGTTGTCGCTAACTACTCTCACCGGCATAAGACCGTATGTGACTCACTTGTTTTGAAGTGTGTAAGTAGATATTTTATAATCATAATCATTGAAAACAAAGGTTCTTAATATAAATATAACGAAAACTTACTATACACGTAAAGAACCAATCTAGATCATTAATTCATATATTTAAAAGTATAATTAAAAATGTAAAATTGTGAATAATTACATGTATTTTTCTCTTTAAGTAATTAACTTACATACCTCTTTTCCTAGTAACAAATTTTGTACATATAAAATATGAAAAAATATAACTTTACGCTATTCACATAACAATAACGCATTTTGATTATTATTGTAGAATAATAAAGGAAGATGAATTACCATGCAAACCCATCTGAGGAGCTTCTCTGATTGAAGAACAGCTTGAAGCCTCTACCATAAATGATAGAACCATAGAGTTTTAATACACGTTTCATAACTTCATCTATATATCAATCAAGTCAAGTTGGGGGTGGGGTCAAAAGAAAAATAAAAGCTGGGATCCAATATAATACACGAACTTTCGTTAGATTGAAAATGAAACTTTTAATCTATCGTAGGGTTGAAATCAATATTTAACAGGCTTGGAAAAAGACGGTATGAAAACGATTGTAAGGTTGAAATCGGGTTGTAATGTACGATCTTGTTTTGCAGGATATGTGTTATCTTAATCAGACTTTATTTTTCAGATTGGACCGCACTCCCAACCCTTATGCGAAAACCTATGTAAACCCTCAACTCAACTCAGAGTATTTTTTATCTGAGCGAGACTAGAACTTAAAACCTTCATATTTTTTAAATTTTGTTAGATACTTTACCTCAACTAACCACTCAAAGTAAGAATTATTATTTCATAATCTCCAACTAAATGCTAAAAAGAAAACATTTTGGTGGCTCATACTAATAGTTATTGCGCCTCTCTATAAACTGGAAAAGACGTTCCGTATGTGTGCTCTTCTTCTTATTAACTAGGAATGTTTCCACGCGCGTTGCGCTGGGAACTCTGTAATGTGGTCGATATCTAAACACGAATACAAAAACAAATCATAATGGCTATCAATTTGACATAAAAAAGTTCCTGAAAAAAACGGGTCCAATAAATAAAAAATGACATCATATTTTTGTAACATATTGGTCGTTATGTATTGTTTCACCTACACACAAAAAATAATACATTAGACATGCAACATTAAAACCAAAAAAAATTGTTGGATAAAAGATAAATTGAAAATAAGTAATGATTTTCAATGAAATATAACAAATAACCATTTCCTTAACATTTTTAAAATACCTTTCTAGTATATTTTTAAAAATATTTTGTAAACCTTTTTAATTCTCATGCTTATTTTTAAACTATTATAGCGTAGAAAGAGTGCCACCAAGTCGTGTTGTGGGCCTTATCATCTTCTTTCCTATTTAAACATTGGTGACATAATATAAATAAATTAAAATTTCTGATGGCATAAAATAAACTAACTAAATATTAGTGGGCAAATAACAAACAAAACAATAACTACTGTAGCTATGAGTTTTATTTTATATAGATAGATAATTTAAAATATATCTTACTAGCTTTTGTAAAATTTTATATTAGAGTATTAGACGGGTAATATACAAATTAAATAAATAAAATATTAAATAAAATGTAAATTTATTAATTATAATTTATATTTTAAACTAAAATATAATTGAAATTATGTATGAGTAAATACTATAAATAATAAAACAATAATATCAAATTTTTAACATTTTATTTTTAAATTTTTTTCCAAAAAAATAATCATATTGTTTTAATTTCCTTACTATAACTCTCAATTTTAATTATTTTTGGTTTATAAAAAAAGTTACTTTTTTAAATACCAACTTTAAATATTTCATATTTTAAAAAAAGTTCGATAACTTAGAAAAAATCCTTTTTATAAAAAAATATTTCTTTAAAGATAAAATTAATAGAAATTAAGATCTTTTTCTTCATTTATTAGAAAACTAAGTTTTATCCAAAATATAATTAAATACTACTATTAGCAATTAATATGACTATATAATAGGAGATAAAAACATAAAAAATTTGATGAGAAAAAATATATTATCACGTATCGCCTTTAGTTTTAAAAATTCTTTTGTTATTAAAATAAAAAGATTAACAACAATTCACGATCTCACACAACCATGAAATTCTATACTTAAATTTATTGGGGTTCACCAAGTAACATAAAGTCTTAAACTCGTGCCTTAAGGTGAAAACTCTTTATCATTTTGAATTTTTAACTGTGTAATGTTTTACAATTTTTCTACTCTAATAAAAACGTAAATACAAGAGACACGTGATCATATCACATTCCTCATCACCAATAGTTTTTCTGTTTCTCTCTCCTATAAAATATTTACTTTAATACTTACAATATTATTTATTTTTTAGAATTTAAAACAATTTTATAAATAGATTAAGAAAGTGATCTTTTTACTAATGTTATTTCTAAAAAAACAAATTTTTATAAAGTAAGAAAATTTTCTGATTCATCAAACTTTTTAATAAATAAGAAATATATTAGAACTTATGTTTTAGAGAGTAAAATTTTTATAAACCAAAATAACTAAAATTGAGAGTTTTAATAAGAAAATTTGTAAAAATAATATCTTTTAAAACGGTTTGTTTAAAAACAAAATTATTAATTTATTTTGAAAAAGTAAAAAAAAGGTAAAAAGAGTTTAGAAAGTTGACATTTAAAAATACCGTTTTATAATTAATACATTTTTATTTTATTTATTCACCCTGTGTAATACAAATGTTATCATAGTCCCTAATATATATAGCATGTAATAAACTCACATGTGTAGTGTTTCCAAAAGTAGGAGTGTGTAAGATACGAGTAGGAACCGAAATAACTGAAGAACCGTATGTAAGACCCCGTTCCCAGGCACCTTACAGTTGGTCATTCATTGCACTTAAAACATTTTAAAACGTACGTATATTTTACAGCGGAATTTAAAACTTTCATTAATAACTAAAAACATGTCATTTCATTCATTTACAACATATGTTTTCATCTCAAAATACAATGACATGTCAAAATACGGATGCCAGTCTCAAAATGCTCCCAGTAGCTTATGCATTTATGTTTGCAACTCCTCAGCATCAACATGTACCTGTCAACTATCATGCATACAAAAGTCAGCGACGCTGAGTGAGTTCTAGTTTTATAATAAAACATACTTTTCTTTGTTAAAACCGTTCTTTACTTTATTTCAAATCATACTATACTTTACATCGTTCGTGATCATGCATCATACGTACATACGGATAATATCATTATTATCTTTGTCATTACGTTCATTAACTTTGTTCATTCAACGCATTACATTATCGTGTACTTCTTTTTCTAGATCCGGTCAGACTTTACCCTCTTCGTGGCACTCAGCCATGATTACTGAGGTCGAATGACAAGGATCCCGTTTAGTACTTTATTACGATAATTCATTTACGTTCATTCATCTCTTTGCTCATTACTCTTTATTACTCGAATCTTGTCTCGTGCAATATCCCCGACTCATGCTCGAAAGCTGATGCTGTGCCGGGGCCTGCTCACAAACCCCCGACTCATGTTCGAAGACTGACACAGCACCAGGATATGCGACAAAGATCCCATATGAGTCAATCACAGGGATTGAACTCTATCCAAGTCTGTTGCAACACAAAGTTGCTCACCTCATTATCTTGTCTCATGCAATATCCTTGACTCATGTCCGAAGACTGATACTGTGCCAGGGTCTGATAAACAAACCCCCGACTCATGTTCGAAGAGTGACACAGTATCAGGATACGCGACACGGATCTCAACATCCGTCACTTTCGTCATATGCAATACTCCCGACTCATGTCCGAAGACTGATACTGTGCCGGGGCCTACTCACAAACCCCCGACTCATGTCCGAAGACCGACACAGTACCGGAGTACGCAATCTTTATCCTATCTCATGCAATACCCCCAACTCATGTCCAGAGACTGATACTGTGCCGGGGCCTGCTCACAAACCCTCGACTCATGTCCGAAGACTGACACAGTACCGGGATATACGACAAGGACCTCTTTCGAGTCTGTTGCGACACAGAGTCGCTCACCTCATACATGTGCTTGCAAGCCTTTCTATACTTTCTCTTTTATTCATTTACTCATGTATGCATTCATTCATTAACGTTCCTCTTTTCATTATCTTTCACTTTACGTTACATAATACTTCATTACATTCATTAACGTTCAACGCAAAGCCAAGGGAAGACATACATACATAAGGAACATATACATAATCATAAACATACACCATCACCATACATGCAACATCATACATGCATTACACACATCAAACATAAGCCATCACATCATAACTAGGCCTATCTCCCTATTTTACCCCTTAAGAACCACTTAGAAAACCTCAAGTCCAAATCTGGGCGCATGGGACCTTCCAGGCGCATGAGCATAAAAATTCCAAGTGTAAAACAGTCTGGGCACATGGGTACTATTTGGGCGCTTCTGCCCTGTTCAGGCGCATGGCACCTGTTCAGGCGCATCACTAACACTTAGCCGTTTCAATCACTTGGGCGCATGGGAACTATTTAGGCGCATGGCCAACACTTGGGCGCATGGCCAACACTTAGACGCACGGGGCACTGTTTAGGTGCATGGACCCCCTTTGGGCGCATGGCCAACACTTAGACGCATGGGCCAACATGTTGGGCGCATGGGCCACTGTTTAGGCGCATGGGCCACTGTTTAGGCGCATGACCCACTCTTGGGCGCATGGCCAACACTTAGGCGTCTTGTCACTCATGCTGGGCGCATAGGCCACTGTTTAGACGCATGAGCCACCTCTGGGCGCATGGTCCACTGTTCATGTTCATCAGAACATTCTGAAATATTTTCTATGCTACCAACATCACCCGATTATCATTCCAATCATACCCAAGCACGGATCTAACATACTAAGGCCATCTAAGCATGCTAAACGTCATCACTAACCCATAATCAACACTATAAGATACATACATACATACATCATTTCGAACATAGAGCTGTAAACCCATGGTCTCTTTCAAAATGTTTACTTAGTATGCATAAAAGCCCCAAACAAGTTGAAAATCTAATAAAAGAGGGGTTCTAGAAACTCACCTTGAGCAGCCTTTGAGCAACACACTTCAAGTTCGAGACCCACCTTCGATTCAGCTCTTGAATCCCAAAAACAAACACTAAACATCCAGAACTTCGGTCAAGAACTCGAAACCCAGCTGAAACCAAGCTCAAATAAGAGAAGACTTACCTTTGAAGCTGCTCCTTCCACTTTCTCTCTAGAACCGGGGCTCTCTCTCTCTTCTTTCTTCCTTCGAGAGCAAAAGCAGCTTTCTGCTTTGATATGGGCGACCATGCCCCTCAAATCCTTAAAATACTAAGGTTTTGTGCTTTGTACACTTTATCCTCCTCCACTTATGCATAATTTCTATTCTTTCCATTTACTTTTCTTTTCCTTCAGTTTAAATAGAAATTCAAGGTGTTACACCGTACCGTTAAAAACCGTTATAACCGAGTCGGTTGTATTACAATACGGGTAACGGTTCTTATAATTTTTGTTTGGCGGGTTACGGGTATAACCACGGGTAAACAATTAAAAACCGTAAGAACCGAAATTGAGTAAGATTCATAGACATTTTGTCAAACACCTTATAGGCATTACAATAATCAAATCTTGAGATGCCGAGTAAGATTCAATTCATTCCCATAACCACATGTTTCATCTATATTCTATGATTCTTACAATAAAATTTTATCTAGAAAGATTAAACTATGAAAAAAAAGCTGAAACTTAATAATAACCCAACACATTTAATAACAATAAAAATTTTATTAACCTTCCATGTTGATGGCAATAAAACTAACAATAATCAGATGTCATCCGATGGTGATAGTTTCTTCTCTGTTTACTCACTAGATTAAGAAATTAATGTTGTTTGTCCATGATCTTTTGCTTCCGATGCTTGCCACTCAGACCATAGAGTTGGGAATCGGTTCTACGGCAGCACCCGATTAGAACCGACAATAGTACCCGTGATTTAACCGAACCGTGTATTTGAAAACAGATGTGGTTTCAGGTTTTGAAATTAACCTAGACGGTCCCCGGTTCCGGGTCGGTCCCGGATAGAAATTCACGGGTATAACCGAATGCTAACTCCTATCCAAAAGAGCTTACTAGAACAATTGTTTTACGTATATTTAAAAATGATTGATTTAGATTGAATTTATAAATAAATGTCCTAGTTCATTGGATTCACATCCATATGCTTGAATTGATCAATAAACACATACAAGACAATACCGGTCCCGCAATTATTAGGGCAGATGCAAAATACGAGTCTGAACATATTAAAGAAGTAATGAATATAAAAATAATAAAAATAATAAAAAATCAATGAATGAACCCTAAGATAGATGATCCATTACACGACAAAGATTTGGCGTAAATATGTTTGCATGCACACGGCATGAGCTGTAGTGTGGCAACCAAGATTTACAGCTTAAAAGAAATAAGATATAGAAAAAACAATAGTTAAGTTCTTTCTTTAAAAACAATATACATAAGTACATAACCATAGGATGGAGCCCTGGATCATAACTTACAATCAAACCTAAAAGATGATGAAAAGACTTGAAGCAGTAGGTAGATTTTAATAGTAAATTTTGGGACTTGTGTTTCCATTAAAAAAATTAAATAGTTTTTTAAACATTTCTGAAGGTACGAAACTGAGCAAAAATCACGACAAACTTAACTCAAGGATTTTGTTATACAAATCGTAAGTAGATTTTATTAGTGTTCGTTTGGTTTTTTGGTCTCGTTTCTTACATTTTGATTTCTTTCCATTTTGGCTCGGATAGGACGAACGTCCTCCATCCTCCAGAAAATATTATTATTGTAAATTATTGTCCTATTAATTAATAATTAGAAAATGTAAAGCAAGTTTATCGACAATAAACCTACTAACTTTTTCCTTACATTCTAACACACAAAAAACATGAAATAGAACCGACTTCTGCTTAAGATCTAGGTTCAATTCCACTCGCAAACTATTTATCGATGTTTTCTCATCTTGGACCGTGCATAGCCATACCTACGTATGTACAATGTGCAAGTAATATTAATTCAATATCTTTTTTCAGAACAACAAATTCACATACTATTTAAATATATTCCTAAATACTTGACACTTAGAGATGAACATCTTTACCATACATCATGCTCGGCTACAAACCCCATTTGGTAGGTAATAGCTAATAGTCACATGATCACGTCAAATCCAGCAATAATTGTATCTTTAGGGGACTTCATTTTCGTGACTATCAATTACAAGGATGAAAGTGACCCACGCTTTTCGATCGGTTGACCCACCAAAATTCATTTTCCAACTTTTGTCTAGTATATCTACTGTAATTTATCACGCACTCTATTCTTAATATAATTAGTGTTATCTCTTGACGCGCATTGTCATTGCGCGTGTGATGGACGGGATAAATCGAGGCTCAGAAAAACACATGTAGTCAAATTATCATGTTCTCATCATCACAGTCTGTTTCTAACAAAATGCCACTACCAAGTAAAGAACCCTACCGCCACAGCCACATCCTCAGCACCAAAGACTTCATATAAGGTATAACCAAGGAACCAAACTAATTGATCTGGGCCGGTGACGATCGGAGATGATGTCTTCAAAATCTTGATTCAGAAACAACAACAAAAATCAACACCACTGTTCGACCACTTCTTTACCATACATGGTTTACGACGTAACGTTTTAGAAGATAAGAGAGCGTGTATCCAAATGAGCCCCCCCAACATACATTATGAATTAAAACATGTAGCAATTAATGCACATGGACAATTAATAAGATATATTATATATGTATATATCCAAACAAAATTTGATTTTTTCATTATCTAGGTATAAGTTGCAATTCATCATAACCAGCCCAAGATGTATAAAGTTCTAACATATATATAAATTAAGCAGACCCACAAAATCATATATAACTATAGTTTTAATTTTAATTATAAACACCCATTTCAAATCTTAAAATTGGCAGACCAACGAGCAAATGAAACGCATTAATTATATTGCCACCGTCAGATTAAATGCAGAGATCAATGGTTTCAAGCAACATTGTTGTAAAACCGATTCAAAGAAAGAACGAAATTGACAATGAATTCACTATCGAAATGATTCAAATGTTATTGAATACTAAGAACAATTGAGAACTGGGAAAACTATCTAAATTGAATTGAAAAATTAATAGCAACTGATCCTTATATATACGAATCAGGCTTAACAAACATAACAACCTATTTACACTTTACCCCCTTTATGTTAAGGAAACATATCTTCCGAAGGTAAACTTAACTTCCGAAGTTATGGAAATACTTCCGAAGCAAACACTCTTCTTCCGAAGAATAAAGCAGCTTCTTCTGAAGCCAAAACCTGCTTCTTCTGAAGTATTCTTATTGATTGTATGATCAACTCTAACTTCTCAGAATCTCCATCTTTAGAGTATGCATCATAAAACACCAATAATAACATCAACCAATACCAAGCTTTGTAACACAAAACTCAAATTTAGAACCTGGCACCACCTTTGTAAAAATATCTGCAAGATTCTCATCTGTTCCAACTTGCTTTACCAGAACTTTTTTATTACTAATCACTTCACGAATAAAATACAATCTAACATGAATATGTTTTGTCCTTTCATGAAAGACACTGTTCTTAGCAAGTTGTACAACACCTTGATTGTCATAAAATACCACTGTATCAGACAATCTCATTCCTAACTCAGTAACCAGTCTTTGTAACCACAATGACTCTTTTATAGCTTCAGTTAGAGCCATATACTCTGCTTCGGTAGTAGACAATGCAACCACATGTTGCAAGTGTGCCTTCCAGCTTACCACATTGCCTATCACTCTGACACATACCTTGTGATGGATCTTCCCTTGTCAAGGTCTTTCACAAAACCAGAATCAACATACCCATCAATTCTATCTCGACCTTCACCTTCCTTCAGACCAAACAACAATCCCCAATCTTTAGTAAGCTTAAGATATCTAAGAATCCATTTAACAGCATCCCAATAAACTCTTCCAGGCGATGAAATTAACCTACTAACCAGGCTCACAACATAAGCCAAATCAGGCCTAGTGCACACCATTAGATACATAAGACTTCCCACTACATTAGCATATGGCACCTTCTCCATATATGACAACTCATCTTCAGTACAAGGACTATCTTCCATGGACAACTTGAAATGAGCCCCAATAGGAGTTTTAACACCCTTACACTCATACATACCATAAAGCTTCAAAACTTTATTTGCATAAGAAGTTTGTGACAACTTCAACTGCCTAGAACTCCTAGCTCTGGTAATCTCCATTCCCAAAATCTTTCGAGCATTACCAAGTTCCTTCATTTCAAACTCCATCATGAGTAACTTCTTTGTAGCTTCAATCTCATCTTGTACCTTACATGCAACTAGCATATCATCTACATACAACAGCATATGCAAATAATCCCCACTAGAACATCTCCTATGATAAACACAACTATCATAGTCACTCCTAGTAAAACCATGAGTCATTACAAACTCATCAAACCGCTTGTACCACTGTCTTGGTGACTGCTTCAGACCATACAGTGACCTCTTTAACAAACACACTTTATCCTCCTTGCCTTTAACCTCAAAACCCATAGGTTGCTTCATATAAATCTTTTCATCCAAGAACCCATGTAAAAATGCTGTCTTAACATCTAGTTGTTCCAATTCTAGATCAAGAGCAATTGTAATTGATAGAATTATACGAATAGAAGTATGCTTTACTACTGGTGAAAAGATCTCATTATAGTCAATACCTTCCCTTTGAGTAAATCCTTTAGCAACTAGCCGAGCTTTGAATCTAGGACCCTCTGCACCAGAAACACCATCCTTGACTTTATACAGCCACTTACAAGCTACCAGCTTTTGTTCTACTGGCTTATCAACCAATTCCCATGTTTCATTTTTCTCCAGGGAATTCATCTCCTCAACCATAGCATCATGCCACCTTTCACTTTCATTTGATGACATAGCCTCATCAAAACTCAAAGGTTCATAGATACTCTCTTCCTCAGCAGCTGTGAAAGCAACAGCTGACACATCATGATCCTGCCTGTATCTGAAAGGGGCTACAACCTTTTTTCTAGGTCTATCTTTGGCAATACTATGAGTAGTATGGGACTCAGGAGTCACTTCATATTCAATTCCACTGCTTGACCCAACAGTCTTGTCTGAATCATCCTCATACTCCACCTTAATCTCAACTTTCTCTGGAGATTGAGAGAGGATGTTAACACCTACCACATCCTTATACACCATGCCTTCTTGGAACTCTACATCCCTGCTTACTATTACCCGAGGTCCTTCTCCTTCCAACCTCCATATTCGATACCCCTTGACACTCTCAGGGTACCCCAAAAGAACACCCTTTTGAGCCCTTGCATCAAGTTTATCCTGACTAACATGAAAGTAGACCAGTGACCCAATCACCCTCAAATGGCTACAATCAGGTTTAACACCTATCCACATCTCCATAGGAGTTTTTATACCCAAAGCTCTAGATGGAGATCTGTTAATCAGATAAGCTGCAGATGTAACCAATTCACCCCAAAAACCCTTTGGAAATCCATCATTAATCCTCATGCATCTTAGCCTTTCCAACAATGTTCTATTCATCCTCTCAGCCAACCCATTCTATTGAGGAGTATCGGGCACAGTAAGATGTCCGGCTATCCCCTGAGTTCTACAAAACTCATTAAACTCACTATTACAGAATTCAAGCCCATTATCAGTCCTCAATTTCTTGACCTTCCTCTCACATTGAGTTTCTACTAGAGTTTTCCACTCTACAAACTTCTTAAAAGCTTCATTCTTATGCTTAAGAACATACACCCAAACTCTTTGTGAGTAATAATCTATAATAGACAAGAAATAACTTGCTCCACCTATAGTACTAGTTCTGGCAGGCCCCTACAAGTCAGAATGAACATAGTCTAACACATTAGTAGAAATGTGTTTACTAGTCTTGAATTGAACCCTCTTACTTTTACCCAAAACACATGTCTCACAGAACCCTACATCATTCACCTTGAACTCACTAATGATGCATTGTTTTCGTAATTCAATGAGACCCTGTTCACTAAGATGACCAAATCTCTTATGCCACACCAAAGAGCTATCATTCTTAGTAAGTGCCACAGATGCACTTCCATACACTGCAGATCCCTCTAATCTGTATGTATTATTACTTCTCCTAGTACCAGTTAACAATACTAAGGAACCTTAACAATTCTAGCCTTACCATCCTTTAACCCAACATAATAGCCTGACTTCTCAAAAGTCCCTAGTGATAACAAACTCCTTTTCAAACTAGGAATATACCTGATATCACTAATATCGACCTCAGTGCCATTATGTAACTTAAAAGTGATAGTACCTGACCCTAGAATTCTATAAGGCCAATCATCCCCAAGCTTTACTTCACCAAGATCTTCCATCTTCAACTCTTTAAAGAACTCTTTGACAGGAGTCATATGAAAAGAACACCCTGAGTCAAGTATCCATTCACTCATGTCTTCATCACAAGACACATTCAGAACATCAGAGCTGTCATAGCCATCCAACAATCCTTTTGATACATGGCTATTTTGCCCCTTTCCTGAACTTGATTCAGCTCCATTCTTCCTCCTCTCCGGACAGTCTTTCTTGTGGTGTTTTTCAGAATTGCACACATAGCACCTTCGTTTGGTTCTTGATCTTGATCTAACTCGACTCTTTCCTTTAGACGACCTTTGTTAGATCTCCCACGCACAACCAAGCCATCACTTGAATCTTCTTGCACATCACTCCTTTTCTTCAATTCTTTGAAATTCATGGCTGCAAGAACCTCATCCATTGATAACGTCTCTCGACCATAAATCAACGTATCAACAAAGTGTTCATATGACTTTGGCAACAAAGTCAAGAAGATGATAGCTTGGTCTTCATCTCCTAATTTCGTGTTAATGTTTTCAAGATCCAAGATAAGTTTGTTAAACTCATCTGTGTGATCCTCCAAAGTCTTGTTTGCCGCCATATGAAACGTATACAAATGTTTCTTTAGGTACAATTGATTTGCCAACGACTTCGTCATGTACAAGCTTTCAAGTTTCGTCCAGATTCCGGCAGCCGAGTCTTCCTTCGACACTTCTCGAAGAACCCGATCTCCCAAGGACAAAATTATTGCACTGTGTGCCTTCTCCATGATCTCACGCTTCTCTTTCTCTGTCAAATCCGCTGGCAACTTTGCCTGCCCTGCAAGCGCTCCCACCAATCCCTGGTGTACAAGCAGCGCTCGCATCTTGACACGCCATAACCCAAAATCATTCTTCCCATCGAAATTTTCAAGATCGAACTTCGTGGACACCATCTTTGATTCTTCAATTTCCCTTCTGATCACAGTCGTGATCTTCTTCTTTCTTTAATTAAGCCGAACTTGGCTCTGATACCAATTGTTGTAAAACCAATTCAAAGAAAGAACGAAATTGACAATGAATCCACTATCGAAATGATTCAAATGTTATTGAATACTAAGAACAATTGAGAACTGGGAAAACTATCTAAATTGAATTGAAAAATTAATTGCAACTGATCCTTATATACACGAATCAGGCTTAACAAACATAACAACCTATTTACACTTTACCCCCTTTATGTTAAGGAAACATATCTTCCGAAGGTAAACTTAACTTCCGAAGTTATGGAAATACTTCCGAAACAAACACTCTTCTTCCGAAGTATTCTTATTGATTCTATGATCAAATCTAACTTCTCACAAACATAAATCAAAGATGCAAACAGATACTAACCCATCGATCAATAACTTACTCCAATTATGCAGATAATACGTACGTGAGACAGTATAATCAACTGTTCGATCACAACTCATATATATGAGCATCATTAGCTTTCTTGTGAGCTTTCAATTCCGCAAGACGCCTTGAAAGATCATCATCATCATCATCATCATCATCAACCTTCTTGAAACTCTTTGCCGCACAACATATATTTGTAGTAGGTTGCAACAAACCAATGGACACCTTGAAAAAAACCATAATCATCCACCAAATGCTGCATGAAACTATTAACTTCACCATTAGGATTCGATTTCCATAATTAACTCAGCCTGCACCTCCATATTCACGAACTGCCACTTAGTCTGGTCTATCGTCAATTCAAGTGACTTGATATTCTATCCCATCTATTCATTTTCACCTATGTATCAAGCCTTGCGATGACCACTTTGAGGAGAGAGGCTAATCGGTGGAAATTCATCTCTTCGTTGTGGGATCTTGTTTTTTTTGCACAGATTCATGCTCCGTCCTTATTACCTTTTTCAATTGCTTTTTTGACTTGGAGTTTTTCAAATTTAGCTTCTTTTTCACACTTTCTTGCCTGAGTTAACTCCATGATCAGATTCATCAGTTTGATATATTTGATTCTTGGTGACTTCAGACTCCCCTCCGCTAACCATTAAAAAGGGAAGCCAAAGACATGTGGGATTGTTGGTGCTAATAATTTGGTCTATTACTTGTAGGTTGTAACGCTCTTGCTTGCCTCAAATATCGCCGGTGATGTTGTTGTCGGAAATATGCTACACACAACAGGATCCACAGGAATAGTTAGAAATCAGTTCTATCATAAGGTTAAAATGATCAAGTAGTTGATAAAAAAATCAACTTGAGATTATAGTAATTATCTGAAGGGTTATTGGATTTTAATAAGTACAACTTTTATTTATTAGTCAGGATTAATGTTAACTCAGGAAATGTTACAGTCACTTTTAACTTGAAACTTATTTCACTCCAGTGATCTCTTACTAACTAAGAGTTAACCATAGCTAGTTTTTTTTGATAAAAAAGGTCAACTTAGAGCCATTTTCAACTCTAGCACTACCTAGCCTCAATGTTTACAGTCACTCTTAGGTCCGTTTTTCATTGTCTATCCTCCATCATCATCTGAAATCTACCTCCAACGAGTTCGGTGCTTCAAATTAGGAGGTGGGGATTGATGGATTTTTGGGTGGTGAAGTTTCAAATTGACGGACCTGATTATAAATTTCAACATTCTGTTTAATGTTTTGGCCACAAAACAGTCCACATTATCAAAAAAACTAACGGGGTTAACTCTCTGTTAGTAAGAGATTGTTGGAGGAAAATAAACTCAAAGTTGGAAGTATCTGTAAACATTTACTGAGTTGGGATTAATTCTGACTAATAAATGAAACTTGAGATTATTAAAATTCAATAACCCTTATCTAAAAATTACCTTCAAACTGAAAGTCTCTAAGGGAAAACTTAATGAACAAATAAGAAGAAACTCTTCTGGGTGATATCCTTGAACATCGTCAGCTGCTTGAGTGAGTAAATGCAACAACCTTTGGAACATAAAATCATCTGAACTGCATGAGTGTTAATTGGAATCTCCAACAATTTTTGCTTGTTCAATTTCCCCAACTCGCCATAGAGGCTGGCATACCTAGGGTTGTCAAATCTGAAATTGGATTATGATGTTGCCATCTTCTTCTCCACCGGAAGTAGCTTATGTAACGATCGTGTCTTGTCGTTGGATGTGTGCCCGCGCCGACGGCATCCCTTCTCGCTATTAGACAACTTTGAAGATTTAGTTCTTAGAGTATTCACACTGGAATCCTAAAAAGATGTAAGTGTGTTTAGTATATTATATGAAATGGTTTTGAGTAGTTGTGAGTGAATGAGAGAGAAAATATTATTGTTGATTGGTATATATATATAATCATTGTTCAATCCTTATAAATTTTTTAATATTTTTAAAAGTGGTTGTGAGTAGAGGAAAGAAAAAAAGTAATGATAGAAGTATAAAAGATAGTATTTAATTATAACGAAAAGAGAAAAATAATGACTTTTAATGTAATTATATAAATAAAAATAAAAAATCTACTATGAATGCTCTAATGAACCTCTTGATGCACTTCTCCTATCTCTTGATGAACCTCCATTACCAACCGTAGATCTCAAATGAACGATTCAAATTACAAACACTATTCATTAATTTTCTTTATTAATATATAGGATAATATTTTTAATGATACAATGTGAATGTAAGCAGTTTAAACTTTTAATTTTTTTACATGGCTAACTCACATCTTCCAAAACTACTAAGTCTACAGCACTATCTACCACAGGACCAAAACCATCAATAGAACGTCTTACTAAACACTTTGATACCGCTAGTTTGCAAACTCTTTAAAATTTAATTTTTAAATAATTTTTTTGACCTGCCATCAACTAAAATCAACCCAAAAGTTTTAATTATCTCTCTTTTCACAATACCTCTCGAACACAATCTTTTAGAAGGTGGGGACAATTCAGAAAAAAATTGCAACGTAGAAGCCCAATTCTTTTGAGTTAATTCACTCATGAACACATAAATAAAGGTGCACAGAGGACCAAAAAAAAATCTTACTCTATATGCATGACTCCACAATTTATGATGGTAGCATGCTTCCCTGAAGGGCGTTCATGACATCGGTAGCTTGTTCTACCTCCTGCCAAAGAAGACCAAATAAAAATATCTTTAATTCATAAGAGTTCTACATATTGAATATGTACTTATTGGGAGATAGACTATTTGTAGATTTAAAATTTTAATGTATATGAATTATAGTTTCTTTTATTTATTAACTCAAAGCATGCAGAAGTTTTGGGATGCCAATAAAAACATATTTTGTAAATATTAGCCTCTCCAAAGTGCATCGGTTTTTTATCATTGAGAAAGAAGATTTAGTAGCTACGAGAGAATTTGAAAATAGAATATTCAAGGTAGAGATGACAAAATGGATTAACCATTTAGGTTGAATCATATTAGATTGGCCCTAAACACATGGATCAGGTTTTGGTAATTTCAATAGATAAGAGGCAATCCATATATTGAACTTACTTAATTGAGCACCAAATTTGTATTTGTTAATCTATACTACTATATAATGCATAAATAATGCATAAATTCGGGACACATGTAATTTCATAAAAAATTAAGACATTTAAGACAACTTATTAAGCATTAGGTATAAGTGTTATATGCAATTATTTCTATTTTACCACTCATTTATTAAACTTCTTTCAACTAATACATTAATTAATTAATTCATATTATAATATATTATATAAAAATATGAGATTATTTAATCACAACATTATATATTTTATTATTTATCATAGTTTAAATTAATATTTAAAATTATTAATAACTATTATCTTATTTGAATACTTAACTATATAAGTACTAATACTTTTATAATAATAGCAATAAATAATAATAATAATAAATAATAATAATAATAATAATAAAATTTATAAATAAGTAGTATCTAATTTGAATACTTAACTATTTTAATTATCAAATATTTATATACTAATGATTATAATAACAATCTATACCTATTTTATTTATTCTATAATATAAAACATAAAAGGATGACATATTTGTAATATAATAGTTTCTAATTTTCTCATATTTAATAATTTTTTTCTAACTAATACATTCTTTAATATATATTAATTGTAAATACTATCTTATTTATAATGTTTTAAATTAATGTTAAAATATATACCTTTATTATTTATATTATTATAACTTAATGCTATTTAATTTAAGTATTTTTAATTTAAACACATAAGTATATAACTACAAAATGTTTATATAGTTATAATAATAATAATAATAATAATAATAATAATAATAATAATAATAATAATAATAATAATAATAATATAATAATAATAATAATAATAATAATAATAATACCCAAATATATTTGTGGTTAATGCAAGTTGGAGAAAAGGTTCGATAACACCCGAAATATCACTATATAGAATAAATAGAAAAGATTATAATTAGTGACAATAAAGTTTTTCTCACTATCATCACAATTTTGTTTTTTCTCAAAACTAATAAAAATCTATTTTGTAATTTTTTTATAATTTTACTTTTAAACCTTTAAGGATTTTTAAAAATTAAACACAACACTTTTTTTTCTCTCTCTCTTTTTTATAAATTGATACTACTCATTTTGTTTCAACTAAATTTTTATACTTAAGCCTTCATCAAATTTACATTTAATAACCTCAATTTTTTTTTTAAATTTTAGACATAAGCCTTCAAGTTAGGTTAACTTTCTTTGGCTAGCTTAGAGTTGGTTTAACTATTCTTCTCGGCATTCCGCTTCCATTCTTTAAGTCTAATGGGCTTACTTGGTCATAGCTACCCAAGTGGGCGTTTCGCGTCCTTGTCAATTCAAGCAAACCCATACAATCTTATTCAAATCATCATTTTTTCGTATTCACTCTTTCATATCCACCCCTCCTTTTGATGGTTCATGCAATCCAAGGATTCAGTTGAGAATTAGACCAATTCCTTTCGGCAAGACCCATTTCTTTTCTTTCAACAGCAGAGGAGAAAGCTTCTTTTCAGCCTTGTTGGTCAAAGCTAGTCTTGTCGGACTAGGAGCTCCACTAGGCTTGACCGTGGGAAATTTACTATTTACTTATGAAATATAAAGAAAGAATGACGTAGGTAGACTAACTAACTAACTAGAAGTAGTAGGAGTACCCGTCGAAGGGCAAATTCATCATTTAGAAAAGATCCACACCTAAACTTTTTTTTATTTAAATTCTATACTTAAGCATTTGATTTATGTCAAATTTACATTTAATCACTTGAACTTTTTTTATGTTTTATATATGAGTATCCGAGTTTTGTCAAAAATATTTTAACCAATTTATAATAAAGCTTGTTAATTATAATAAAGTAACAATTTATGTGTTTAGTTTCATTCATATTATTATTAATATGTTTAGTTTAGTACCATATTAGTATTATTTGTTTTAATAAATTTCGGTTTCAGTATAATATGTATGTTCTATATAGTTCTATTAATAGTTGTGATTATGTTTTGACTTGTCTCCGCTTATCCCCCTCATTATCACTGTATTGTTCTTTTTGTTACTAAGGAATTTTTGGCTAAGTTGTGTTTTCTTTTGTTGTCTATCCTTATTTATGTGCCGGGTAATAAGAGAAATCCAGGGATTCCTTGAGGAGAGCTTTGAATTGTAACACCCGGTTATTTTAAAAAGACAATAAATAAAGAATAAAAGAAAGAAAGGCAATTCAGTCCAAGTGGAGAGACTAAAAGTGTAAAAAGGACAAAAATCTTTGAAAAGTTGGTGTAAAGGTGGGCATGGCCGCCCACCCTCACTTCACATCATCATCTTCACCCGGTTTTAGAGAGAGAGAGAGAGCAGAGAAACTCTCGGCTAAAGAAAGAAGAAGAAGAGAAGTGAATTCAAGGTAAGAATTTAAGGTTTTCATATGTTTATGACGGGTTTTATCCCGATTATATGCTTATGTGCTTATGTGTTTGTGTGTGTGTATTTGGTGTGTTTTTAGGTGTTTGAACTCATTGCAAGCGGGTTAGAAAGGAAGACAACACCCAAGTTGCACCAGGTAAGTTCTAGACCCTGGTTCTTACTTGTTTTAAACTATCTTTGGGGCTAAAAATGTATTAAAATGTTTTTGCAAAGTTTATGTATGTTACCCGTATGTATTGTGCTTGTTGTCACACCCCAACCTTGACGGCGCAAACGTCAAGGTGTGAGGGTTAAGATTGTTCACAACCACATAACGCTATATTTAAATGTAAATATTAAAATTATAAGTTCAAAAGGCATGACAAACATAAGTTTCAAACATGTAATAAGTTTTAAACAAAACAAAATGTTACATAAACATTTTATTTATTAAACTAGGTCCAAGTCCTAGTTTTATTGCAAGCTTCAAAAGTCTACTTTAAACTTGGAGATTTCCTGAAACATGATAAAAGTAAAAGGTCAACTATAAATAGTTGGTGAGTTTCCAAGGTTTTCATACATAATATGATAAAGTTATAAGTAGCAATTCATGTCATAGGTCATAAGTTAGTAAGGTTATAGAACACATATTGTTACAACCAAACCTCGACTTGATTACAAGTATATAAGATTGGCTAAGTGTATTTGGTTCCCATGATGAACAAGCATACGTCATCAGGAGTAGGGATACATTGACTTTAGCACCAAATAGGCTTGTCAGGCCCAAAGATCTAAGACGTCGCGAGGCTAGCAATAGTTAATGATTGTAAACAAACTATGTATCTCATATAATCACTTACAACACAAAAATAGCCATGACAAAAAAATATGAATTGCAAGTGTTTTACAAGTCTCAAACGTTTATAAGTGTACGATATATAAGTATCATGTTTCACCCCAAAATAGTGTGAAAAATGTAAAAAGGGGAAAGGAAAACTCACATGTCAAATAAGTATATAATGAGGATCAATAAGAATAATATATGTCGTTCCAAGATAAAACGTCACAAGACACCTAAATATATAAATATTACAAGATTTAGGTTAATATAAGATTAACGAGTTAACATGAACTAGGGTATTAGAATTTTGGGGATTTTTATAAAGTTAATAAATTCTTATAAAAACACCATTTACGAAATTTATAAAATTTATTTTTAAGGAAATTGATCCTTTGTAAATAACTTGTGATTTTATTTATAAAATTATATTTAAATTCTATAATTATCATGATAAATCCTTAAACTTAAGGTCTAATATTAATTTAATACCTTTAAGTATTATATAACAATCTAATTTTTATAAAAATATTTAATTATAACATTTGTAAATAATTTTATATTAAAATATTAAATTTTTTTACAAGAATAAATTTTTAAGAAATATTTAGATGACTTTAAAAATATTTTGGGTTTATAAAAGTCATTTTTATAATTATTATAAATTTTCTATAATTAATTTAAGGCCAAAAAGGCTTTAAAAAATTACATGAGGTGCCCGGGTTCGAACCCGTGACCTCATGTATGGGGGAACAATGTCTTAACCAGCGATCCAGGCTTCCAGCCGCGATTGTAACCTTGTTTTAAATCTTAAAAACCATTGCGAATGAAAACCCCAATTCCCATATAAACCCTAGAATCATTTGATTCCAAATCGAAGTGTAATTCGATTTTGTAAATACTTGAAATCATGGGGCTTTTGTTCCCCAAGAAAAACCGAGCATAAGCATGTGTTTAACTTACTCGATTCGTTCGGTATTCGATGTTCACATTATGAACCTAAGTTGCGACTGAGGAGAAACTGATTCAAGGTGCAATCGTCGATAAAATTCGAATTCCTTTTACAGTAAGCTTCTAGTGACTCTAACGATGAGAAGCCCTCTGTTAATTTCAAGTTAACAAGCTCGAGATGAGGTCTACGGGTGTTGCAGGTTGCGACTTCGAAGGGGTAATCGAAGGGGATGTTGGTGTTGATTCCAGATGAAATTGGTGATTGAATTCGATTGGAGTTAGACAAACATACGCTTAGGTTGAGTTAATGTGATTATTATTAGTGTTTAATGAACGAACGGTTAACGTGCTGATGTCGAACGGTCTTCAAGCCCGATCGACACCTTAATTGTGAATTATGGCTCATAAAGTGTTCGAATCGGTTTCAAGGGGTGAATAGAATCGATTAGGCATCAAATTCGGGGGTTACGAATTGGTTTGGGGGATCGTCAGAGCTCGCCGGAGTTGCCGGAAAATCATGAAGGAATGAGGTGGGGGTTGGGTTTTTTTAATAATTTACACATTTAGTCCCTGCAGTTTTGTTTTTATTATTTTACGCACAAAACTTGCATTTAAAGTTTTAAAATTAACAATTTAACCCCCTAACTTAATTTTTTAAGTTTTTATTAATATAATTCTCATTATTATTATTAGTGTTATTATTATTAATTTTATTCTTATTATTAGTATTGTTATTGTTATCATTATTATTTAATTGTTATTATTATACTCTATTTTGTTAATATTATTATCATTATTATTATTATAACTATTATTATCGTTTGATTTAATATTTTTATTTATTGACATTCATATATTAAAATTTAATGGCAACTAAGGAATATGCATAAATAACCCATGAATTTCAAGATTGACAACAATGGCCCTTACAAGAATAAACGAGATTAACTATTAATTAAAAAAAAATACGAGATGTTACACTTGTTAAATGTTGAATTCTTGAATGTTTATAGTTTTTTCATGCTTAGAGTAGTCATGTTAAGCTTAGAACAGATGGGTTTGATGAATGTGTATGAAAAACATGCTAAGAACAAGTTACATAGAAGGTTCATACGTCTGAAAATACCTTAAAAAGATTTAAGTGTAGTCCATGCGCCCAAACAGTAGCCCATGCGCCTAAGATTACCTTAGAAATGTTTATGTACAGCCCATGCGCCTGAATAGTGGCCCATGCGCCTAGAAATGTTAGCCGGACGACTAAGTGTAGGCCCATACGCCCCAATAGTGCCCATGCGCCCAAGTGGCTCATGCGCCTAAGTGTCCATGCGCCTGAAGTACTCATGCGTCTAAGTGTTCATACGCACACAAAGTGCCCATGCACCTGAATAGTTCATGCGCCTAAAGTGAAAATGTTTAAGTGTTGGCTGATGCGCCTACATAGTGATGAAACGCCTGAACAGGGCTCATGCGCCCAAATAGTTCCCATGCGCCTAACACATAGAAAATTTTACAGAGTTTTCTAGGAGTTTGTGTTTTAGGGTTTTGACCAGAGTTGACTAGGGCTTAGTAATGATGATGTTCCATGCATGTTATGATTACATATGATGTTCCTTATTATTATTATAGTTATTATTATTATTACTTATAATATGTGACTTTACGTGGCATGTTATTATCGTAACGTAAAGTATCTAGTGATAATAAAGTGAAAGAGCAATAAAGAAATGAAGAGGAACATTAATTAAAATGTTAACAAGTCTTGCAAGCTCATAGGAGGGACACGACCGTGTTGTCGTTAGCTCAACTGTGTTGCGGGTTAGCTACCCTATTATGAACACATGGCCAATCAATTGAGATTGGCAGGACCCTTGTAGCGTAACCTGGGTGATTGGGTCGGCCTTGTACATAGTACACAGAACCCTTTCGAGGGATACAGTTGACCCTTTCGAGGGATATAGATGGCCCATCACCTGTTTTCCATCGCGCACATAGTTGGGGTATTGCTCATTGGTCCCCATAGACAGTGAAAGATATATATAACAGAATGCAGAGTAAACAAGGCATACGGTAAAGAGATAAAGTATTACTAGATTGTATAGTTAATGCGTGCTCACGTATAAAAAGATGAAGTTTTCATGAACAGAGTATTTTCATATGTATACGTACAGAAAGTATTTTATTACTTATAAAACTAGAGCTCACTCAGCAACGCTGACTTTTATACATTTTCAGTTGACAGGTAATTATTGCTGAGGATGACACGAGGGTGAAGCTACTCGGCAGGAAAAGACTGACATCCATTCGTACTTTATGTTGCTGTTGTTTTGTAATACAGTAAAACAATTCTTTTGTAACCGGTTAAATAGTGTTGTATTGCTCAACCACAGTGGTTTGAATGAAATGAATGGTTTTTGATAAACTAATTCCGCTGCTTAAGGTTGTATAGTTATAATGTTTAATGTTTTAATTGCTGTGAATGACCGACTGTGAGGTTTCCGGGAACGGGGCCTTACAAGTTGGTATCAGAGCCAAAGTTTAAGAGAATTGGGTTAAAATAAATTTTTAAAACCTAAATTTAAACTAAAAATGGGATAAATGGAGGGATGTCAGCCCAAGCAGCTACGTGCCATCAAGTATGTCTTTTCCTAATGTTAACCAGTATTATGTGCGCATGCTATTTGATTATGTGCTCTTAGTAGATTTAGATGCTGATTAAGTCAGGATAGGAGATGCTTGGAGTATGAAGAGTAAAGTAAGTAGCTAATCACAACTGGCCACTATAATTAGGGACTTACTATACTTGACATAAACTGAGTATTACCTTGAATGACCGCGTTAGTGTTTGAATCTTATAGTGTGCTTATAGAGGATGGCTGGCGATAGATCTTCAAAGGCCTCTCGCGGTGGAGGTCACGGTGCTGCTCCGCGACCCAAGAGAGGGAGACCCAGAGTCGAGAAAGTGGTTCATGAAGAACCAGAGACCCCTCATCCGGAGGGTGGCGATGAAAGCGCCAATCTGAGGGCCTCAGTAAAGGAGGCTGTGGTGGAAGAGGTTCACCAGGTCATGCGTATGATTCTACCGTCTGTGGTGACCGAAGTAATCAAGGCCGTAAGGGATGGGGAAAGAAAGGAAAGAAAGAGGTCCTCGGGAGGACGGGATCAACCAGAGCCGGAAACGGTTCTCTCTGATGATGAGGAGGAAGAAGAGGATCCCGCGCCGGAGGCGACTCGAGGTTGTAACTATGGGGCGTTTATGAGATGCAAGCCCCCTACTTTCGATGGAAACGACACTGAGGCAGCTGATCACCGTTGGGTAAGGGAGATGGAGGCTGTCATCGACATCAGTGAGTGCTGTGAGGATCAGAAGGTGAAATTCGCTACCCACTCCTTTGTGGACTCGGCTTTGTGCTAGTGGGACAACATTGTCCAAGCCGAGGGTAGTAGGGCCATTGGAAGAATGAGATGGCCTGAACTGAAGAAATTAGTGATGAAGGAATTCTGTCCTCACAGAGAGATGGACAAGGTAGAAAGAGACTTCCTGCAGCTGGAGGCGGGAACGATGACACACCAGCAGTACACCACCAAATTCAATGAAATGGCGCGACTGGTGCCCGATCAAGTGACACCACTGTCACGAAATATTAAGAGATACATCCAAGGGCTGTCAGCGGATATCCGTAGGCATATGATCGTTGCCCGGCCGAGCACTTTTAGGTCGGCGGTTGATCTGGCTGGTAGATTATATGATGAGCGTGAGGTGGTGGTGGTGGCTGAGGTGAAGAAAACGAGTGGGGATGGAAGGAACTAGAATGGGAAACGGTTTGGACGTGGTGGAGCCGCCCCAAACAATAAGGTGGCAAAGGTAGGTGACTGACGTGTGGTCACAGCTGGTGTAGGGAGGAAGAAATGTGGTAAATGTGGAAGGGAGCATGCTGGAGAGTGTAGGATGGGGATGAACGTATGCTTCAGGTGTGGTCAGCCTGGACACATCGCTAGAGACTGTAAGAAGCCAAGGGCGGAGAGCTCTGGGGCAGAGAATAAGAAGCTGGAAGAAGGAAGGCAGAGGGCAAGTGCTAGAGCTTACACTGTGACCCGGGAGGAAGCCAGAGCTAATCCCGATGTTGTGTCAGGTATGTTTCTGGTAAACCAAACTTGTGCCTCTATATTGTTTGATTCTGGTGCTAGTAGGAGTTTTATTTCTACTACTTTCAGTGCTAAGTTGCCTGTTATTAGTAGAAAGGTCAGTGCACCATTCGATGTAGAAACTGTTATTGGTAAGTCCACTAGAATTACTGATGTGATAAAGGACTGTACCATAGAACTAGAAGGTCATAGGTTTGTTGCTAGGTTACATGTGATACCCCTAGGTGGATTTGATGTAGTACTAGGGATGGACTGGTTAGCAACCTATGAAGCAAACATTATGTGTCGCAAGAAGATGATTCGACTAGTTGCGTCCGATGGGAGTTTGGTTACGATTTACGGAGATCGCGTCACGACGATCCCGAAAGTGATTTCGATGGCGGTGGCAGGAAAGTGCATGAGGCGTGGATGTAGTGCCTACTTGGCTTACGTGATGAATGTGGACGCGCCAACATCGTAACTATCTGATATACCAGTTGTGTGTGACTTTCCGGACGTATCCTCGGAAGACTTACCTGGTGTGTCACCGGATCGCGAGATTGAGTTCCAAATTGACTTGATACCCAGTGCTCAATCCGTTGCCAAAGCACCGTATCAATTAGCTCCCACAGAAATGAAAGAACTCATGGAACAGTTGCAAGAGCTGCTTGATAAGGGGTTCATTAGACCGAGTATCTCTCCTTGGGGTGCTCCGGTCTTGTTTGTGAAGAAGAAAGACGGTAGTATGAGGATGTGTATTAACTACCGAGAGCTGAACAAGTTAACGGTGAAGAACCGATACCCCCTACCAAGGATAGATGATCTGTTTGATCAACTCCAAGGTGCCAGTGGGTTTTCAAGGATAGATCTTCGATCTGGTTAGCATCAGCTGAAGGTGAACGAGCAGGATATCCCTAAAACAACTTTTCGTACGCGCTACGGTCACTATGAATTCCTTGTTGTGTCATTTGGTCTGACCAATGCCCCAGCTGCTTTTATGGATTTGATGAATCGAGTGTGTCGGCCAATGTTGGATAAATTAGTGATTGTGTTTATTGATGATATCCTGATTTACTCAAAGAGCAAGGAGGAGCACGCCGATCACATTCGGGAGGTGTTAGAGACCTTAAGAAGGGAGAAGTTGTATGCCAAATTCTCCAAATGCGCGTTCTGGTTACACGAAGTTCAATTCTTAGGTCACATGATAAATCCAGAGGGGATTATGGTAGACCCTGCTAAGGTTGAGGCTGTGATGCAATGGAAGTCTCCGAGGACGCCATCCGAGATTCGTAGTTTCTTGGGGTTGGCGGGTTATTATCGAAGGTTCATTTAGGACTTCTCCAAGATTGCTTCTCCCCTGACCAAGTTAACCCGGAAGGATGTAAAGTTTGTATGGGGTCAAGCCCAAGAACAGGCGTTCGGGGAGTTAAAGGTGAGGTTGACTCAAGCTCCTGTCTTGTCATTACCTGAAGGAAGCGAGGATTTGGTGGTATATTCTGATGCTTCTTACTCGGGGTTGGGGTGTGTATTAATGCAAAGAGGGAAGGTTATAGCCTATGCATCCCGACAGTTGAAGGTTCATGAGGTTAACTACCCTACTTATGACCTGGAGCTAGCAGCCGTGGTCTTTGCACTAAAGATTTGGAGGCACTATCTGTACGGGATGAAGTGCACCATTTTCACGGACCACAAGAGCTTGAAGTACTTCTTCGAGCAAAAAGATTTGAACATGAGGTAGAGGCGATGGTTGGAGCTTATAAAGGATTACGATTGCGAGATCCATTACCATCCGGGCAAAGCCAACGTGGTGGCCGATGCTCTTAGCCGGAAGGAGAGGCCCGAGCCGATTCGGGTGAAAGCATACCAACTAATCATGACCTCTGATATAATGAAGCAAGTCAAGGAGTTTCAGGACGAGGCATTAAAAGAAGATCAGCTAAACTCTGAAAGCATGAGAGGTCTGGTTGGGGAAATGGGTGAAAACACATTTGGTGTTAAAACTCAATTTGGACGGGTGTGGATTCCTCGTTTCGGGGATCTACGTGTGAGGATTATGGATGAAGCTCACAAGACTCGATACTCCATTCATCCTGGTGCCACAAAGATGTATCAAGATATGAAGAAAGATTATTGGTGGCCGGGTATGAAGCGTGACGTGATGGAGTATGTGAGTAAGTGCCTTACTTGCCTACAGGTGAAGGCGGAACACCAGAAGCCGTATGGGAAGATCCAACCTTTGGATATACCGGAATGGAAGTGGGAGCACATCACCATGGATTTCATTACGAAACTGCCCCGTACTCCGAAAGGATACGATGCCATATGGGTGATTGTTGACCGCTTGACGAAGAGTGCTCACTTCCTATAGATCCGCGAGACATATTCATCCGAGAGATTGGCTGACCTGTTCATCAAGGAGATTGTAACTCTTCATGGTGTGCCGATGTCTATTGTGTCTGATTGTGACACCCGGTTACATCTAAATTCTAGAAGAAATTCCATGATGCTATGGGGACGAGGTTACATATCAGCACGGCTTATCATCCCCAAACTGATGGTCAGTCTGAGAGGACCATTCAGACGTTGGAGGACATGCTTCGGGCATGTGTAATCGATTTTGGTGGAAGTTGGGATGATCACTTATCGTTAGCTGAATTCTCATACAACAATAGCTATCATGCCAGCATTGGTATGCCACCATATGAGATGCTATACGGTAGGAGATGCAGAACACCCGTTTGTTGGAGTGACATTGGTCAGAAAGAGTTGGGAAGCGTCGAGGTAATCGAAGCTACGACAGAGAAGCTTGAAAAGATTAAAACCTTCATGAAGGCAACCAAAGATAGACAGAAGTTGTATGCCGATAAACGACGTAGACCAATTGAATTCCAGGTGGGTGATCGGGTTATGTTGAAGGTCTCACCTTGGAAGGGTATCATCAGATTCAGGAAGCGGGGCAAGTTGAACCCAATATATATAGGCCCTTTCCGAATCATTGCTCGAGTAGGAGAGGTGGCCTATAGATTGGAGTGGCCAGATGAGTTAAGTGGAATTCACCCGACATTCCATGTATCTCATTTGAGAAAGTGCGTAGCTAATGAAGACATGATTGTTCTATTGGAGGACATTGAAGTTGATGAAATGCTCAATATGTGGAGCAACCAGTGGCAATCATCGATCGTAAAGAGAAGAGGTTGAGAAATAAAGTGGTTCCTCTTGTGCGTGTACAGTGGAAGCACAGGGAGGGATCCGAATCTACGTGGGAAACTGAGGAGGAGATGAGGCAGCATTATCCTCGTCTGTTTGAGGAATAATAGGTTTCGGGGAAGAAACCTATATAAGGGGGGTGGACTTGTAACACCCGGTTATTTTTAAAAACACAAGAATAAAGAATAAAAGAAATAAAGGCAATTCAGTACAAGCAGAGGGACTAAAAGTGTAAAAAGGACAAAAATCTTTGAAAAGTTGTGTAAAGGTGAGCATGGCCGCCCACCCTCACTTCACATCATCATCTTCACCTGGTTTTAGAGAGAGAGAGAGCAGAGAAACTCTCGGCTAAAGAAGAAGAAGAAGAGAAGTGAATTCAAGGTAAGAATTCAAGGTTTTCATATATTTATGACGGGTTTTATCCCGGTTATATGCTTATGTGCTTATGTGTTTGTGTGTGTGTGTTCGTGTGTGTGTATTGGTGTGTTTTTAGGTGTTTGAACTCATTGCAAGCGGGTTAGAAAGGAAGAGAACACCCAAGTTGCACTAGGTGAGTTCTAGACCCTGGTTCTTACTTGTTTTAAACTATCTTTGGGGCTGAAAATGTATTAAAATGTTTTTGCAAAGTTTATGTATGTTACCCGTATGTATTATGCTTGTTAAATGTTGAATTCTTGAATGTTTATAGGTTGTTCATGCTTAGAATAGTCATGTTAAGCTTAGAACAGATGGGTTTGATGAATGTGTATGAAAAACATGCTAAGAACAAGTTACACAGAAGGTTCATACGTCTGAAAATGCCTTAGAAAGATTTAAGTGTAGTCCATGTGCCCAAACAGTAGCCCATGCGCCTAAAATTACCTTAGAAATGTTTACGTACAGCCCATGCGCCTGAACAGTGGCCCATGCGCCTAGAAATGTTAGCTAGACGACTAAGTGTAGGCCCATGCGCCCCAATAGTGCCCATGCGCCCAAGTGGCTCATGCGCCTAAGTGTCCATGCATCTGAAGTACTCATGCGTCTAAGTGTTCATACGCACAAAAAGTGCCCATGCACCTGAATAGTTCATGCGCCTAAAGTGAAAATGTTTAAGTGTTGGCTGATGCGCCTACATAGTGATGAAACGCCTGAACAGGGCTCATGCGTCCAAATAGTTCCTATGTACCTAACACTTAGAAAATTTTACAGAGTTTTCTAGGAGTCTGTGCTTTAGGGTTTTGACCAGAGTTGACTAGGGCTTAGTAATGATGATGTTCCATGCATGTTATGATTACATATGATGTTCCTTATTATTATTATTGTTAAATTATTATTACTTATAATATGTGACTTTACGTGGCATGTTATTATCGTAACGTAAAGTATCTAGTGATAATAAAGTGAAAGAGCAATAAAGAAATGAAGAGGAACATTAATGAAAATGTTAACAAGTCTTGCAAGCTCATAGGAGGGACACGGCCGTGTTGTCGTTAGCTCAACTGTGCTGCGGGTTAGCTACCCTATTGTGAACACAGGGCCAATCAATTGAGATTGGCAGGACCCTTGTAGCGTAACCTGGGTGATTGGGTCGGCCTTGTACATAGTATACAGAACCCTTTCGGGGGATACAATTGACCCTTTCGAGGGATATAGATGGCCCATCACCTGTTTTCCATCGTGCACATAGTTGGGGTATTGCTCATTGGTCCCCATAGACAGTGAAAAATAAATATAACATAATGCAGAGTAAACAAGGCATACAGTAAAGAGATAAAGTATTACCTGATTGTATAGTTAATGCGTGCTCACGTATAAAGAGATGAAGTTTTCATGAACAGAGTATTTTCATATGTATACCTACAGAAAGTATTTTATTACTTATAAAACTAGAGCTCACTTAGCAAAGCTGATTTTTATACATTTTCAGTTGACAGGTAATTATTGCTGAGGATGGCACGAGGGTGAAGCTACTCGGCAGTGAAAGACTGACATCCATTCGTACTTTATGTTGCTGTTGTTTTGTAATACAGTAAAACAATTCTTTTGTAACCGGTTAAATAGTGCTGTATTGCTCAACCACAGTGGTTTAAATGAAATGAATGGTTTTTGATAAACTAATTCCGCTGCTTAAGGTTGTATAGTTATAATGTTTAATGTTTTAATTGCTGTGAATGACCGACTGTGAGGTTCTCGAGAACGGGGCCTTACATTTGAAGAAGAAGACAATTTTATTTCAATAATAACATTTATATAGGTTTATTTTTAATTATTTAGGAGGTCGAGATGTCCGGTTATAAGACTTTAGACCTTTCCTTTAGTGTCATGGAAATTCTTTGTTTGACATTTGTGATAGTAACATCTCAGCCTCTCCTAGTTGGGATGTTACATTATTGTACCCAAAAGGTTCATTAAAAATACAAAAACATAGGTATTGTTTTACTCCCATCGAAAACATCATATTATTATGCAGAGTTCTTCTCACAACTTGCCCGGTATTCAGCCACAAGCTTGGAGAAATAAGAATCATCTTCCAATAGCTTTGAAGGGTCATCATACTCCACCATTTCCCCTACAAATCAACAAGGTCAAATGCACAACATTTTAAAGTATAGGTCCAAAAATATAAAGGTCAAACTGATGGTAAGTAGCCCATAATGTATTTTAAATTTGCGCGACCTCCTAAACTGAAACCAAAGAAACAAATCAAACGTGTTGAAAATCACCCACAATGAAGTTTCAAACATATTTGACCTCCTAAACTGTCTTGTTGTAATATATATATATATATATACACACACACCATATATATATATATATATATATATATATATATATATATATATATATATATATATCATATTTAACACAAGTGTTATTTGTAAAAGAGCGAGAAAAAGGTCTGTAGGTCATCACTAGCGAGTTCAGCATATACAAAATTTTTTCCCTTTTGACCTCTTAGGTGATTGGTGAAAACCAACCCAAGTGCTTAACCTGTCTGTTTTTGTCACCTCTACTTGTTGGTTTTATTTAAAATGTAGTAAAAATTTCTTCTATTAACATTGAAGCAACAACATACCAAAAGAGAGAACCATGACCTTGTCACTATCTATAACTGTTGGAACTCTATGAGCTATGGTTATGACAGTGCAACTTGAGAATTCTTCCCTTACGATTCTTTGAAGAATGACATCTGTTGCTGAATCAATGGATGCGGTTGCTTCATCGAGTACTAAGATTTTGTTTCTCCGAAGTAGCACTCTTCCTAAACAAAATAATTGTTTTTGTCCGGCACTCCAATTCTCTCCTTCATTACTCACTAAGAATGAATTAGTGATCAAATTCAAGTATTAGATTTTGTTAGCATGATATAACCATGATGGAATCATACAATTGACTAACCTGATGAATCTAGTTGATTCGAAAGACAACTGATGGTACTTTTTAGCTGACACTTCTCCAGTGCCTGGAAATTCATTTAAACCATGTAGGTTATTACATAAAGATTGTAAAGATAAAGGTGACAAATGGGCAACAAGTCAAAGGTGTTAACTTTTTAGTTGATGAAAACATGTAGGGATAGGTGTAGTTGTGGAGGGGGGATGACCCGAAACAATTTTGGTTGAACTTTTATTTACTTATTTATAAATAAATAGTAGGGTGACCCATGCTATGCATGAGATTGTAAAATTTGAAAATACTAATTATGATTATTTATACGTTGTATTAATCAACTGTAAAAAATTCACATGTGAAATGCTGATAAAAAGTATAACATAAAGAAATAATGTTAGAAAATGAATCCTTGAAATATAAGAAAAGAATAGTGAATATTTGAAAGGTAATTTTTATTAAAGTTAAAGTGTTATATTGTAAATTGGTTAAAAGAAAATAAAAAAATTCTTTTAAGTTTAAGAGATTAAGTGTAAATTTGACTTAAACCTAAGAGTATAAGTTATATAGTATAATTGTTATAAATTTAAGTATTCAAATGAAATAATATTAGATTAAAAGTATATTTAGTTATAAAGCATATAAAATGTAAATATAGATTCAAATATTAATATAAATATAATAAATAAAATAATACAATTAATTAAATAATCTAATATGTATTAATAAAGAGAAATTTATTAAATGGGAGTAAATTAGGATTTATTGCATCAAACACTTGTACTCTATGCTTATAAAATGTTTTAGGTGTCTTAAATTTTATGCAAAATTACAAATATATCCATCTAAAATGCTTTATATGTAGTATAGATATAGATATAGATATATAGATAGATAATTGTTTCAAATATGACTACAATACTTAGGTTATTTCAATAATAATCTGATATGATTAAATTTGATATGATCTAATTTATTAAGATTAAAAAAGTCTTTTTAAATTGTAATATATTATAGCAACTTTCGACCAACAATATTATTCGTTAAAGAAAAACACAACCCAAGTAGACTCGTTCATAAGTAAATGGACGGAAAATGCATCTCTAGCATAGAATTAGGAAGATTAGAATAAATAATGTTGTTACCTTCCATATCTCATCATCTGAATGAAGTCTAAGCGGGTCTAAATTTGTTCGAATACTACCTCTAAAAAGGGTGGGTTCTTGTGGGATGACACTTAGTTTCATCCTCAGATCTTTAAGTTTAATTGTGCAAATGTTTATGCCATCTACAAGAATTCTTCCGCTATCAGGTTCTACCAAACGAAATAATGCTGTTATTAGTGTGGTTTTGCCACTTCCCGTCCTTCCGACAATGCCTACCCGAGTCCCTTCTACGAATGTACAAGTGATTCCTTTGAGAACCAGAGGCGTGTTTGGACGATATCTCAACTGTAATAACAAGCACATGACCATTGATTAAGATGTGCACATGGCAAGATGGTTTGGTTAGGTAATGCTCAAAAGGGTTCATATTTTTATTACAGGTCAAGTGGGGTTGTATAACCACCTAAAAGTACCTTGTCTATTTTTAGGGAAAATATTTTATGGCATGCATTAACTATCATTGCAGAACTATCATATTACATTTAATAATCTTAATACATGAATAAAATCTTTTAGGATGTTAAATGCATTAAAAAAGTAATAAGCCAAGTTAGGTTGATCTAAAGCTTATTTTTATTCATTTTTAGGAAATAAATTTGTAAGAAGGAATGTGGTGATTATTATTACAAAACTATATTATTAGAATAATAGTTTAATCTTTGAATAGAACCATTTAAAAAGTAATATGCATAAGTAGACCTTAAGCAACTTAAAACCGTTTTGACCCATTTGCTTATTTTGAGAGGCTTCCTTCTAGCTTTTATTCGACATGTTTAAAATAAAAGACAATACAAGCCAACCCATTATAGATTTTGTGGGACTTTCAACCGTTTGATCTATTTGTTTGATTTGATCAATTTGAAATAAAAAACAACTGAAATTAACCAATACCATCTCTAACACGATCTATAAGTGTTATAGTCTAAAAAGCATTAGCGCCATGATCATGAATTTCTTCAATAGAAAGGTGAAAAAGTTTTTGATTTTACCTTTAGATCTTCAAACTGTATCTTTCCATTAGAAGGCCAAGATGATGGTGGTCTATTGTTCCCCACAATCGCTGGTTGCTCAGGTGGGATATGCATGAATTGTTTGATTCTTTCTATTGATATGATGTAATTGGCTAAGCTACAATACCATCTAGTAAAGAACACTTGTGAACTTGATAGCGCCAATGCATAAGATAGAGAGAGACCAACCAACCCTATAATAAGACCAGCTTTATTGCATATACATGACTTAAAATCTTAGTGTTTAATGTAACCAACTTTCAAACCTCACAAAAAATAAATGCATCAAAATCTATCAAACTTGGTACACATTTAAATTGTGTGTATGGAACTTAAGAAATTCAATTTTGATTTAATAATTTTTAGAGTGAATTGTCGTTTTTCTTCCTATGGTTTAATCATATTTGCTACTTTCATCCAAAAAGGTTTTTTTCTTACATTTGTCTCCCCAAAATTTGACAAAGTTGTTATTTTCATCCAAAAACATGAATTCTGTGGTAAAATTTTTTATTAACAAGTAAATATAAATTAGGATTTCGTTTCTATATAAAAATTTATGTAAGTACCCAACGATGAATATTTAACTTTTTAAAACAATGGATCTAATATTTTTGGATGAAAATTGCAATATTTCCAAACCTTAAGGAGGCAAATATAAGAAACAATATTTTTGGATGTAAATGACAAATATTACCAAACTACAGGAAGAAAAACGAAAATTGACCCTAACTTTTAAAAACGTATAGTTTAACCTCAATTTTTACTATTGGCTGAAACCACTACATGATGTTTGACCATTTGAATAGGCAAACTGGCAAAATAAAAACAACAAAAATATACCTAAAACACATAATAAAGGTATGTTTTGAAATTTGATACATCAGAACGGATGCTGTGAAGTTCGCTGCATACAATTCAAATAGGTAACATGTTTGATACATTTTGGAGTGGTTAAACCCATAAAAAGGTGTAAAGTTGGATGCATTGTCATGTATAAAAGTTTAAAAGTTCGTTACATCAAACATAGTTTTTAAAGTTAAGTACACCAGAAAGAAAGTTGCAGTAATTTTGTTTGCAATCATATTTAATTAACACACATTATAATTTGGACAAAAGCTGTATAACGTCAACCCAACATGTTTTAACCATTGCCCAATCGGCCCACCTATCACCTCTAGATATATGACAAATATACCTGAAGATATGGAGCCTTTTCGAGTAGTGTAAACTAGGAAAAAAACAGTTGTGATTAGGGTTAAGTTTGAAAAAGCTTCGGTTCTCAAAATCAACCATTCTAATGTTGCATTTGAGAAAATCAACGTACTTGAATCTCTATCCACCAATTTTAGGTATTCTGCAAAAAATCTATCTTGCATTTTGAATGCTCTTATTGTTGCAACTCCAAGTGATGTTTCAGATGCATAATTCATCACAGGTGCTTTTGTTGTTCCATTGATTCTCATTAGTTCCCTTGCAGTTGGCTGATAATATCCCTGAAGTTTAGACTATATGTTATGTCGGCACACATGCCTAATATCAACTTGTGCAATGGTACAAAATCAAACTAGTACCGAAAATTTGTTGATATTAGTTACGGTTCATTGTAATTATCTTTGCCATAAGTAAGATATATATATGATTTGATAAGGTTTCCTTTGTAATTATCCTAATTGTATTTCTATATATGTTGGATTAATAATAGTACATAGTATGTTACGGACTTTTCATTATTTGATAGTTTAGTCTCAAATTGTAACACGAACTAGGCTTAAACTTTGGCCAACTGATTTCAGTTTTATTATTATTTTTTTTATAATTATCAAAGTGACGTTATTTTAGCAAAGTACAAAGTAATCATTTAATCTTTAACATTTGTATTAATGGTGATCACCTGTACGTATTTTAAGGCCACGATGGCAAAGATGGCTACAATGAGAACTTGACGAGTCACTGAAGCCATAATACCAATTGTGACAAGAAATTCGATACCAGTAGTAACATAGGCAATCGAAGTCGGGATGTCAAAATCAACTACATTCATATCAGACGAGACCTGCATGAACAATAGATTAGTGACCAAAAGTGTTTTTCTGCACACAACTACACTTCTATTTTTACATATCCAAATGATACAGGAAAATGAACTCGTTTTTTTTCGGTAACCATGAGAACCCATGACTCGAAAACTCAACTTACATTGCACAATTAAGTGGCCTCAAATTAAGGAGGTTTATTACGTAAAACCAGTGGAATCTAGATTCAAATATGAGGGAAATGGACTCTTACCCTTGTTAGAATCCGTCCAATGGGAGTAGAGTCAAAGAAGACCATGGGAGCAGTGAAAATCGAATCAGTGAACTTACGAAAAAATGATTTAGAAGCTTTTAATCCCAGAAGTGCAGCAAAAAGTGATCTCAAATACACAAAGAAGATGCTTGTAGTCGAAAGCAAAGTGTACACACTAATCAACATGACATTGGTGATTTTAGTAATTTCAATACCAAATGCTAGCCAATAACTTGCTGCTGCCTGAAGAGCGATAAAGCCAACATGAGTTATGACACATAAAGTAAAAAACCATAATCCTTCTGAGATGACAATGTAGTCTAAGAATGTCTTCCAACCAACATTCCCTGTCTCTTTTTGTTCTTCTTCAGTCAATTGTACTTCTAAGCACGTTGTCGATACCTTTTCTTTGATGTTCTTTTTACCGCGCCCACTTTTATTTTCGGCGTTAAGGCGTTCGCTTTTATTTTCAGAAGTTGAGGTATCTAAACTTGTAATGGCATCTTTATGAGCATTCACTAGCTGTTCGAAAATTGTCCCTGCCATTAAGAGATCCATATAGTTTCCTGATTGTGTAACTTGACCATCTTGCATAACCTTTAAGCAAAACCATCATACACAACTGGTTAAATTGATTAAAAACCGTATATTTCACATATATTTTTCAGAAGGTTTGAATATCATATGTATCCTTTTAAATCTCGAAGTATCATATTTATGCTTTCTAAACATAAGAGAATTCCTTGGTTTTAATTAATTGAATGAATGAAGAAATTATTACGTGGTGTGATGATTCAAATTAACATTAATGTTTTCATATTGGGTTATTTATTGAAAAAGACTCTTAGGAGTAGTTGATGTTGTTTTGTTTATTTTCGAATAGATAAATTATAAATCTTTTGATGTTTGAAAGGGAAAAATACTATATTATACAATTTAGAAAGTTGTATATAAAGTTTAAAACCTTAGAAGGATATATGATTTCCATAATGTTTAATTCTCATTACCAGAATATTATCAACACATGAAAGAAACTCCATTTGATGAGTCACAAGCATGACAGTTTTACCCTCAAGGCATGTCATAACACAATCCTGAAACAAAAGATTCAAAATGTAATATCTAGATATGTTGGGAATCAGTGTGTTGTTAAAGTAAAAATAATTAAATAACGTTCCCATTTATTGTATAAGGAAATCACTTTCCGTATTGTTGAGAACCCTCGATCGAGGATCAATCATTGATGAACAATAGATAAGAGTATGCACAAAGATGTGCAACGACTCGGTGAAACACTAAATCGAACAACACAAAACAACTCACACACAAACATTGAAATTTAACACATTCAAATGACAAATCTATTGGGTATTTATACCCTACAATTAGCGGTTAACAACTTATAAACCTAACATAACAAACCCTATAGTTCCTGCTAATTACAATCTGATTTTGACTTTTATATTTGATGGTTTGACTTGATTAAGGATTAATCTTAATTAATGTATTTCAACCTTTGGATGCTTGTTTGGGTATCACGAAATGATCACTTTGGGATAATATAGGATATAAACAACTAGGCCTTACAAGTTGCTCGAAGGCCCATGTCTATATTAAATCTCATGTTGAATTTTTGTGGTGATTTTTATAGTTTTTGTTCATATTTTAAGGATATTCATTTAGGCTTATAGTAACAATTCCTAACTTAACTGGAAGGTTTTAATTTGAAAATCCAGTTACAATAAAATATAGAGAAATAAAAAAGGTAAAGAAGAAAGCAGATCTATTTGCAAGAATGCCAAATAAGAAGGTGAATCTTACATTGAAGAGACTTGCTGCAGTGTGTGCATCTACTGCACTCAAAGGATCATCTAGAAGATAAATGTCAGCATCATTGTACACTGCTCTCGCGAGTTGAATCCTTTGCTTTTGACCCCCACTCAAGTTAACCCCTCTCTGGCCTATTTCTGTTAAATCTCCATGGTTAAAAGCTTCAACATCTTTATCCAAAGCACACGCTTTTATGACTTTTTCGTATTTATTTCTAACCATAGGTTTTCCATATAATATGTTATCTTGAATTGTACCACTTTGAATCCAAGTTGTTTGGCTAACATAAGCAATTGATCCAAAAACATCCACCTGGAAACAAAAATATAAATCTTGGAAAATGAACTATATATAACTAGCATGCATTTATTGTTGGAATAATCTTGACGGGTCACCGGGTCATAAAGTTGGAGCTTTATATTCAGGTCAAATGGGTCAAATTCAGCAGGAGTTTTATTTAGTCACATGTGGTATTTATGTTCAAGGTTTGAAGAAATCAAATGGCATTATACGTGGTAGTTAAGATTTTCTAATTTGTAGGATGTAGTGGGTGAGTTTGAGATCCCACGTTGCATGAGTCTATTTGCTATATATGTACTTCCATTTTCATAAATGAAGTAGAGTTGAAGTGTGAGTTATTTATTTTCTCTTGTACGTGAGTTTGTATGTGTTTAATTGGGGACTGATCCAACATTTTGGTATCAGAGCCTAGTGCTTGGTGTTTGCCGGTTTGAGAGTCGTCTTCGAGAGAAAAGCAACCCTTGGTTGTAGGGCAGGAGACGAGAAATAAACAGTGCAGTGAGGAAGTACTGGACATAAAAAAGGAGACGACATCGAAGGCAGAAAAGGGTTCTAATTGAACCGAGAAATGTGGCTGATCTTTGTGATCGTGTGTACAAGCCTGTGTGGCTGTTTTGAGTGCTTTGATGAAGAGGTTCTGCGTGAACCGAACATCATTCTGAGTGAGACTGAAGAATCGATCTGTGTGACAGTGAAGGGTTCTGGGTGAGCCGTACAAGATTCTTATGTGTGAACCGATTGAGGAGAAATCAAGACAAGTGTTCTGCGTGAAAGAGAAGAGGAGATTCCATGTGAATTAATAGAGAAGAAGATATTGATACGATTGATCGAAAGAAGAGTTGAAGATCTGTGTGATCGAACCTATGAGCTTAAAAGAAAACAAACTTAATGAGCCAATCGGTACATAGGTTTGATAACCTTACCCTAACGCTCATTGTGGTCATTCTCGGGTTATCAACTTATTTTTACAAAAATAAACCTATGAGCTTTGAAATTTGATCTGAGGTAATTACAAATACAAGCAAAAAATGTAAAAGTGATTATTTTGACCCTTTTACATATAAATGGGTCGCTTTGGATTTTGTTTTTATTAAAAATATAAAAATGTCCTACAATCATTGTCTTATTGGTTCCCCACTATATACGTATTCCTATTATTGTGTTTCCATGTTTGAAGTTTTTGTCTTTGTATTTATTTCTTGTTTTTGTTCTATGTATTCATAGAAAAATATATGAAATAGATGACAATCTTTTACCATCAGTTTTAAGATAGTATCAGAGCGGTTCAAACAGTAAGACACAAGGTTAGTGGTTGTTACCATGGCAGGCGACGATGAAGGCACGAAGAAGGCCGATAGTGGTATGAAGAAGGAAGGTTCACCGGACATCAACTCTCCTTTCTACATCCATGCTTCGGATTACCCGAAACAAATGCATGTCAACGACACCCTCACGGACCACAACTACGCTGATTGGTCCCAAGAGATGTTAAATTTCCTCTTTGCTAAGAACAAAGTTGGATTTGTTGATGGTACATTGAAGAAACCCGAAAAGACAGCCACCGATTACATGGCGTGGATGCGTTGTGACGCTATGGTAAAGGGTTGGCTCACGGCGACCATGGAAAAAGACATCAGGGGTAGCGTGAAATATGCCAACACCGCCTCTGAAATCTAGTCAGATTTACGTGAAAGATTTGGGAAGGAAAGCGCCTCCCATGCTTACGAGTTGAAGCAAACACTCTCTAACACACACCAAGGTGGGCAGTCGGTCTCGGCCTATTACACAAAGCTGTGCGCTCTTTGGGACGAGATCGAATCTGTGCTACCAGCTCCTCGTTGCACCTGTGACAAATGTTCATGTGAAGTCGGCAAAAGGATGAACGAATTGCGAGAAGAGGAGAGATTATACAAATTTCTGATGGGTTTGGACACTGACTTTGTAGTAATTAAAACCTAAATCCTTGCCATGAATCCTACACCAAGACTAGGAAATGCCTATCACCTTGTTGCTGAAGATGAAAGACAAAGGATGATCACAGGTGAGAAGAAAACGCCCACCGAAAGTGCTGCGTTTAAGGCTTTCAAACTGGTCCGGCGTGAGAACATTGCAAGTCAAAATAAATTTGCACAAAAGGATCAAAAACGTGGAGACATGGTCGAGCAATGCACTCACCGTGGAAGAAATGGGCACAAGCAAGAAGGGTGTTTCAAGATTATCGGTTATCCAGATTGGTGGCCGGGTAAAATGAAACCGAAAGCATCTCATGTTGCCACTGATGCTAGTCCCATACCGGGTCTCACAAAGGAACAATATCAAGTTTTTTTGAAACATTTCGCAGGAAAACGATGTCAAAGATGGTAGTGTTCGAATGGCTAATATGGCAGGTAAAAGGGGTTGGGATAACGACTGGGTTGTGGATTCTGGTTCAACAGAACATATAAACAATGATGAATCAATTCTTAATAATAAAATATATTGCTCAAATGAAGAACCCGTTCTCATCCCTAATGGCAGTGCCATACACGTGAAAGGAAAAGGGGAATGCCATCTAGAAGGGGGGGCTAAACTAAAGGGAGTTCTTTATATCCCTAAATTTTATTGTAACCTTTTGTCAGTGAGTAGATTAACCAATAATCTTTAATGCTCCATAACATTTTTTGCGGATTTTTGTGTCATGCAGAAGTTTCACACGAGGAGCTTGATTGGTGCGGGTAAATGCAGAAAAGGTCTATACCGAATGGGGTTGTTTAATGGCGAAAGAAAAGCGATGATGACTACGGGAAATACTTGGCATAAAAGGTTGGGACATGCATCAAAAGATAAGCTTGTTGCAATTGATTTTCTTAAAAATATTACTTTAGACAAATTTTGTGACTCATGTTCTAAGGCCAAACATACAAGACTTCCTTTTTCAAATAGTTTCATAAAGACAAATGGTTGCTTTGAGTTGATACATTATGATGTTTGGGAAAAGTATCGTACCTCGTCCTTCTCGGGGGCAAACTATTTCTTGACTATTGTTGACGATTATAGTAGAGCCATTTGGTTATTTCTCTTAAAATACAAACATGAAGCTAGCAAGTGGTTAAATATTTTTTGCAATATGGTAAACACTCAATTCGGAAGCCATATCAAAAAGGTTAGATGTGACAATGGGGGGGGGGGGGGGGGTTCACGTCTAACGATATGGCTAATTTTTATAATGACCGGGGGATCTTACTTGAGACCACTTGTTCGCACACACCCCAACACAATGGAGTTGTCGAACGGAAACACCGTCACATTCTCGAAGTTGCTCCATCCCTTAGATTTGAAGCAAATTTACCAAAGAGGTTTTGGGGTGAGTGCATTTTGATTGCCGTTTACATTATTAACCGATTGCCATCAAAGGTTATTAATGGTAAAACTCCCTTTGAGTTGATTTACGACCAAAAACCCGATTATGACAATATGCGAGTTTTCGATTGCTTGGCGTACTATCGAAATACCGACACAAAAAGAGATAAATTTGAAGAAAGAGGGAGGCCTGGAGTATTCATGGGCTACCCACAAGGAACAAAAGGGTATAAATTTTTTGACATCAAAACAGGTAGAATCATAATCTCTAGAGACACCAAATTTTTTGAAGAAAAATTCTCCTTCAAAAGTGACGATTTGTTTTATGAAGTAGATGCTCTTGATCCTTTGAACAAACCTATTTGTGATGAAGTTAAAAACAATATGGAACCCACTATTGATGAACTCCATATTAATGAAGGCACATCAAATGAGGAACTTGATAAAAATAGTGAAACAAATAAACCTAGTGGAACTAATGCCAATGTCAGTTCTGTTTCAAATGAAAATGAGGCCGAAGATCTTTTGATCCAGGTCTTAGGCCCAACAGAAGAGATTGCTAGAAATAATAAGGTTCAACGAGCTATTCCCAAGCCTGCCCGAGATAAACAAAACAGGTCTCAACCGGCTCATTTAAGTGACTATCACGTGAAGCTTCCCCCATTGGTTGACCATGCAAAACCCGCACCAAGTGAAGCATCCTCAACAGTACACCCCTTATCTAATTTTGTGTCATATGAAAAGTTTTCTAGATCTCACAAAGCTTTTTTAGTGGCCATTACTTCTAGTAATGAGCCAAGAAATTTCAATCAAGCTTTCCAAGACGAAAGATGGAAATAAGCAATGAAGAAAGAGATACGAGCTCTTGAAGAAAATGACACGTGGACGCTAGTTGACCTTCCAAATGGAAAACGCGCTGTTGATTCGAAATGGGTTTATAAAATAAAATACAAACCAAATGGAGAGGTGGAACGGTACAAAGCTCGTCTCGTTGCAAAAGGGTTTACACAAATGGAGGGGGTTGATTATCATGACACATTTGCCCCGGTCGCAAAGTTGGTTACTGTTAGAACACTTTTGGCCGTGGCTGTCGAGAAAAGATGGGTCATCAACCAACTAGATGTCAATAATGTCTTTCTACATGGGGATCTAAATGAAGAAGTTTACATGAGGTTGCCACAAGGTTTTGCGAAAGAAAATGACACAAGAGTTTACAGGTTGAATAAATCTATCTATGGTTTGAAACAAGCATCTCGAAATTGGTACCAAAAGTTTATGTCATCTCTTCTTGAGCTTGGCTTCAAACAGTGCAAAACAGATTACTCTATTTTCATCTTCAAGAAAGATGCGTGTTTCGTGGCAGCACTTATCTATGTGGATGATGTCATTATTGTGGGGAATGATGCTGAGAAAATACAACACACTAAGGAAGAACTTGACAAACATTTTAGCATCAAAGATTTGGGCCTTTTAAAATACTTTCTCGGTATAGAAGTTGCTCGTACCTTTGAAGGCCTCGTTCTAAGCCAAAGAAAGTATATTATGGATATTCTTGAAGATTGTGGACTAAAAGGTTGTAAACCTAGCCCATTTCCTTTCTAGCAGAATTTAAAGTTTGATAGAAAGTGTGAAGAATCCAAAGCTGATGCTAGTCGATACCGCCGTTTGGTAGGCCGTCTCCTCTACTTACAGGCTACTAGACCCGACATTGCTTATTCTGTAAATGTGCTAAGCCAGTTTGTGGCTGACCCGAAACAAAGTCACATGGATGCAACATACCGAGTGTTACGATACCTAAAGGGAACAGCTGGGCAAGGAATTCTTTTACCTCGAGACGGTGGTTGTAATCTCACCACGTATTGCGACTCTGATTGGCTTGGCTGTCCTTTTACCAAGAGATCTAGAACGGGATATTTTCTCCTTCTTGGACGTGCTCCCATATCATGGAAGACAAAGAAGCAAAATGTGGTATCACGTTCCTCTGCCGAAGCAGAATACAGATCCATGGCTTCCACGGTTAGCGAAGTTTTATGGATGCGGTGGCTTCTCAAGGAGCTAAACATCAATATTACTGAACCAACTTCTCTTTCTGTGACAATCAGGCAGCCAGGCACATTGCTAATAACCCCGTTTTCCATGAACGAACCAAACATGTAGAGATGGATTGTTACTTCGTTCGGGAGAGAGTTGAGTCTCAAGAAGTTTAACCCCTGTGCATTGACACTAGCATGCAAATTGTGGATCTACTCACAAAAGGATTGGGCACTCAACAACTTAAGTCTTTACTTGACAAGTTGGGAGATAGAAATTTACACGTTCCAACTTGAGGTGGATTATTAAAAATATTAAAAATATTAAAAATATCCTACAATCATTGCCTTATTGGTTCCCCACTATTTACGTATTCCCATTATTGTGTTTCCATGTTTGAAGTTTTGGTCTTTGTATTTATTTCTTGGTTTTGTTCTATGTATTCATAGAAAAATATATGAAATAGATGACAATCTTTTACCATCAGTTTTAAGAGTTTTATCAATACTTAAAAAAAACAAACTAATACATATAAGTTCCAAAAGTTGTTTGTGTATTCATTATAATACATTAATTTATTTGAAAATAAGTTTTTGCTGGTCGACCCAACCTTGGCAGTTTCAACCCATTGACCTGCTGCCAAATTACAAATTCATCCCCATATAGAGAGAAAGGGTCAAGCTAGTTTTTTCTTTATGTTTCTAGAAATTTAAGTGGGATAAAAAAATCTACCAATAAATACAACCAATATATGAACTCACTGTTCCTGAGGTTTTGGATATTTCTCCAAGAATAGCATATAACATAGATGATTTTCCAGCACCAACTGACCCACAAACTGCAACTTTCTGCCCACATTTAACTTCAAGATATACATCCTTAAGCGTTGGAATAGACGATTCGGGATCCCATGAAAAAGTCCCATTTTTTATTCTAATACAGTAATCTGATCTCTCCATTTCTTGGTCTCTTTTCCCTAAATCATTTAGTTCATCATCAATTAAGAAAGAATTAATCCGGTCAATCGACACGTTGACTTGGATTAATGCAGAAATTGCTTCGGGCAAAGACCTTACGGGTTCAGACATAGTTCTTAGTGCTGCCAAAATTGTAAAAACAGTGGCAGAATCTAAGGGGGCACTTCCCAAAAACACACATCCAAAAAGTATGAATGATGAAACGAGTGTTGGCGACGTCCAATACAAAATCGTGGCATAAATCTTCTTGAATTGAGCTTCAGATAACCAACTGAATTCGACTTCTCTATAAGATTCAATCATTTCTTTGAACTTTTCTTCCCAAGACTGTAACTTTATAACTTTTATGTTGCTTAAGATCTCAGAAGTTGATCTTATTCTCTTATCCTGAGCCACCATGAATTCTGATTGACACTTCTTGATAGCTTTTGCGTATGGTAAATTAAGAAGCGTGCATAGGATTAGAGGGACTAGACCGGGGAATACGCCTGTTCCTACTATGGAATACAACACACCAACAGCTAGACATAACTGAATGAAACAAGACCAGCACACATGAAACCACATAGGAAATTCAACCATTCTATAAGCATCAACTGCGATGTAATTCACAACTTCACCCGCAGAATGCCGTTTCTTTCCTAAATTAGAAAGTTTAAGTTGTTTTTCATACACTTTCACCATTAAAGCTGACCTCATTCGCATACCAGTTCTTCTTGCAATGAAGAAAAATTGTCTGTGACCCAATGACTCAGTCACTTTAACTAAAATTAAACACCCCAGTAAGAACAACCCTTGATGTAAATCTTTGACTTTGTCGTTTATATAGTCGACAAAAGCATAGAGTAGCAAGGGACTAGCCACAACAGCTATGGTCCTAAGAAAGACACAAACTCCTGATAGAACCATCTCTTGGAAGTAAACTTTGGCTAGTGTTTTAAGAACCATGTTAGCATTGTTTAAGGTTTGTTCGGTTCGATGTAATTCCCATGCTTTTGTGAAGTTTTCATGGGCAGTCGCGGCATGGTCTATGGACTCTAGGGATGGAATATCTTCAAGATCTAATGGCCTTTTGTAACCTTTTGCAAGCAATGGGTTTACCCAAGAAAACAGCAATTTGCTGAAGAAAGTAGGTTGTTCTAGTTGGCTTGTAGTTTCATGAACCAATAAGGGCTCAGATAAAGTATCATTTCCCCCTGCAAAACATATTAGAATCACAGTATTAGTTTTCAAATGTTTGTTTTAGGAATCAAAAGGATGCATGCACAATAATAGTACTGGATTAGAATCAGATATAACTACTAAACAAATGAGTATCCATTATATTATTACTAACGGATCATACTCTCAAAGATGTACAACGACATTGATAATCTAGTTTTTAAAATTCTTTTTTGGATTTTGGCCTACCCATCATTAATTGATCCGTTGGTACACCGTCAGATTTTTGTCACGTATAACTACTCTCACCGGAGCATAAGAGTGTCACTGACTCACTAGTTTTGAACCGTGTGATAAGATATTTATAAGCATAATGTTTGAGAACAAAGGTTCTTTATATAACCACAAATATAACGAAAACTTACTACACGTCAACAACCAATCTACATCATTTATTTATTTAAAAGTAAAATAAAAAACGTAAAGAAGACCCGGGGGGTGTTTTTTTTGTCATAGTGTTAACTACTTATCCATTACTTTTTGGGAATTCAACATCCAAATTTTTTGTTGTTTTATTTTTAACCCTTGAGGATTGTTAGGGTGGGTTATTGTAAAAGGGATGAAAAAACTAAAAAGTGTGAAAACGCTTATTATCCATTAGATATTAGATTCAAGAGTTAAGAAAATTCGATGACATAATGATAAATATGAAACTTTAAATGATAGATCAATGGTATTTTGGTATTAACCACATTATTAAGTTTCATATTTTTTTAAACTCTCGTAACTTTTACATACAATATTATTATTTTTAAATTACACCATAAAAATAAACGTTTTTTAATCTTTAAAATGCCTATAATTTCGATACATAAAAATGATATTTTTCACGTTATTTCAACTTATTATATAATATTTGTCAGCTTATTATGTAATACTTATTAGATCATTATGCCTAATGTTGATCATTTTGTTATGCATTGTGTTTTAAAAAATGTTGATCTTCAAATAATACAATGTTAAAAATGTAATTTTGTTACATTTTTCAGTTTATTGTGTAATACTGATCGAGTCATTGTGTAATCCTCATAAAACAAGTCATTGTGTATATTGTTAATCATCGAGTCTAGTGCTAGTCACCGTATTACCTATTGTGTCTAATATTAACAATTGTCTTTTTTAAAATAGTGATTTTCACATAACACAATGCTAAAAATACAATTTTTTAACATTTTTTCTGGTTCATTGTGTAATCCTGATCGGTTTATTTTGTAATCATCATCAACGAGCTCATTGTGCAATTGTTAATTTTCAAATCTAGTGTTAATAATTGTATTACCCATTGTGTCTAATATTAATTATTGTGTTATGAATTATGCTTTTTAAAATGATGATTTTCAATAACACAATGTTAAAAATATTTTTTCCCAGTTTATTATGTAAATTAGGTCATTTTATAATCCTCATTAAGCAACTAATTGTCTATTGTTAATCATCGAGTCTAGTGTTAGTCATTGTCTTACACACTTTTGTCTAATGTTAACTATTGCGTTTTTTAAAATGGTGATTTTTGAATAACACAATTCTGAAAATGTAAAATTTTTACGTTCTTTTAGTTTATTGTGTATTACTCATTAGGTCATTATGTAATCATCTTCAAGCAGCTCATTATGTTTATTACTAATCATCGCATCTAGTGCCGGTCATTGTGTTACCACCAATGTTGATCATTATGTTATGAATTGTGATTTTTAAAATGATGATTTTCAAATAACACAAAAATAAAAATGTAAACTTTTTTGTTTTAAATTCATTATGTATTCCTAATCAGATAGTTGTTTAATACTCATTAACTCAGAAGATTACACAATGATTTGACGAAATTACATAATGAGTTAAAAAACGCACAAAAAAACTTTGTTTTTTATATCAAAACTATACGCGTTTTATAGATTAAAAAGTGCTTGTTTTTATGGGGTAATATTAAAAAAATATCGTATGTCAAAGTTATGAATATTTTAAAAAAAACGTAAAACTTGAAAAATGGGAATATTACCATATTTGCCCGTAATCTTATTTTGATCAAAATGAGACGTGTCAATAGCTTAATATTTTTTGCACTTATTGGTCTTACAAAACTTTGTATTTGAAACCTTTCTACATTATTAGCTCTCATTTTTATATGTGGAGTTTAACATCCAAACCCTTTGAAATTTTAACCCTCGAAATCTTTACATATATATTACTCCCCTATTATATATAACTAGACTAAAGACCTGTGTAATACACGGGTTCAATTATAAAAAATGTTTTTAATTAAAAAGGTTCGTAAGTCATAATATTATTGTTAATATTTTTTCTATCGATTTTTATGTTAAATTTTTTAAAATCATTAATATATTATATTAGTAGTTTTTCTTTATCAATGCTTATAAATCTAAACAATGCATAATATAAAATTAAATTAACTTATAAGTAAGAACTTTAGGTAATAATCAAATTATATTGAACATTATAAAATATATAAATATCCAAAAACTTCTTTTATACAAAATTTGGTGTTCTTTTTGTAATTTTATCATCATTATCTAATATTACTAATTTTAATTCATGTCTACTTGTAACTTGAGATAATAAAAAATAGAAATTGAGTCGATGTCAGGGACAAAACATGAAATGCTTACACAAAAGTTTGGACTATTTTTGTGATTTTTAAAGTTTGAGGGCCACACATGCAATTTGTTTAAACCATATGGACCATTTATGTAAATTTCTCTTTTTGTTGACCAAAAAAATAAATCAAGTTTCTTGTTTACATAAATTAAAACTAAATCAAAGTTTTATGATTTCATAAACAAAAACATAAATTAATCAAATTGATGTTAAAAAACCAAAATACTAAAGTTTATATTGAAATCAAATCAAATCCTTAAATCGTACCAACCACTACTACTATTGCAATCGAGATTTGTATATATGAGCATTGAATTGAGACTTTACAGAATAGCTTTTGTTATTTAAAACTTGAGGTGTGAATGATATTAAATAGATCAATGAATGCGTAAAAGGATTAGTGAGTTGAACTTGAAACATAACGTGATTTGAGGTAAATTAAAACCATGATATGCATATAAATTGAAAACGATATAAAATGGTTCATCTTTCCATTTGAAAATCGATATCATGATTTGGGAAAATCAAAACCTTGAATTGATTATTTGAGACCTCTGGTTTAATAAAATATAAAATCGTTTTGGAATAGAAGACGTGTATGGGGTTTCTTCTCCTTTGCATAGGACGAGTGAATTATTCTACCATTTAATTACTTGTTTGAATAAGCAAGAATCCAGCACATTTCAATTCACAATTGTTGGGATAGAGTTAACTTGTTTTTGGATGAAAAAATAATCAACTATAAGTTTATAAGTTGTAATCTTTTTTAATTTTTATTTTGAAATCATCACAATGTCTTTTGTAATGAGTTTTTTTTTCAAAATAGGATTGGTAGAAAATTAATTTAACAAAATGAGTGCTTTAAAAAATATTTACCAAAATGGTTTTTTACTAAAAAGTTAAATTTTCTTATTCATAATATAATTGGATAAAATTATTTTATTTTTACCAATGTTATATAAATAAAATTAAAAGAAAAAAGTTTCAATAAAATACAAATCAATTTAGCATCTCTCATGATTTAAAAAAATGTTTTATAGTTGTTTTTATGAAGGTTTTATTTTTCAATAACGTTTTCTCATAAAAAACTATTAATACTCTTTCATCAGTATTTTTTTAATGTCTATTTATAAAATACTTGTTCTTATATAAAAACGATTTTTTATAAAACTAATTAATTTATGTAATTTTTTTAAAATAACAATATATATTAGATACTTGTTTTAAACATAAATTTTTATATATTAATAATCATTTATATAAGTATATACATAAAAGAAAAAAAACATCGTATACATACAACGTTAGTTTCGCCTTGCGAGTCGGCTCGATCTCGACATATGAAGCTCGGGCTTATAATCATTTATTAAATGAGTCGTAAAATGAGTTCGAGCTTGTTTAAGCTAAGCTTAAGTAGAGTTTTTAGCAAGTCGGTCTCGAGTGGCTAACGAGACAGGGTGACTCGTTTCTCCCCTAATTGTTGCTGGAATTCTATTAGCAACATCCATCCTATCAGTAATTGAGGATTACATTTATAATTCGTAAAATAAAATAATAATAAACCATTAACTTTTTTTTGTTTCGTCATGATATTTATATAAAATATTTTTAAAGAATGCATTTTTTTGTTAAAAATAGTTTTTCTTATTATTTAAGCTACTTAAAAATATTTTCACAAAAATACATTTTTAAAAATAATAAAAAAATAAATGTGTATACTTTTGTGTGAAATTGAAACAAAAAGTAATTTTTTTTCAATTTTTCTATGTAAAAATACGATTTAAAATTAAGTATGAGTGAATTAAAATCAACCAAAATGTTTTAGAAAAACTTGATGTTCTTAATTACGACATATGAACCACATGACTTTACAATTTTATTAACATTTGTACTTGACTATTTTTAAATAATATTATTTTAAAGTGAAATAAGTTTAATCAATAATACTATATTAAAAAAATACTTTCTTAAACACCTATTATGGTAAATAAGTATTCTACATACACTATTTAAGAAAAATAACTCAATTTGTAATTTTAGTAATAGTTAATTTTATTCGAATGAATCATGACTAATAATAAAGACAAATACATTTTTAGGCGGGAAACTAAACTAATGGAAGCCTAAGAAAACGACACGTGATATTAAAGATATTGTTTTATTAATTACTAGGCTAAAGTCCAGTGTAACACACGGGTTCAATAAAAAAATATTGTTGTTGTTTAAAAATATGTGTAAGTTATATTGTTGTTAATAATATTTTGTATATTAACTTTTATGTATAATTTTTAATGTTAGCTATATCTAACATTAGTAGGTTTTCTCTATTAATATTTATACATCTAAATATTGTATAATATGGAATAAAATAAATTTATAAATAAGAACTTTAACTAATAAACAAATTAAATTGAACATGAAAAACAATATTTCAAATTCATAAACATCCAAAAATTTATTTGTATACAGTATTTAGTGTTTTGTTGGTTATTTTTCCATCATTATCTAATATTAATAATTTTAACATTTATCTACTTTTAACTCGAGATAATGCAAAATACACAGATAACAACAACTGTCTTCTTTGAAATTTAAAAGAAATTCTTTTGATTAAAGGTGTCAAAGCTAACCGTGGAATAAATATATGATTTTCAATATTACTTCCAAATACATTAAAATAATTTGTACATATCAAACGAACTCCTATCAAACATAATAATAATAACAACAACAACAACAACAACAACAACAACAACAACAACAACAACAACAACAACAATAATAATAATAATAATAATAATAATAACAACAACAACAACAAGAATATAATAATAATAATAGTAATAATAATTATAGTAATAATAATAATAATAATAATAATAATATAATAATAATAATAATAACAACAACAACAACAACAATAATAATAATAATAATAATAATAATAATATGACAGTACACATAAAAGAAAATAAAAAGTTTAAAAAGTAAAAACATATATATCTCTTTATAGATTGACTTGTGAAGTATATCATCTTTAAAAAAAATTAAAGTAAAATAATATTAATCCAAAATCACAATTGTAGACAATGATAGGTTAAATCATAATCGCAGAGGATGAAAGTACAAAAGTATAACAAAAAATAAATACCTTTTGTTGAAGAAAATTTGATAAAACCGAAGCCAAAATGAAAACGTAAAGGAAGTCTCTCGAATGCGATATTATCAGACTTTATAAAAACAAATCGTGAGGGTCGTAAACCTGGGATGGTTGAGAAATACTTTAATATCGAGTATGACTTTATTTTCAAAAAAAGATGCCTATAAATTCCTTCAAACTGGAGAGGAGTCGATTAAAAAATTCCGTAACTTTTGTCAAGATTTAAATATAAATCGAGTATATAATGAAAAAACACAATCAAGAAACCAATTTCATAGATGAAGAAAATCATAAATGATTTATATAATTTTTATTGATAAATTATTTGAAAAAAGAAAAAAATATAGGGTACGATTTAGGTTCCAAATAAAATATGTGCTTTAATTTAGGGTTAAATTTCTAAATTTTCCTTTAATATCTCTTGTATATAAGTTAACTTTTAGTTAAATGAACCTAGACTAACACTAATAATAGATACATATTTAGGTGGGAATTGAAAAAAATAGAGGCTTAAAAGAACGCCATGTGACACTAAAATTATTGTTTTATTAATAAGTATAGATTGAGTTCGAACACCGAACCCATTAGGATTTAAACACTCAAAATCCTTAAGTATATTTTTAATACACATCTTGTACAAAGTCACTAAATTATATATTTGACCATACCCCATAATCATTTCCACCATGATCATGCATATAATTTTTAACACAAATCACATATAATTAAACATGTTTCATCTACACATAATCATATAATCTTATACTATATAAAGACATGTAATCAAATATGTAAATGATATAGTTACGAGTTAGTATACTTACCTTTTTATATCACTAACTCGGTATAGGAGATGACCCCTTCAAAATATATATACTACAACCTTTACGTTCTCTTGATTAATCTTATACTTATAATTTCTTATTGGTTCTTACCCTTATTACCTTTGGATACTCTCTCAAAAGTTTTGTATACTTTGAAAGTATATGTATTCATAGTTTTCCATTTAAGCCGACTTGCGATACTTTATCACAAAGATTGTTTTATGTTATGAAAATAATAAACAATACATATCGACTCTTATGTATCTTCTTGAATCTCTAATTATATTATAGTATACTTTAAAGTAAAACATGAAACACATAATGCAAAAAATACAACCTCATGGTTGTAATGTTGTGTAAAAAGTGAAATGCAAAGGATTTTTTATTTACATTTAACCCCCTTTTGAAAGTTACTATTTAAACCCTTTTAAGTTTATTATATCTACCCATTATACATTATACCTATTATTTTTCTTTGTACATCTACAAGTATTTGTTCATTTTTTATTTACTCTTATAAATCTTGAAATTTAATGTTTTATAAATTTCAAGTATATCATTCCAAAATTTGTATTTTAACTACACTTCAGTGTATATTTATTCAAAATAGAATAACATGTCATAGTGTACAGATCATTGACGTATAAACCTGTCTTCAAAGTTAATTCAAAATTTGTCCTTTTATTCTTAAAATAAATATTAAATTCAAATTTATTCGTGTTTATCTTTATCACGTTAATTTTTTTAATTTTTTTAAATTTTTAATTTTTTTAATTTTTTTAAATATTAAGTTTTAATTTATTCGTGTATGTGTTTCTTTTTTCTTACCTTTCGCAAGTTCAGGACAACGTTTCAATTTATTTTACATATTTTTACGGCCTTCACTGCAACGCGAAAGGCGCGACCTAATATTTGTTTAAATATAATATTAAACTTCACATCAAAAAGATTGTTTTATTTTATCAAAATAATTAACAATACATATCGACTCTTACGTATCTTTTTGAATCTTTAATTTAATATAAAATTTTTTTTTTGAATAACTATACACATCACCACTACGTACATATCAAGAATCTAGAATTTTATCTATTTATCTATTATAATATTATAATATTATTTAATACTCATATATTTAGTGTTCTTTTTATCGTCACATGTCACAATTACCCTTTTAATATTATAAGACATGTTTGTTAATCTTTCAAAAACATTATTTTTAAATTTATACAAACGTTTTTAATTAAGGATAATAATAGAAGACTAACGATAAAAGAGAACAATTTGCGTTGTTATATTGCATATACTATTTAACATTCATATTCGTTTTTAAAGTTCGTAAAAAAATTATGTATTATTTAAATTTTTTTCTAATTCTTTACATGTGGATATGAGGATGAGAGGTAGAAACAGGTGGATCGTTTTTCATGAATTAATGTACTGAATAAAGAGAAAGCCGCATTGGTATTTTATGCCAAAAAGGGCTTTTTCCTGGACATGAGTAGGTGACCTAAGTATATAAACAAGCAGAAAATGCCTCCTTTGTAAAACATACTCATAAAATAAGCATTTCCATGCAACATAATTCTAATTAGTTATTAACATTATCACTAGATTAGTGATCATTATTAGTATCTGTGGTCCTCTTATTAGTTATTGCCATTATCCTCGAAGACTAACAAGAAAGGAGAACAATTTGCGTTACTAAATTGCATATACGTTTTAACATTCATATTTGTTTTTGAAGTTTGTGAAAAAAACATTTATGTATCATTTAATTTTTTTTTCGAATTCTTTACATGTGGATTCGAGGATGAGAGGTGAAAGCGAGCGGGTTGTTTTTCATCTTTTAAATGGGTAAATATGAACATTTTTAAAGTTAAATTTTTAAGGTTGGTGTATAACAAGTAAAAGGGTGGGGTATGTATAGCCTACCTCTCAAGATTCAATAAAGAAGAAAATATATCAGAGTTTGCGTTTTCACCGGAGGACGCATATGTAAGTGTGTTGGAATGATATTTCAAGTGTTTAAATATTAAATAGTAAGTATAATCACTCGTATTTATGCATTTGATTATCATGAATAGGTTAAATAAGAGTTTAAAGTGATTTTGTAAGTAAAATAACCAAGTTGGAAGCTTACATGGTGAAACAAGGTATTGGAGGGGTTAAAAAATAAAGATACAAAATACAGCAGAAAAGCTCTCACCATAGCCTACTACAATCACCGTAGGCTACGCTAGCTTCATCAAAAAATCAACAGAATGCCGAAAAGCTCTCACCATAGCCTACTACAATCACCGTAGGCTACGCTAGCTTCAACAAAAAATCAACAGAATGCCCCCAGCGTAGGCTACGCTGGTTGTTGTAACCTACGCTGGTTGGTGTAACCTATGCCAGGACCTCCGGAAAACACCTATAAAATCACGTTTTTGTTAGGTTTCACCCACCACTTGCCCCCCATTCGACCTAGGACGATTTTGGATGAATTTTGAGTGTTCGTAGGCCTGTGATTCATCATTCCACATCGTTCTAACACCATTTAATCATTTGCTATGCGTCTCAACAATGATTTTGAAGATCATTCAAGAACAATGATCGGCTATACTTCTCGTGATCTACTTCGGGTAACGAGTTTTGTGTGATTAGGTTCTTGTTTGTGTTAGACTTGTGTTAGGATTGAACTTTAGAACCCGTTAAGTTCTTTTATAAGTTTGACTTGTGTTTTGATTATTTAAACAATTGTTTTGGTTAATCTTGATTTGAATATTATATAATTTTACGCAAGTTGTATGATTGCAAGGTTTTGGTTACTAATTGAATTGGTATCGTGTATTAAGCCCCATTGAGTCTTAATTATCGATATCACTTAATCAGTACATACATAGAATCCTCGTGAATGATTTTCCACCAAGTTGGACTAAGCGATTACTGAAAACCAAACTTAGATCCCGGAGTGGATTGCTATTTCTCATAATTTCCTTCTTAATCAATCTTAATGTAACGCCCCGTTCCCAGGATGTTCATAATTGGACAATCATCACACATAAAACATAAAATATACATTTACATCTATGGAAACATCGCAGCGGAATAACTCAAAACCATTTCATATATTAATGACTACTTTTGCAAAATAATACATCATTGTTAACAGTTACAAAATATCATTACATCACAAAAACATCATAGTTATACAAATGGATGCCATCCAAAAAATGTCAAGTAGCTGCCCTATGCCATCCTCAGCAACAATCACCCGTCGGAAAAATACATAAAAGTCAGCGTTGCTCAGTGAGTTATAGTTTTATAAATAAAATACTTTACTTTACTTTCGTTTAAAACCTTACTTTACGTTCTATGTGATCATGCATCATACATACATATAGATAATATCATTATTATCTTTCATTATCATTTATTAACTTTCATTCAATCTATGTCATTATTCCGTGTGTTAAATTTCATACCATACATTTCATTCGTTAGCCAACTTTCTTTTGTTCATTCATTCTGGATCAATGTCATCAGCTATACTCTAAACGTAAACACCAAGCGGGTACTGGGCCGAAGTCTATAAGTATACCCCCATTCATTACGCACAAAGCCTGTGACCAGTACCGGGGCAAACGACAAGGATCCCATACATAAGTTTACCCTAAACATAAGCACAAAGTGGGTACTGGGCCAAAGTCTATAAATAGACTCCTATTCATTACGCATAAAGCCAGGTACAAGTACTGGGGCAAGACTTATTCATTCATTCATTCACTCATTAATGCATGCATTCTTTCATTCTTTACGTTCCACTTATCATTATCATTATTTCGCTTTACGTTACATACTAGTTTTTGTTCGTTTCATATCCATAACACGTAAGTCACACAATAATACATAATAGGAACATAAGGAGACACAACATGAATATACATAGCATCACATAAACATCACATACCCCATCACATATCATCATAAACATCATGCATCATCCATTCCCATACACATACACATGCATAACAAGTACAAGTCATCATAGAACATAACCGACCCTCCACGGGACAACGGGGTTTCGGGGGCGGTAGCCCCTGACAGCAGGGTCTTAGGGGCAGTAGCCCCTAGTGGGGTCCAAGGGGCAACGCCCCTGGCTGGGTCTTGCTGCCAGGTCATCGCGAATAAAATTATATTTTAAACATTTATATATAATATTTTGTTATAGAAAAATTGATCTTACTGTTAAAACCTCTTAAAATCTTGGTCATTTAAATTATATATTTAGTATGTATTTACAGCCCCAAACAAGTTTAAGACCTTTAAAATAGGGGATCTAGAACTCAACTGGACTCAGTTAGTAGCTTCTCAATAAGCTTTCTAAGCAAGGATCACACTATGCAACCTACAGATAAGTTAACACTCAAATGTGTTATTTTTTGCCTAAGTTCGTTGCAAGATCAGCAGTTTCGTTGATAGTTTCGCTAGCAGTTTCATTGTCATCTTCGCTGGAAGTTTCGCTGGCATCTTCGCTGGAAGTTTCACTAGCATCTTCGCTGCTACTTTCACTCAAATTTTGTTGGAAATTCAAGTTTGCGAAACTACTAGCAAAACTATAGTTTCACACGAAGATCCATAGTTTTGCTAGACGACTACATAATTTCGCTGGACGAACTCATAATTGCGCAGAACGGGCTGAAATTACGAACTAGCTCATTTTTAACCCAAAACTTCAATCTTTTACACTAAAAACCTTGGTTTATCATCCATAAAGCTATATCTAAGTTTTTTACATGTTTTCTTACACAAAAACATGAGTTTTGGATAATTCTTTGCCACTTTCAAAAACCCGAAACCCTAGAATCCGGGTTTAAGTTAAAGAAACAAGTAAATGATGTTTCTTACCTGGATTCTTGGTGTTTCCTTGTTTGGATGTCCACAAACACCGATCTTCAATCTCTTGATCGACCAAACCTTGAATCTTCACCTCCTCTCTACTTTCTCTCTCTACACTCTCTCTCTAGAAGTTGGTGTTAAGTTGCAAATAAGAGTTACTCTGGCTGATTTGTTTGTATATATTGGGTGTTCCCGGGACTTCCTACCCTCCAAACATGTAACTCGTACGATTAACTCGGTCCTTAATCCACTTCCCACTTATTTTCATTAAATATGCCCGACTAGCTCATTATTATTAATTGACTCGTTTTATTTTATTTTGGGTGTTACATTTAATTCGTTGCAATTTGTTTTCATAGTTAATTTCTTAACCATTCCAAAATACAATTTACAGCCACAAGGCAATAGTTCATAATTTAGTAGTTAAATCAATTTCTTATAAATCAAAGTACAATACATCGACCACTAATTCCACGAGGTTTGAGAAATCCTACTTACCATAACTAGGTTAAGGTGGATAGAAACCCACATTTAACATCTTATTAGATTGGCGCTTCGATATCGATCAAATTGGCGCCATTGCTGGAGAATCGGTGCACTTGGTGTTTTGTTATTTGATTTGTTTTTAGTTTTGTTTACTTGGCTTGCTTTATTTCTTCTATATCCTTGTTACTTTTTAGTGTGTAGGTGATAGGTTGTATGCATACTCGATATTTGGGTAGGAAATCACCACTAGTATTCGATCCAAAGATAGAGAAATCAGTAAGGTATAATTGTGTTCTGCATCAATCAGGGCTACCTACTATATCAATTTCACAAGCTATTGATCAAGTAGCTAACAGTTCGTCTAATAAATCCAAATGGATAACCCAAATAACCAACCACCTTAAAATCCAAATCCTCTTTCTAATAACCCAAATCCCCCCTCACCTCCAAATAACAACCACAATAACAACCTAAATCAACTACCACCCCAAAATCCAAACCTTCCTCCCAATAACCACAATCAAAAACAGAATCAACCTCATTTCCAAGTTTGTGATTATTTCAACCCAAACCAAAATCAAAGAGGGCCACATAATCCAAATCAAGGTGGTAGATGCAACTATGAAGATAACGTAAGTATGTGAAGTGTTCATATAGGTAATAAGAACTATGAAGATGGTTGGGAAAATAATGATGACCATTATGATGATGGTTATGATAATTGAGGCAGTAATATGGATGGAAATAATGATATGATATGGTGATAACAATTAGGGTTACGATCAATACGGGTGGAATGCACAACCGGTTTTAAACCAACATCGAGGTCGATGTAACAAAAATACCAATCATCGAAGAAGACCAAATCAAGCACATGTGAGTGGTGTTGATAGTCATTTCAAACCAGCAATCTCAGAAAACCCTAACCCTATTGTGCTTCCTGATCGAAGAGGGAGAACTTTTGAGGTTCGCCCATAATACCTCACAATCTTGCCCCCATTCAGAGGATCTGCAACTAAAGAGCCATATATGCATTTGGCTGAATTTGAGGCCATTTGTAGCATTATTGGAGGGACTCATTTTACTCAAGATGAAGTCAAGTTAAGATGGTTTTAATTCACCCTGAAAGATAAGGCAAAACAATGGTTCCTTTACGGAATAATAGCATTCACACATGGCAAGAGATGCAACAGACCTTTTTGGATGAATATTATTCCATGGGCAAAACTAGTGATGCAAGGGATGTTATCCGATCGTTCCAACAACAAGCAGGAGAGAAATTTATGAAGCATTCACAAGGTCTAAGGAATTTATTCGTATGTGCCTACATCATGGAATTGAATGTTAGGAATTGATAAAAGTTTTCTCAGATGGTTGACTAATGAGGAGAGGAAATACTTGTATTCCACAAGCAATGACACATTCCTCTCTTGTCACATCCCGGCGGAAGTGTGAAATACATAGGGAGTGACTTGATTGTTCAGAACTCATTGACTTATATTATTAAACAGATAACACATAATCATACACGTTTCATAGCATAATGTTAGGATTACATTAAATCATAATAGTCAAAATTTGAAATAACATAATCCTATTACATCATAAAGATTTAACGGCTACATCTTCAGAGACGATGGAAATGAGCATCCACCGATACACTGAAGTCATACAAGTTTACTGTAAGGTTTACACAAACTTTCCCCACAACCTCTCCCCAGCCATTAAAAATATCAAAGGAGAACATTAAGTTATTAGTCATGATGGATTCCTGAAAAAAAACATACTCAAAATAGTCAACATAAAGTTGGTGAGTCCACAGGTTTAAAAAAAATATTGATGTAGTAGATACAACCAAACCTTACTTAATAATCAGATCAATCATACTGTTATAACATAATTCATAAATCAGATAATATTCACAACACTCATCCTGTTGGTGCAGGAAATATTTTCCTAGGTAGCGCTACCAATATTATCTAACGGTTCCTCATCCGAACTAATGGTTGTAACATATATAACAGTAAATTTCGAAATTCTCAATAATGCATCAACTCATAAAACAGTATGCTTTTTCCCCAAAAGTTATAAAAATAAAAAATGAGGCTATGAATCTCACCTTTACTCCAAAAATCACCTATAAACAAAATATTTGTAGTTTAGAAAACATAACAATTTTCTTCAAAATTTTCAGTACCTCAATTATTATTGAAACTGTTACAATGAATAGGTAATGAAATACAACGCAATATACTCAGATTTCATATTTTGATTATTTATAGTTTATTTTCTATAATTTTCATGATATTTCAATAAATTATTAAAAATAGCTTCTGGTTTCTAAAAATTCTCAAATTTAATCAGAATGTTTGGCACAATATTATAACACTTAAAAATTTCCCAAAGTCTTATATCATAGCAGAGTCAATAATCATGATTTTCATCCTTTTACTAATATTTAGTAAAAATATCAGATTACGTCCAAAAATTCCTATTTTCGCACAGAATGTTATTTTAAGTTTTTCATATTTTCTGAAATTTTCTCATAATTTATTTCATAGTTTAAGTATTTTTCCCGATTTTTATTTGGTAGAATACTTAAAAACTCATAACTTAAACATATCTTTGAGTTAGGTCACGAAACTTTTTCTGTAAGTTCTATAGACTGTAATAGTCAATATATAATTTTTCCACACATTTTTTACGGTCGATTCTTCCAGCATGATTTTTCCTTTTAAATACTTAAATAATTTATATAAATTATTTACTTATGGGAATGGCACCAAAATTTACAGAATTATATTTCCCAATATTGTAAACATATTTTCAATGTTTGTTCCCACAATCATAGTTGTTAATATGCAGAACCGATTTTAACAAACTATAACTAGGTTTCTAACCCTTTTGTTGATAATTTCTTGTTATAAATTTGATTTTTAAGGTTTGTTTTACCTATTTCAGATTCTTAAAATCTTTCTTATTGTCTGAAAAATAAGTTTGATTTTTATATGTTTTTATAAAAACCTTGAATGTTTAACCAAAAGGATTAATCACATGTGTTCATTTAACACATGTTTAACTTTTGTAACCTTAATAAAATAGGGTTTTAGAGCTTAAAACCTTGATTTATGACAGAAGAGAGTAATTGAAGATGGTGAGGATGGCCTATGAATCTGCTTGGTTTTGGTGTTCTTGACAATCTTTCGGGAGATGGTGCTTCCACGAGGCTTGGATGTTGCTGCTTTGTAACCGAGAGAGATGCAGATAATGATGATAATATGTGATGGCTATGGTGTTATCCGAGAGTGGGGATGATTGTGGTTGTGTACAGCGTCCGTGAGGTGAGAAGTGGTAATGGAGATTGAGGGGCGACCGAATGAAGGTGGGTATTTGATTGTAGAGATGGTGATTCGGGTTTCCATCGGCCGAGACCTCCAAATAGTGGAGTGTGTAATCATGAGGTCTAATCTTAGGGTGTGAGGTGGAAGATATAGGCTTAGTGAGTTGGTTCTTAGGGTGCTAGGTGGCAGGTTGTGGCTTAACTTAGTGGTAAGGTGGGTATAGGTGTCACACAAAGAGAGGGGTGAGTCATTGATCATTAATGGGTGTTTAAGGTGTAACCCGGTGTTTAAGGGTGTAAACCGGGTGTTCAAGGGTGTTAATGAGTCGGTTCTTGATTTTAAATGGTACTTTGGTTTGGGGTTTAGGTGTAGGGGACTTGTTTAAATTTGTTTTGATGTCAAGTTTCTCTTATGTTTATGATATTTGGTTGGGTTGTATTTGGTTTGTTTATTATTATATTGTTGATGTAGTTTGTATCAAGTAATTATGTTTATGGATTCATGCATACGTAACCTCTTGTTTATGCATGCAAACATGCAAATGATCAACACTTATGTGGTGTGCACATGTTTCTTAACAAAAGATGGTACATGCACACGTAAAAGGTATGCATGCGACCATGCATACGTATACATATATATATATATATATATATATAAGTGAACAACATACTTATGTAAGCAAAATGAAAGCATGTATACGTACATGTATATATAAAAATATATATATAATATATATATTAACCTAGGTGTGGCTTAGAATATTTAAATGAACTTAGTGTATAAAATTTCTTAATCTAGGGTTGTCACATCTCTAATCATGAAGATGTGGATTGGGATTTCTTGGAAAGAATATGCAAAAACTCCAAAGCACAATCTTCTGCAAGTAGGAGATTTAAACCTATACTTGGAAGATCAACTACAGACTATGAGACTAAGGAAAGACTTGTAGCAATAGAAAGAAAAATGGAAAAGATGTGTCGGTAAGGTGGAAATGAAATTTCTTTAGTTAGTTATAATGTATGTGAGGCATGTGATGAGTTTGGCCATACTAGTTTTGAATGTCCTTGAACATGAGAAAAGTTGAAGAGGTAAATCAAGTATATGGGGATAAGAGGCTATTTGACATGAATTCTAACACTTATCATTCAGGATTAAAAAATCACCCAATTTCAAAAATGGAAATGTTTCAAATCAAATGAATCCAAATTTACAATGTTCAAATCATGGTTCAAACCAATAAGGACAGTCCTATCAGAATCGACAACAGGGTAACTACAATCATGGGGTCAACAAGGTAGTTCAACATGAAACTATCAAGTAAATTTGCAATCTAAAATATGTTTTGGTGAAGAGTCTACAAATGCAAAGTTGTATGCTTTGATGAATATGATGAAAGAGAATATGCAAGAGATTAAGAAGGAAATCAAAATTTGAGATAAAGCTTATGAGGCTTTGCATAAACAAGTGGACCAACTTGTTGAGGATGTGGCCCAAATTAAAAGGAATCCGGGAAACTACTAAGTGATACCACTATTGACCCACAACATCAAGGGCCAACCACGAAGTACATGAGAAATATTCATATTAATTCGGCTAGTATCGTTTCTAACTCTAAAAGTTTTAATGATAACTTTACTTCTATTTCACAAGTTATAGGTAAGGAAGATGAAGGTGATGTAGTGGAAGAGAGTGAACCAAAAGCATCTATTATTTCAATCAAAGTAGGAAATTAAAGATAAAAAGAGCACTATTGGATTACGGAGCATGTGCTAGTATTTTGCCAGGCATGTTATATGTCCGTATGACCTCGGTCCTCTAGAGGAAGTTGACACCACTATGGTGTTAGCTGACTTAACTCAGAAACGTTCTCCGGGTATGGCAAAAAATGTCATAATTAAGTTGGGAGAATTTTACTACCCGATAGATTTTATAGCGCTTGATTATGAATCAGTGAGGACAAATGAACAACTGAAGGTCATATTGGATAGACCATTTTTAGCAACTGCCATGCTCAAATCAATTGTCGGATAGAACTGAAGGCATTGATCTGCCCAAGATTCATATTAAATTGATGTGGCTAGTGTGATATGATCCAAGTTGGGTCATACCCAATAACAGCCAAACAAACCCGAAAGATGATTCATTTGTTGATAAGATCATACAAATAAGTAATGACACCAATTTAGAAAATTGGATTTTCTAAATTATTGCTTTTGTAGATGAACATCATTATATAATTGATTTGTTCACGAGGGATTACTTATTCATTGTTTAAATTAGTTAAACAATGACAAATGACAATGTGTATGTGCTATAAAATTAAAAAGGTTTAATTTTATAAAAAGTGGAATGCTAGAGTGTATTATATGTAAAATAATACTTTCAAAATGGAGAAGGAACAAAAAGGGGAGCCCATTCGGCCGCCCCCTTTTTGAATGGTATTGGGAACTTCCTTTTGGGGGTTCCAAGTACGTGCATCCATCCATTCCTACACTCTTCTTTTTCTACAATCAACCTACACACAAGAAAGTCTCTCTCTCTCTCTTTCAATAACTTTCGGATTATTAAAGCAAGGAAAAACGAATTTTCAGCTTACAAGAAGTGTTCTTGACTGAAAATTCCACAAGAAGAAGAGTACTACAAGTTGGTGTTCAAAGCCTAGCAAGAGGGTGTTTGTTGGGGCTTGGGGTATGTCATCTTGAGGGCTTCTACATTGAAGTTTCAGCCACAAGAACTCATCCAATAATCTCCTGAAATCTCGTTTTCCAGCAGCCCTAAAGGTTGTTCCTTTTACCTTCTTATGTTCTTTACTTTGTATGATATTCGTATAATGATCCATGGTTTGGGGTTGCTTATTAAATGGGTTTAATAACCAGATTATTAACATGTTTTAAAACCTAAATTCCGCTGCGTTTTCACATAATACAAGATTATATGAGCTTTGATAAACATGTTAATGTCCCCGTAATGGCATCAAGAGCCACTTATACGAATGCATACATATATATTATTGCTTGTTCACGGTTTTGTGTTTTTTTGACACCACATACCCGTGAGTTTGAGGGCTGGATTTTGCCCCCTTTTGGTGTTTTAAAGGTACTACTTTATGCATATAAGGATCTTTAAAACTCTAGATTATTAGATGTTTGTTTATATGTTCTAAACCCATTTGTTCTTGGTTTATGTTGGCCAAGAACATGGGCTATAAGGGGATGCCAAAATCGACTATCTTGTGTATGTTTGAACATGTTGTTGTTGATTATGCATAACAAAGCCTAGACCATTTGGATTGAATGATTGGTTGTCATGTTATATTCATTTGGGCATGTAATTATTTATTTTTGTTTCAAGTCTTGTTTTGTAATCTATTCATTCATATGGTTTGTAATAAATAGATTAGTAGTTTATCTTTACTAGAAAAAAGTATTAGGATACATATTTTGTAAGAATGCTCAAGATCAAGACTTGAAGAAATGATGGACAAAGAGAATGCTTGAAGATGTGGTTTCAAGTGGGAGTTCCTTTTGTCAACCATGTGTCATGTTCTTACCCTTAGGACAAGACCTTTTGACACACTTGTTTCGGCTAAACAAGTGTGCTCAACTTAGTATGCTTTGTTATGCATATATGTATTGTTTTGGTTATGCTTGGTTGAATGCTCATGATGTTGTTTTGTTTTGAATATTTGGATGTGACTAACAAACCATCAATTATAAAAAGCTATAATAAAAAATTGGTTCTCCATAATTAAGCATAAATAGAATAGTTCTACAAAAGGAGTTAAATGATCTTGCAAATAAAATGGGTTTTATTTAAAAGAAAACCATAGAGTGCCATATGGTTGAATGCATACAATCATATGATACTTAGTCTTTTCTATATAAGAATTGAGAAATTGTAAATTCCTTTTGAAAACGAGTTTAACACCATCCTTTTACACAACACTTAGGTTACTTGCAAACTCTTAGTGGGATAAAGGTCACCTAACCACTTTGAGGGAACTTGTAACTTGAGGTGAGAATACCATGTTTGTGGCATAAAGGTCACCTAACCACTTATGTAGTAAACTCATACGTGTGTGTAAGTAGGATGACTTGATTTATAAAATATATTGAATAGATCACCTAAAATGTGTTTTATAAAAGGTGTTGATGGGATTAACATTCCGTTATAAACATAAGATGTTCAAACGATCCCATACCACTAGAAGTTGCAATGGGTTGCAATTGTCATTTATGACTACCTTGTTATTTAAATAATGGGATAAAGGTCACCTAACCAATATTTAAATATAACGTTGGATTCTAAAATTTTATTTATAATAGTCTATGAGACATAAAGGGTATTAATAAATGAAATATACTATTAAATCAACAATTACTAAATGAACTTTGTAAAATCTTGTAGATGGCCGACAATATCAACGCTAATAACGATGTACCAACCAAAACAACCAATCTCTTAGGGCGATCCTTCATAGGGATCGTCTAACACCTAACAACTTCATGGATTGGTACCGCAACTTGAGAATCGTTCTCAAGCAAGAAAAGCGAGCCTACATCCTGATGATCCCATCCCCGATGAACCTAACGAAGAGGATGTGGAGGCCTATGATGATTGGGTTAAATATGTGGAAGACTCTATCCAAGTCTCTTGCTTAATGTTAGCAAGTATGACACCCAAACTCCAAAAGGAGTATGAGCTCCATGGAGCTTATGACATGATCACTCAGTTGCGGGAAACGTTCCAGCAACAAGCTAGGGTGGAGCGCTTCGAAACGGTTCGAGCACTTCATGCATGTCGGATGGAGGAATCCCAATCAGTTTCATCTTATGTTCTTAAGATGAAAAGTCATATCGACCGCCTTCAGAGGCTTAACTGTCCTGTCTCAAAGGAGTTGGCCACGGATTTGATCCTTAACGGCCTAACTAGGAAGTTTGAGGCGTTTGTCATGAATTACAACATGACGGATGGGACAAGAGCATAAATGAACTTCATTCAATGCTCAAATCAGCTGAGGCGGGAATGGGTAAAAGTTGTTTACCCGTTCTCACCATTAATGATGGTGGAAGAAGGAGAAGGTCTCTACCCCCCCCCCCTAAGGCAACTGTTGCAAAAGGAAGAGACACGTTAAAGGAAAGGGGAAAATGGTTGTTAGGGCGGAACCTCCGAGGCCCAAGGAGAAGAAGCAGAAGGTTGCTGTTAATGACCCATGCTTCAAATGTGGTGAGATAGGGCATTGGATGAGAAATTGTCCAGTCTATCTCAAAGAGTTGAGAGAAAAGAGGATGCGGGGCAAACCTCAGGTATAATTTACATGATACATGTTGAGCTAAATGTTATTTCTTCTAACACATGGGTATTAGATACCGGATGTGGAACTCACATTTGCAATTTATTGCAGGGGTTCAAGAAATGAGCATTATGCAAAAGGGGAAATAAGTCTCTTCATGGACAATGGTGCAAAGGTTCACGTTGAAGCCCAAGGAGACTACATTTTGAAGCTTCCAAGTGTTTGGAAGTTATTTTAAACATGTATTATATGCTCCTAGTTTGACTAGGACATAATTTCTGTTTCCCGTTTAAGACAATATGATATGATTTCAAGTTTGTTGACAATGATATTCATGTTTCTTTAATCATGTATTTTATTTTAAGGCTATACCTTGTAATGGTATTTATGAATTGGTTCATGAAAACGTAACATATGATAGCTCAATATACCAAGCAACCACCAAAAGACTCAAATTAGATTTGAGTGATACCTACCTTTGGCATTGCCGTCTTGGTCATATAAACAAGAAACGTATACAAACACTTCATAGGAATGGTCTCTTAAAAACAAATGAATGTGATTCATTTGATGTATGTGAATATGTTTACAAGGTAAAATGACTAAGGCACCCTTTAGTGGAACTAACGAAAGGGCAAAAGATTTATTAGGTATCATACATTCGGATGTATGTGGTCCTTTTAAGCCAATGACTAGGAATGGTGAAAGATACTTCATTACCTTTACCGACGATTATAGTCGCTATGGGTACGTGTACTTAATAAGACACAAAGATGAAGCTTTTGAAATGTTCAAAATCTTCAAGAATGAAGTGAAAAATCAACTCAACAAGTCAATTAAAATTCTCCGCACCGATAGAGGTGGTGAATACCTAAGTGATGTTTTTCAAGATCATCTTAGGAGTTGTGGGATTGTCTCACAACTCACTCCACCTGGAACACCACAACATAATGGTGTATCTGAGAGAAGGAATCGAACCTTATTGGATATGGTTCGATCTATGATGGCTAGAAGCACATTACCTCTATCATTTTGGGGTTTCACTTTGCTCTCCGCGGCCCGTATTCTGAATATGGCCCCAACCAAAAAGGTGGAAATGACACCTTTTGAGATATGGCATGGAAGAGTTCCATCCCTGTCATACTTAAGGGTCTGGGGTTGTGAGGCTTATGTTAAGACTCCCACCCCAAACAATTGGAAGTCCGATCCACCAAGTGTATCTTTATTGGATATCCTAGAGATTCTATGGGATATTATTTCTATGATCCACTGGAACAAAAGGTGTTTGTTGCCAGAAAGGGTGAGTTCTTAGAAACAAAGTTCCTTATGGAAGGAACTAGTAGTAGAACAGTGGATCTTGAGGAGGATCGAGAACCACAGCCCGATGCACGTTTGGTTGAAACTAGCACTCAACATGAGGATGTTGAGGATGATCAAGCGTTTGATCAATACACACAAAACGTTCACAGAAGTGGTAGAACTAGCCATCCACCTGAAAGATACGGATTTTTCATGGATGGATGCTATGTGGTGGATTCAGATGAACCAACCACATATCATGATGCAGTGTCCAATTTGGATTGTGACAAATGGCTTGAGGCCATGAACGTTGAGATGTAATTCATGTATGACAATCAAGTTTGGGAACTTGTTGTGCCACCTCTTAATTCCAAAGTAGTTGGAAGTAAGTGGGTTTTCAAGAAGAAAACCAATATGCATGGAAACTTTGATACTTACAAAGCTAGACTTGTAGCAAAGGGTTTCACTCAAACTCAAGGGGTTGATTATGATGAAACATTTTCACCTGTTGTGATGCTAAAGTCTATAAGGATATTGTTTGCCATAGCTGCTCATTATGATTATGAGATTTGGCAAATGGATGTCAAAACCACTTTCCTAAATGGATATCTTGAGGAAGATGTCTATATGGTTCAGCCTGAAGGTTTTGTCGATCCAAAATATCCTAACAAAGTATGCAAGTTAAAGAAATCAATCTATGGATTGAAACAAGCATCGAGAAGCTGGAATCACCGTTTTAATGAGGAGGTAAAGAAATTTGGCTTCATCAAAAACGCTGATGAGCTTGCGTGTATAAGAAGGCTAGTGGGAGCACAATAACCTTCCTAGTATTGTATGTTGATGACATACTACTATTTGGAAATGACATTCCAACCATGAAAGGTGTAAAAACCTGGCTTGGAAGTTGTTTTTCCATCAAGGATCTTGGTGAAGCCGCTTATATTCTGGGAATAAAGATCTATAGGGATAGATCAAGGCGGCTAATTGGTTTGAATCAAAGTGCATACATTGACAAAATCTTGAAAAGGTTCAAGATGGAAAACTCTAAGAAGGTACTGTACCTATTCAAAGAGGGACAATATTGAGTACGACTCAATGTCCAAGCTCAAAGGAGGAGCAAAATAGAATGAAGACGATCCCATATGCATCTGCTATAGGATCCATCATGTATGCGATGATATGCACTAGACCGGACGTGTCATGCGCTTTAAGCATGACAAGTAGATACCAACAAAATCCTGGTGATGGTCATTGGATGGCTGTCAAGAACATTCTGAAGTACCTAAGGAGGACTAAGGATATGTTTTTGATCTACGGGTCTGGTGAAGAGGAACTCGTTGTAAAAGGTTACACGGATGCGAGTTTCCAAACCGATCGAGATGATTCACGATCTCAATCGGGGTACATTTTTATTCTAAATGGGGGAGCTGTTTCTTGGAAAAGCTCAAAGCAAGAAGTCGTAGCGTTGTCCACTACAGAGTCAGAATACATCGCCGCTTCAATGGCAGCACAGGAAGCTGCATGGCTGAAGAAATTCATATCCGAACTAGGGGTAGTCCCTTCCATTCAGGATCCCCTAGAGGTCTTTTGTGACAACGAGGGTGCGATTTCTCAATCAAGGAACCTCGTGCTCATCAAAAGACTCGGCACATTGAACGGAGATTCAACTACATAAGGGATGAAGTTGAAAAAGGAAAGATATGTATTCGCAAAGTCCACACTGATAAAAACATTGCGGATCCACTCACAAAGCTCCTTGAAAAGGCAACACATGAAGGTCATATTTGCGCCATGGGACTTCGATATTCTAGTGACTGGGTTTGACTTTGTATTTTATATCTGTATGTTGGAACTTATGTATTTGTTTTAATTATATGGTTATAATTTCATTTGTTCTACTATTTTAGCATGTTTAAATCCATGAATAGATATGTTATTCAAAATGTCCGCAGTCAATCATACTTGTGGGAACAACTATGAATGTAAGCCTGTAATGAACTTGGATTGGTTGATATCATGAGGTATGAATATAAAGCAAGAGGTTGCTGCCAAGGTTCATTAATATCTATGGGATATAGGTATTGGACCGACCCGCTCTCAATTATTTCTGCATAGAATCTTTGTGATTAGTCATAAGAGATATTGAGTAAAGGCGAATATCATTTTATCCTCAGACCTGAGATACATATTAGGTCTTGATATTCACCAAGTGTTGTACTTTGACTTAGTTCTTTGCTGTTCTGAAAAATGGCAGTACATAAGGCTGAGTTCAGGTATGATATGAGGTGATTGTGAGAGACGTATGTAATCAAGATGGAATTTGTTCCTCTTATTCGTTGAGAGTTAGATGTCTAAGGCTTGTTAAGTTAAATCATCGGAGAGTGACAATTCTGTGTCTCCTGGATTTAACATGACATCTGTAACAAAAGGATAGATGATTAATTCACCTAAATCATATTCAAGTAAGGTACTTGAAAAGGATGATGTTATTGAATGGCACTTAGTCATATACATTAGGGGCAGCAAACCGTTGCTAGGCTTTATTTGCTGCTTGCATCAATCTTCTATAAATCTTGTGCAAGTGGGAGATTGAAGGCATTGATCTGCCCAAAATTCATATTAAATTGATGTGGCTAGTGTGATATGATCCAAGTCGGGTCATACCCAATAACAAGCCAAACAAACATCGAAAGATGATTCATTTGTTGATAAGATCATACAAATAAGTAATGACACCAATTTAGAAAATTGGATTTTCTAAATTATTGCTTTGTAGATGAACATCATTATATAATTGATTTGTTCACGAGGGATTACTTATTCATTGTTTAAATTAGTTAAACAATGAAAAATGACAATGTGTATGTGCTATAAAATTAAAATGGTTTAATTTTATAAAAAGTGGAATGCTAGAGTGTATTATATGTAAAATAATACTTTCAAAATGGAGAAGGACAAAAAGGGAGCCCATTCGGCCGCCCCCTTTTTGAATGGTATTGGGAACTTCCTTTTGGGGGTCCAAGTACATGCATCCATCCATTCCTACACTCTTCTTTTTCTACACTCAACCTACACACAAGAAAGTCTCTCTCTCTCTCTCTCTCTCTCTCTTTCAATAACTTTCGAATTATTGAAGCAAGGAAAAACGAATTTTTCAGCTTACAAGAAGTGTTCTTGACTGAAAATTCCACAAGAAGAAGAGTACTACAAGTTGGTGTTCAAAGCCTAGCAAGAGGGTGTTTGTTGGGGCTTGGGGTATGTCATCTTGAGGGCTTCTACATTGAAGTTTCAGCCACAAGAACTCATCCAATAATCTCCTGAAATCTCGTTTTCTAGCAGCCCTAAAGGTTGTTCCTTTTACCTTCTTATGTTCTTTACTTTGTATGATATTCGTATAATGATCCATGGTTTGGGGTTGCTTATTAAATGGGTTTAATAACCAGATTATTAACATGTTTTAAAACCTAAATTCCGCTGCGTTTTCACATAATACAAGATTATATGAGCTTTGATAAACATGTTAATGTCCCCACAAGAACAATTGAAATGACTTATGAAACTCGTAAGTTATGTATTGATGTATTTTTCAAGTCGGTTAATTATTTTGTTAATGATGAAGTTTTGTGACACATATGACTAACGTGTGTGTTCCTACTTATGCTTCATGTGTAAGCATGAACACGAACTTTGAGAATGGTTTTGAGTATGATAGGGTTAAGCATGTGGAATTGAAGGAATTAATGAACTTAAAAGAAGATAAAGAGCCAAATATGATAATTGAAACAAAAGATGAGAAGCCTAAAATAAATAAAATAGTTGACGACCTACTTGATCCTATAAAAGGAAAAGTTGAGGCATTAATGTTTAGGCCACAACGTGATCTAGTTGAAGACCCACCAGATTATTTAAAGAATACCGGATTCAAGCATCCTACTCGACCACCATGAGTGGTCGCAGGTATCGTCTGGCTGAAGACCTAAAACTTAGTGTTAATCGGGAGGCAACCCAAAATTATTTTTTTATGCTTTTATGTTTGATGTGTTTGTTTAAGCAGTTTATGTTGTCAATTTGGTGGTGTTATTATTATTATGTGTTGGGAATGATTATGTTTGTGTCTGATTTGGTTGGGGTTGAAAAGTCGTTTATGTTGATTGATTGGATAATTTGAATAAAAAGACCTTGCATTTAACCTAACTATCATACATTGGGGACAATGTATCCCAAGTGCGGGGACGAAGGAAATAATAAAAGTGGACAATTTTTTAATTTTTTAAGCGATCCATTGGACACAAAACGATAAGCATACCAATTGATTCCTACGTTGTTTGAAGTAATGGTCCTTAGTCATGGTCTAATTCTAAGATACATAAGAAATTATGTTTAGCAAGGTTTTTTTGGAAAAGTTAAGAATTGCCAAATTATGGTTAACATGCTATTGGTGTAATAAAAGAATGCGCACATCAACAACCTATTTCCTAACTTGGTAAGATATTGTAGCTTACTGGATTGTTAGTTTACACAAATAATTTCTGTTTCAATTGCTAAGTGTAGGCCATATGACTCTTTGCTTTAGAACTTGTGTGACTTGGTACATACTAAGACGGCGAGCTTGATAAATTTACATAGATGATAGAGGCAATCTAGGATTCCCTTTTCCTTTCAAACTATTTTCGTGATTTACCAGTTGCCTAAAATTTTCGGTAGTAGCCCTTTTGAGCTTTAAACTTTTTCTTTTAGTAAACCCACTTCATTAAAATCCAAATCAACCCATTCATCCTTACAAAATACAATGATAGACAAATCCTGATTCTTACCCAATGTGACTTAATTATCACTTTTGATGACAGCAGTTCAAGTATTTGATTTCTTATAATAGTTAGTGATTTGAAAAAAAGAAAAGAAAACAAAATAATATTATAGAAAAATTAAAAAATGCAAAATGTTAGTTACGAGGTAATGTGTACCTGCGGTTTTTGTTTTGTTTGAGTAGTAGTTATTTTAATAAGAATGTCAACAATAATATTTACCTTGATTCTTAGTTTAGCCACTTTCACATCCAAACATTCCTACCCGAACCTAAGCCCAAAACCTATAAGTCTTTTTGATGTGTGCATTATTAATGTGTTACTGTAGAGGTTTGATTGTCACTGAAGCATATGACAACAACATTTCATACGTGGACCTTTTGAGTGATCTATTCATGCATCTTTTACTAATCCAGAAATAAACCAAGAGGAGTGAAAATGATGAGGGGTGTGTTGCATGAAAATAAAAATGAAAGCCTGTTAGATTTAATTAGGAGAATTCTATTTTGAAATAAATGTAACATGCTTAACTTGCTAACCAAATACGATTGTTGTAATTCTAGAATGGAGTATGACTTTGGACCATAGCTAAGACATAGTAAGAGACCTTGGTTTATATATTGTTGTTTAGTGTTTCAAATAGATTTACTTAAGGGCAAACAAAGTTCAAGTGTGGGGATGTGATGTAAGTGTGTTGGAATGATATTTCAAGTGTTTAAATATTAAATATTAAGTATAATCACTCGTATTTATGCATTTGATTATGTTGAATAGGTTAACTAGGAGTTACAGTTTTCGTAGGCTACGCTAGCTTCAACAAAAAAACAACAGAATACCCCCCAGCATAGGCTACGGTGGCTGGCCTAGCCTACTCCAGGACTACCGGGGAAACACCTATAAAATCACGTTTTTGTTAGGTTTCACCCACCACTTGCCCCCCATTTGACCTAGGACGATTTTTGCAGGGAGTTCCTAAACCTATGATTCATCATTCCAAATCGTTCTAACACCATTCAATCATCCGGTATGCAATTCAACAACGATATTGAAGATCATTCAAGAATAATGAGCGGCTAGACTACTCGTGATCTACTTCGGGTAACATGTTTTGTGATTAGGTTCTCGTTTATATTAGACTTGTGTTGGGATTGAACTTTTGAACCCATTAAGTTCTTTATAAATTTGACTTGTGTTTTGATTGTTAAACAATTGTTTTGGTTAATCTTGATTTGAATCTCATATAATTTTGCGCTAGTTGTATGATTGCAAGGTTTTGGTTACTAATTGAATTGATATGTGTATTAAGACCCATTAAGACTTGATTATCGATATCACTTAATCAATACACACATTGAATCCTCGTTAAGGATTTTCCACCAAGTTGGACTAAGGGATTACTGAAAACCAAACCTAGATCCCGAAGTGGATTACTATTTCTCATGTAACACCTGGTTATCTTAAAAGGCAAGATATAAAGAATAAAAAGAAAGAAAAGTAATAATGTCCAAGTGGAGGGACCAAAAGTGTCCGAAGGACAAATATCTTTGAAAGTTGGTGTAAAAGGTGGGCATGGCCGCCCACCCTCTTTTCACATAACCATCTTCTTCGTTTTTTTTAAAGAGAGAGAGAGAGCAGAGAACTCTCGGTTTTCAGAACAAGAAGAAGAAGTGGGCGAATTCAAGGTAAGAATTCGCGGTTTTTATGTGTTTATGACGGGTTTTATCCTGGTTATGTGCTCTTGTGCTTATGTGCTTGTGTGGTGTTCGGGTGTGTGCGTATGGTGTTGATTTTAGGTGTTTTGGAACTCTTTACAAGCGGGTTCAAAGGAAGAAACACCCAAGTTGCATCAGGTGAGTTCTAGACCCCAGTTTTACTTGTTTTAAATGAACTTTGGGGCTGAAAATGTATTAAAATGGTTTTATAAAGTTCATGTATGTTTCCCTGTGTGCATTGTGCATGAATGAATGTGATTCTTGTATGCTTATAGGTTATTCATGTTAGAATAGCCACAATAAGCTTAGAACAGTCAGATTCGATGATTTGGGTTGAAAACATACTGGAAACATATAGTACAGAAGGTCCATGCGTCTAAATAAGGTTCATGCGCCTGAAAATGCCATAGTAAGAACTAAGTGTGATCCATGCGCCCAAAAAATATTCCATGCGCCTAAGATTACCTTAGAAATGATAAAGTACAACCTATGCGCCTGAACAGTTGTCCATGCGCCTAGAAAATAATAGTCGGACGACTAAGTGTAGGGCCATGCGCCCCAATAGTGCCCATGCGCCTAAGTGTTCATACGCACCAATAGTGCCCATGAGCGTGAATGAGTTCATGCGCCTAAAGTGAAAATGTTTAAGTGTTATGTCACACCCTCAAAATCCACTTGCGGAGTTTTACCGCGAGGCGTGTGAACAAACCAGGATCACAGTCAATAGTTACTCAGAACGACTCTAAATGCCATAATTTAAACATAATTAACCAAAATACCAACTTTAAACAATGCGGAAGCGTTTTGAAAACAATCCAAGTCAATAAAGTATAACTTATGGCAAAACAAGTGCCAACCCAAAGAGTAAACTATAATTGTTAAAATGTCAACTTGTCTTGAAGCATAGTGTCTTAAAATGCAGTGAACCATGCAATGCTCCTATGGCAAGCAAGCTAAGGACCTGAGAAAAGCATACTAAAATATCAACACATAGGTTGGTGAGTTCAAGAGTTTGAGTTCAATAAACATGTAAACAGTTGCGATATATATAAGCAGTGCATGGTAATAGATAGCTAGTCTATTATCAGTAAATATTAATACATAGTGATTTTACAATTGAAGCTGACTGTGATAGTTGTTGCCTCCTGTCACGACTTACCATGTCGTGACAATGTTCAATAGGACAAATTGCACCCGTTTGACCTCGAGTCACACAGGTGGGGCTCGTCAGACCCAGTAGTACTACCCAAGTTTCCTCGCTATTAAATATTAACAATTCAAAAGTGTGAGGACTTTTCCCATGGTAAACAGCACTATATTAATATTATACACAACTTAAATAATAAAAGCGTTCTTATAAATACCAGTATGCTATCTCCCCCAAAAGAGATTAAATAAAGAGTGGGGCATGAACTCACCTGATGTATGCAAAGGTACTTAGGGTTTATTTTGAGAAACGAGAGGATAGCCAACCTTCACAGGTTACCTAGATCATGTGAGTACATAAGTACGTGTAAATAAAAGACATGTGAAACCCTAATCATACCAAAACCAAAGACTCAAGCTTCCAGACAAATAAACACGTTTGACCTAGTTGACCCGTTTGACCCGTTGGTGACATTATGAGTTATAATTCAAATAAAGCCAATGAGCACATACAACATACATGATTAACATTCAAATAGTATCATACATATGCTATATCAACCAGGTGTATCACTTAGATCATTATACAATCAAGTACTATACAAGTCATGCGAATCTAGAACATTAACATAACCATTAGTTATAATACAACTAACATGTCACACAAGGTTCAACCATTCATCACATGCCATGTGAAGCCACTCACGACTTCACATCCTAAACCCTGCCAATCCTACTAAGTAGGGGCCTCAGATCCTCACGTGTGTATAATGATCATAACCATATTCTTTAAGCATATGCATTGCATTCACAACATCACAACAATCAATTACCAGACCCAAGCATGATGTCCTACTAGTACACAACATCCAAACCATACATGATCACCAAAGTCCAAATATCACACATGATTATCCAAGCATGCCATACAACTAATTTAACACGTTCTATCACACTAGAATTTATCCTTGAACATACTAGCAGGCTCCTAACATCCCAGACATGGTCATAACATCATACTTCAACGTTTACACAAATAAAGTTTCCCTTTTAGGAAAAATATCCCAAAATCTATCAAACATCCAAAGCATACATGAATTCATCAATAATATACCAATTCAAGCTCATACTAACATCTAGACATGATCAACAACACTTAAACACCCCAATCTAACAATCTTCATAAACAAAAGTTTCTACTTTTGGCAAGCTATGATCAACATCATCAAATTAAGATTTCTAGCATTCATAACAACAATCTAGCATCTAATCATCATCATGAACTCATCCATAACATCAATCCATCACTAGATCACTACTACATGCCAAATAAAGTTACTATTCTTAGTAACCTATGAACAATGCATCAAAATCCCAACTTTCTTGCATAATCAATGTATTCTAACATTCATACAACCTATTAATCATCAAACCTTCATCAAACAATCATCCATCATGCATAATCACAACAATTTCGAATTAGGGTTTGCTTCATAACCAAGTTCATGATCAATCCACTAAAAACATAGAATTCTTGCATAATCGACGTTAACTAACATGTATACACTCTAACTAACATGTTAACATCATCAAACAACATCCAATTCGACCTAATAAGGATCAATTTCGAATCTAAGGTTCGGCCATAATGAAGAACATCACAAAACATGAAAAATCTAACCTTTAAACTTGTAATTGCTTGAAATTGATGCTTCCTATGTGTTATATATCTTGTAATCAAACCAAAACCACACGAAATTGCTTGTTCTTGGCTGATTTTCGAAGATAGAAGGGGTTAGATGGGTGATCGCGGCCGAAAGGTTGCATTAGGGTTTGAGGTTTTGTTTTAATTAATTTTAATTTACTTAATTACCCTTTTAACCCTTGTAATTTGTATTTTATAAAAAAACTAAGCTTTAAACTCTTTGTAAAGTGTTTTTAACTTCATAACATAAAGATATAAACTTATAAAATTCATTATATATCTTATCTTTATAAGAACACAAGACATACGAATAAATAGACACGTTTCCGCATTACGCGATAATTCTTTAATTAACCGTTTATAAATGTGTAAACACATAAACATAAACCAATACTCACATAATCACTTAGATTCACAACAAATTAACATTATTCATTATTATTAGGTCACCAACGTTCAACGACAACTAGTGTGTGCTCACGACACGTGTATACAAGACTTAACGGAACTAACGGAGCTTGGTAACGGGAATTTACCGGATGTCACATTATCCCCATGTTGAAAGAATTTTCGTCCAAAAATTGCGTTACATGGTGAGAGTGTTCCATCACTGGTTTCCATCATTGGTCTACTGCATTGGCACACAGAAATCGAAATCGGGTGAGTTTTGGATGAGTTGTCACATGTTAGGCTGACGCGCCTAAATAGTGATGAAACGCCCAAATAGGGCTCATGCGCTTACATAGTTCCCATGCGCCTAAGACTTAGAAATTTTTACAGAATTTTCTGGGAGTCTGTGCTTTAGGGATTTGACCGAGGTTGACTAAGGGCTTATTAATGATGTTGTTTCATGCATGATATGATTGATTATGATTGTTCCTTATTATGGTTATTGCTATTATTATTATTACCCATAGTATGTGACTTTACGTGGTATGTTATTATCGAAACGTAAAGTATTTCGTAATAATAAAGTGAAAGAGCAATAAAGAAAGAAGAGGAACATTAATAAAATGTTAACAAGTCTTGCAAGCTTACAGGAGGGACACGACCGTGTTGTCGTTAGCTCAACTTTACTACGGGTTAGCTACCCTTTTATGCACACAGGGTCAATCAATTGAGATTGGCAGGACCTTTGTAGCATGCCCTAGGTGATTGTGTCGGCCTTGTACATAGTACACAGACCCTTTCGGGGGATACAGATACCCTTTTGGGGGATATAGTTGACCCTTTCGGGGGATACAGTTACCCTTTCGGGGATATAGTTGACCCTGTCGAGGGATACAGTTGACCCTTTCGAGGGATATAGATGGCCCATCACCCGTTTTTCATCGCGCATATAGTTGGGGTACTGCTCCCTGGTCCATATAGAAAGTGAAACATAAAGTTAAAAGTTTACAAACAAGGCATACAGTATAGAGAACGAACAATATTTGTTCATATAGTTGATGCGTGCTCGCATATACAGTACAGAGTTGTATTTTACAAAAACGAGTATTTTCTTATACAACATATAGAAAGTATTTTATTACTTTAAAAACTAGAGCTCAATCAGCAACGCTGATTTTTATACATTTTCAGTTGGCAGGTAATCATTGCTGAGGATGGCACGAGAGTGAAGCTACTCGGCAAGGGAAAGACTGACATCCATTCGTATTTTATGTTGCTGTTGTTTTGTAATGCATATAAACAATTCTTTTGTAATCAGTTAAACGATGATGTATTGCTCAACAACAGGGATTTAAATGAAATGAATGGCATTTGATAAACATATTCCGCTGCATAAGCTCGTTTATTTGTAATGATTAATGTTTTAATTGCTATGAATGACCAACTGTGAGGTTTCCAGGATCGGGGCCTTACAAGTTGGTATCAGAGCCAAAGTTTAAGAGAATTGGGTTAAATACACTTTTAAAACCTAAACTTAAACTGAAAATGGGACAAATGGAGGGATGTCAGCCCGAGTAGCTACGTGCCATCAGGTATGTCTTTTCTTAAAGTTAACTAGTATTACTTGCGCATGCTATTTGATTATGTGCTCATAGTAGATTTAGATACTGATTAAGTCAGGATAGGAGATACTTGAGGTATGAAGAGTAAAGTAAGTGGCTAATCACAACTGGCCACTGTAATTAGGGACTTACTATACTTGACATAAACTGAGTATTACCTTGAATGACCGTGTTAGTGTTTGAATCTTATAGTGTGCTTATAGAGGATGGCTAAAGGTAGATCTTCAAAGGCCTCTCGTGGTGGAGGTCATGGTGCTGCTCCGCGACCTAAGAGAGGGAGACCCAGAGTAGAGAAAGTGGTTCATGAAGAACCAGAGACCCCTCATCCGGAGGGTGGCGACGAGAGCGCCAATCTGAGAGCCTCAGTAAAAGAGGCTGTAGTGGAAGAGGTTCACCAGGTCATGCAGACGATTCTACCGTCTGTAGTGACCGAAGTGATCAAGGCAGTTAGAGAAGGAGAGAGAAAGGAAAGGGGCGAACCTACGGGCGAAAGAAGACAGCCCGAGACTGAGACGGTTTCGTCCAATGATGAGGATGAGGAAGAAGAGCCTATGTCGGAGGCGACTCGAGGCTGCAACTATGGGGCATTTATGAGATGCAAGACCCCTAGCTTTGATGGGAACGACACTGCTTCAGCTGCTCACCGATGGGTGAGGGAGATGGAGGCTGTCCTTGATATCAGTGAGTGCCATGAGGACCAAAAGGTGAAGTTCGCTACCCACTCCTTTGTGGACTCGGCTTTGTGCTGGTGGGACAACGTTGTCCAAGCCGAGGGTAGCAGGGCCATTGGAAGAATGAGATGGCCTGAACTGAAGAAGCTAGTGATCAAGGAATTATGTCCTCACAGAGAGATGGACAAGGTAGAAAGAGACTTCCTGCAGCTGGAGGTGGGTACGATGGCGTGGCTGGTTCCTGATCAAGTGACACCATTGTCACGAAAGATTAAAAGATACATCCAGGGGCTGCCGGCGGATATCCGTAGGCATATGATTGCCGCCCGGCCGAGCACGTTCAGGTCAGCAGTTGACTTGGATGGCAGATTATATAATGAGCGAGAGGTGGTGGTGACTGAGGTGGATAGGAAGGATGGTGGTAGCCGGGACTGGAATGGGAAACGGTTTGGACGTGGTAGAACCGCTCCAAACAAGAAGGTGGCAAAGTTGGGTGATCGACGTGTGGTCACATCTGGATCAGGGCTGAGGAGGTGTGACAAATGTGGGAGAGAGCATACTGGTGAGTGCAGAATGGGGATGAACATATGCTTCAGGTGTGGTCAGCCTGGCCATATCGCTAGAGACTGTAAGAAGCTGAGGGCAGAGAGCTCTTATTAATGACGATATAAGCCCCTGATCCTGCATATCATGCAGTTCAACGGTAACCACTAAAAGAAAAAGCAAATAAATTATAGGGTGGGGTGTATTTCAATATTGTAAGAAATGCTAAAAAGCTTGTTCAAAGGTAATCAATTGGAGATGGGTAAACGTTCGATTGGATATGGGTAAACATTCGATTAGGTTGAATTAATTTGAACATCATCAAGCTTTAATGTTCGAACGACTCTATGATTAAAGTCATCGGTTATTCCTTCGATTAATACCAATGTTTAAATGTGATTAATAAGTGCATTCAAGTTTGAAACTTGTTTCGGAAACGGTTGGAATCGTTTGGGATTCGGAATTCGAAGTAACTATGCAGTTTGGGGCTCGTCGGCCCTGGCCGGAGGTGGCTGGAGTGCCCGCCGGAATTGCGGGGAGAGAGAAAAAGGGTGGGAGGTTTGGGTTTAACAATTTACACAATTGTCCATGTGGTTTGACTCTTAACATTTTATGCACAAACTTTAATTTATAAAGTTTCTAATTAACAATAAGGCCCTTTAAACTTAATCAAACTTTGAGTTTTACATATTTTAACTTTTTACTTGTATAATCTATTATTATTATTATTATTATTATTATTATTATTATTATTATTATTATTATTATTATTATTAGCCAGACATTTCCTCAGGTTTGAGACATGGAAGACAGGATGAACTCTGCTAAGTTCAAAAGGTAGTTCCAGTTTGTAAGCTACTTTCCCAATTCTTTTCAGAATCTTGAAAGGTCCTACAAAACATGGGGCTAACTTACCCTTCTTCCCAAAGCGAACAAAACCCTTCCATGGAGAGAACTTAAGAAGAACCATGTCGTCGACTTGAAATTCCAACGGTTTGCGTCTTTTATCGGCATAACTCTTTTGATGACTTCTAGCCAGCTCAAGGTTATTTCGAGTTTTGGAAACTTTGCCGGTCATTTCTTGAATAAGTTCAGGACCAGTGATGAGATTCTCACCAATGTGAGTCCAACAAATCGGTGAATGACATTTACGACCATTCAAAGCCTCGAAGGGTGTTATATTGATACTTGTAACTATTGTTATACGAGAATTTCGCTAACGGTAAATGTGTATCCTAATCACCACCAAAGTTAAGGACACAAAGATGTAGCAAGTCCTCGAGGGTTTGAATTGTTCATTCGGTTTGACCGTCCGTTTGAGGATGGTAAGCCGTGCTTAAATCCAATTGGGTACCCAAAAGTTCTTGCATCGAATACCAGAAATATGACGTGAATGGAGCATCATGATCGGAAATAATGTGCAACGACATGCAATGATGACTCACAATTTGATCGATGTAGATACGAACCAATCTTGAAACCTTTTAAGTGTCTCGTATTGATATGAAATGTGTCGTTTTGGTCAAACGGTCAACAATCACCCATATATTGTCATGGCCACGAGGGGTACGTGGTAACTTGGTTATGAACCCATGGATATTTGTTCCCATTTCCACATAGGGATTTCAGGTTGTTCAAGTAAACCACTCGGTCATTGGTGTTCGGCTTTGACTCTTGCACATGTGAGGCACTTTGAAACAGAAGATGTTATGTCTTTCTTCATTTCAGGCCACCAATATTAACCACGCAGGACCATGTACATCTTATCGGAGCCAGGATGATTAGAATATCGAGTTTGATGAGCTTCGTTCATGATGAAGTGACGAAGAGTGTCATGACTCAGGATCCAAAGTCGATTCAATTAATACCACATGTAGTTCGGTTTTGTCTTTGGTTGTGATCGAACGTTAAATGCCAAATCTTCATCTTTCCCTTCCTTGGTTAACGCTGCTTGTTGAGCCTCGCGAATGCATAATTCGAGATCACTATCGATCCCTATGTTTTGAACCATGACAGTAACCTCGTTAACATCCACATGAATCCTAGTATCAAATTCCCCTAACGTGTCAAACCACTACCTTTGATCTCAGATCTCTTAAAGTGAAATAGTCTTGTTGTAAATCTTGCGACTCACACGTCGGCTACAACATTCTCCTTTCCAGGGTGATAGCGGATGTCACAGTCGTAGTCGCTAATCAACTCGATCCAACGTATTTGTCTCATGTTGAGATCCTTTTGATTAAACAACTGTTGGAGACTCTTATGATTGGTGTAGACTATGCATTGCATCCCATAAAGATAGTGCCACCAGATCTTCAAAGCAAATACCACAACACCAAGTTCAAGATCATGGGTTGTGTAGTTCACTTCATGAACCTTCAATTGTCTTGATACGTATGCTATGACTTTTCCTCGTTGCATGAGAACAAAACCAAGACCTTGATTAGAGGCATCACAGTACATCGTAAAATCATCGTTTCCATCGAGAAGTATTAGAATAGGAGCGTTACACAACTTGTGTTTCAATGTCTCAAAGCCTCTTCTTGTTCGGGTCCCCATTCAAAGAGTCAGTTCTTTTGATTTAGCACCGTTAGTGGTTTAGTAATATTCAAAAAGTTTGCAATGAATCTACGGTAATAATCCGCTAAACCCAGAAAAGAACGAACTTCGGTTGGGGTCATGAGAACACACCAGTTTTTCACAGCTTTTATTTTAGCAAGTTCGACATGAATTCTCTAGCTATTCACTACATGACCTAAGAATTGGACCTCTTCCAGCTAGAACTCACACTTAGAGAACTTGACGTATAGTTGTTCCTTCTTTAAAAGTTCGAGAACTTGTCGCAAGTGCAACTCAATAATATGGTATCTTTAAAAATTAATAAGTTCATAAATTGATGTTTTTAATAATTTTTTTTTAAAAAATTTGGATTTAATTTAAAGGCTAAAAAGCCTTAAAACCAAAATATGATGTACTCGGATTCGAACCGAGGACCTCCTGATTAGGATACATGCATGTTACCAGCGAACCAAGGGTCATGGCCGTGTTAGGTCTCGACCCTTAATTGTTAGAAAAATACTTATCCAAGAATCCCCAACTCCAATAAACCATAGATTTTTCTTGGATCCAATTGAACCCTAATTTGATTCAATTACCGATTAGGTTCATGGGGCTTTTATTCCCCATGTTAAAATGATCATGTAGATGTGTTTAATTAAAGATGATTTAAAGTCGAACACTACGAAGAACAAGCCGCAACTGAGACTTGATTCAATTTGTGGGCACACGACTATGAAAACCAAATTAAACTCATGCGGAGCTTCGGATAGTGATCTTGATGCAAAGCCCTCTACCAATTTCAGTTTAGTTTGATCAGAAAGTGGATTTTGATTGAGGTACAGGTTGCGATGAAATGGTTGTTTGGACAGATTTGTGCGTGTGTTTTCAGTAGAAATTAGAACTAGTAATCGATTGGAGATTTATAAACGTTTGATTAGGTTGAATTAGTTTGATCATCATCGAGCTTTAATGTTCGAACGGTTTTATGATTAAAGTCGTCGTGTAAGGCCCCTTTCCCGGGACGCTTACAGCTGGTGATTCATCGCACGTAAAACATATACTTTACATTTATTCATCAAAACATTGTAGCCGAAAAATATAAAACAAATGACATTTCATTTCATCCTAAAAACTTTTGCAAAATAATGCATCGTTTGTCGGTTACAAAATTACATTGTTGTATTACATCACAAAAGCCTTAATTAAATGGATGCCATTCAAAAGAGCTTAGTAGGCACCTCGTGCCATCCTCAGCAACATTTACCTGCCAACTAAAAACGTATAAAAGTCAGCGTCCCTTAGTGAGTTCTAGTTTTATGATAAAACATACATAAATTGTTATTTATTTCCTTACAGAGTCCATACTATACGTTTCATTCGTTCATGGTCATACATCATACGTACATACAGATAATATCATTATTATCTTCCATTATGTTCGTTAACCTTCGTTCATTCGTTACATCTTGTGACATGTACATTACCCCGAACATTGTGCACGAAGCTGGTTTCTGGGCCTGAGGTCTTTCATAGACCCCGAACATTGTGCACGAAGCTGACTCCAGTACCTAGGGCAAGTACATTCACCACTCATCTTTTATTTTCATTCCGGATCAATGCCATATGCTATACCCTGAACATTGTGCACGAAGCTGGTTACTAGGCCTGAGGTCTATCATAGACCCCAAATATTGTGCGCGAAGCTGACTCCAGTACCTGGGGCAAGCGGCAAGGATCTCATACATATGGTCAATCACAAGGATTAGACCCCAGTGTGCATCCTTCTGGGGTAGCTAACCCGCACACAGTTGAGCTAACACCCTTCATTGGGTGTGGACCTCCATACATTTGCTTGCAAGACTTTTTACGTTCATTCATTCGTTAATGCATGCATTCATTCATCATGTTCCTCTTTCGTTATCTTTCACTTTACGTTACATAATACTCTCGGTTCATTCATTAACATAACACGTAAAGCCATGGAAAGATAAACATTCATCATAGGAACATAACATACATACCATTCATACATCATCACAGGGCATCATACATACATAACATACATCATGCATAGTCATGCACCATCATCATTATCATCATCCATAACATGCCCATCATACTATCTATGACCCCAAAAGTCAACTTATAGTCCCCCGGGAATTTCCCAAGTCAAAGCCTACTTTACATATTTTCCCCAAAAATCAGAAAAATATTCTAAGTCCTAGGGGCATGGGCCACTTTCAGGCGCATGGACACTATTCAGGCGCATGGGGAACACTTAGGCACATGGGCCACTTTCAGGCGCATGGGTACTGTTCAGGCGCATGGGTACTGTTCAGGCGCATGGGGAACACTTAGCATATTCCAGCCCAATCTAGGTGCATGGATACTATTCAAACACATGAGCACTTGGGCGCATGGGCCACTTGGGCGCATGGGCACTATTGGGGCGCATGGCCCTACACTTAGTCATCCGACTAACATTTCTGGCGCATGGGCCACTGTTCAGGCGCATGGGCTGAACTTAAACATTTCTAAGGAAAATTTTTAGGCACACGAGCTACTGTTTAGGCGCATGGCTTACACTTAATTCTTTCTAAGGCACTTTCAGACGTATAAACACCTATCTAGGCGTATGAGCATTCTATAAAACATGTTTCTAGAATATTTCAATCCTAATCATCAAACCCATCGGTTCTAAGCATAATGTGGCTATTCTAAACATGAATAACCTATAAACATCCAAGAACCAACATCCAACATACACAATACATATGGGTATTCACATATAAACTTTGTAAAATCATTTTAATACATTTTCAGCCCCAAAGATAGTTTAAAACATGTAAAAACCGGGGTCTAGAACTACCTGGTGCAACTTGGGTGTTCTTCCTTTTAACCCGCTTGCAAAGAGTTCAAAACACCTAGAAACAACATCCAAACACACACACACGAGCACAAACACAACCCATAAGCATACAAACACATAACCGGGATAAAACCCATCATAAACATGTAAAAACCATGAATTCTTACCTTGAATTCGTTCACTTCTTCTTCTTCTTCTACAATCCGAGAGTATTCTCCGCTCTCTCTCTCTAAAACTGAGACAAATGGTGAAGTGAGGTGAGGGTGGGCGGTCATACTCACCTTTACACCAAATTTTAAAAGTTTTGTCCTTTTTGGACACTTTTAGTCCCTCCTCTTGGACCTTATTGCCTTTCTTGCTTTTATTCTTCATATCTTGACTTTAAAAAAATAACCGGGTGTTACACATCGATTATTCCTTCGATTAATCTTCGAAATCGATGTTTAAATGTGATTAATAAGTTCATTCAAGTTCGAAACTTGTTCAGGAAACAGTTGGAATCGTTTGGGATTCGGGATTCGGAATTCGAAGTAACTATGCGGTTTGGGGCTCGCCGGACCTCGGCCGGAGGTGGCCGGAGTGCCCACCGAAATTGTGGGGGGGGGGGGAGAAAAAGGGTGGGAAGTTTGGGTTTAATAAATTACACAATTGGTCCCTGTGGTTTGACTCGTAACATTTTATGCACAAACTTTAATATTTAGGGTTTCTAAATTAACAATAAGGCCCCTTGAACTTAATCAAACTTTGAGTTTTACATAATTTAACTTTTAACTTGTATAATTTATTATTATTATTATTACAATCATCATTATTATTATTATTACTATTTATTATTGTTATTGATATTATTATTAGTGTTATTATTATTTTAATTTTTATTTTTGTTATTATTATTATTTAATTTAATAGTTATATTATTAAGTTTTATATTAAAAATTAATGACAAACTAACAAATAAGCATAAGTAACTCATAATTAACGAAAACATGAGATGTTATATCAATGATGTCGGAGTGAAATATAAACTAAGTCAAATAAAATCATCATTCTAAAAAATCTTATAACACAAATCAGAACTTCTTGAATCATGATTTCATTAGAAAAAACAAGCTATATAGACATCCTTGCTTATGTGTGATGTTTAAAATTACTCACACTAAAATCATCAAATCTTATATCTAAAGAAAACAATCTCTATATCTCAGACTGACCAACCGAATATAACAATTCAAGATTGCAACAAACATGTGTATAAATAAGAAAGCATTTGTACAAAGTAACAAGCAGATTCAAGAACCAGGTAAGTTGCAGATGTAAAAGTAGTTATAAAGTGAAAGCATATCTTTCAGAGAATAAAAAAAAGCAATAGCTGATAGATGATTTACAAAAGTTGCAAATGAAACGACTTGCAAGTGACAACAAGAAGCTTTATTTCACTTCACATAGTTTAATCACAGAAAAGATCTATCCTCCTAAACGTTACCCTAAAAATCTCCTACTTAGTAATGGAATCATGCCAAGTGTCGATTAAGAGTATTTTTAGGCTAACTTTAGGTCTCAAATGTGGAAGAACACATGCTTGTAACATTAATATATATCAATACTAGCTTTAGTAACTCGTGTGTCATATAGGTTATCTTTATTATTTGTTTATTACACTGATTAAATTAGCGTTGTTCACGAACCGAACAAAGACTTGCTCAAACTCAGTTCGTTTACAAACCGAACCACTTTGTTTGGTTTGAATTTAAGAAATCGAGCGAAAAATTCTTGCTTGAACTCGGTTCGTTTTATAACCAAGTGCTCGGTTCCGCTCGGTTTGCCTCGATTATATATTACAATTTAGTAGAAACTTATCATTCATTCAAAAGTTTCGAGTTCCCACTTGATGTGTTGGTGTTATTTTTGAGTTTTGGATGTTTAAAACATTGTTTTTAACCAAATTTTGATATCCAATATAATCACTTTGTTATGTGCTTAAAATATAGATTAAATGAAGCTTAACGAACATTATTTGCGAAGGATACAAAGGATGGCAAGACTATGGCTTGAAACATATTGAAAACAAAGAAAAATATGAAAAACTACATGGATGCCGTAAGCTACAGCCTAAGGCCGTAACTTACAACCCTATATTGAGTCCGTCTGTGAACCCTGTAAGACAGATGGTTGGTTGTCTGGTTGAAGGTAGGTCGTAACCTACGGTCCATAGGCTGTAAGTTTCGGTCTAACGTGATATATGGAGGCTTATTTCAAATTTTAAATTCTATTTAATCCCAATCATTAGGGTTTCGAAAGAAGACTTCTCCCAAACGAATTTTGGACTTTTTGAAGGCGTTTTTTAGGGTTCTTTTCACCAAGAATTGAAGATCCAATCATTCCAATAAGTGGCTAATTCATTCGTAATCACTTTCGGGAGGAGAGTTCTTGTAAGTGAAGCACTAGGTTTAGTTTGAATTGATATTTTGGATTATGTTCTCTTGACACAAGAATATAATTATACATATGTTTAAGGTTAAAATACTTTTTTATGTTTTAGTATTTGTGTGCTTTCATTTGCATTCGGTTTCCTTGCATCGTGAGAAGTTTGTCATGTATGTGAATTCTTTGCATAAATGAGTTGGTGATTGTGTGAATGAGTGAGTCTTAAAAGTTTATTTCATAACTATCACGTTAATCAAACGATTTTGCAAAATCATGTCTATATGATTCCCAATCAATTTTAATGAAACGAAGTGTGAATATTTGAACTTGAATCTTGAAAATGATTGCCTTTTTTCTTATTAGTTTTAAAACCCATTATCAAGTTTGTTGCTTTCTTAATTATTTTCATTCAATTTACCTTTCCTTTTAAATAAAATCCAAAAATATTTGCTTTATAGTATTTTCGTTTCATGTTTCAAGTTCTTAAATATAAAGTTTTACACTTTCAATTAGTTTTCTATGGAGACGACCTTACTTACCTATACTAGTAATTAGTTTTCTATGGAGACGACCTTACTTACCTATACACGATCAACATGACACCGTTGCCAGGGAATACATGCACAAAGTGTTAAGCTTTATTTTGTTTAATTGTTTAGTTTAAAAATCAAAAATTCAAAAATACTTTTTTTTATTTTTTGCTCAATGTCTTCTATTCCTTCTTACCTTGGGTATTCTAGTTTGCTTGTGCAGATTCATTCTATGTAGGCTTATTGAAATATCAAGGAATTTGATTTCGCCATGAATTGGGATGATGATTCGTGTGAGTGTTGCTTGAGCCTTTTTCATGAGTTGCTAGATTGTCAAGTGTTTTGTATAAAAGTCAAAGCGTATATGAAATATTACGAGGAAAAGTGTATTAATGGAAGAAAGGAATAAAGGAAGGGGGATTATAAAGAAGTTGATGATACTTTATCATCATATCAATATTACGAGCCACATCCACCAAATTATCAAGGATATTATCCGTATGAGGTGAACAACTTTAAGCAAGGTTGGAACTGTAATAACTATGAATCTGAAATGGCACAAAGATTGTGACATCCGGTAATTTTCCGTTACCAAACTCCGTTAGTCCCGTTAAGTCTTGCATACACGTGTCGTGAGCACACACTAGTTGTCGTTGAACGTTGGTGACTTAATAATAATAATCTATGATAAACAATAATAATCTAATTAATAATATTGATTATTAGTTGTGATTATGTGATTCATGAATTTATAGAATTTTAAATTTTGTTTTGTAAATTTTATGTGATAACGTGACAACGTGTTATATATCTGATGTGTTGTATGACTTGTTGTAAATATTTAAGATTATTATTATTGGTTAATAATACTTGTGTTTTGTAGTTAATAATTATATAAAGTTTTAAAATATAGGTTTTTATAAAATATAAACAATAGGGTTTATTTTGTAATTAGCTATAAACTAAACATTACCTAAATTACAACCCTAATCCCCACCCCAAACCCTTATTGCGGCCAAAACCAATCCCAAACCCCCATCACATTCGATTTTGAGCAACAACACACACAAACATTCGGATTTCATCAAGTTTCAAGTGTTACAAGGTGTTTGCAAGTTCAATTATTGATTTCTACACATCTAAAGGTTAGTTTTAACTAGTTTTTCGTGTTGGTTGTTATTGATGAACCCTAAATCCAAAATTGGTGATGAAATCATGAAATTGATGATTATTAGATATTGATATGATGTTAGTTAGGTTGTATGAATGCTAGATTATGTTGATTATGCAAGAAATCTATGGATTGATCATCTAGTTCATACATTGCCATAAGAGGAAACTTTTGTTTTTGGAAATCATGTTATGATGATATTATGATGTTAGGTACAATGCTTGGATGTTATTTTGATTGAATTATTCAAGAAAATCCATGAATTTGAGGTGTTGATCATTACTTACTAAAAGTAGAAACTTTTGTGAATGATGTTTGGGAACTTGGATGATTTGGTGATGATTAGTATGTTAGAATGAATGTTATGAACTTGGTTAGGTATAAAATCTATGAGATTATGATTGAATTGGATCCTAGATCACTTTTGGGTGTTACTTTCCCAAAAGGGAAACTTTATTTTTGTAGAACATTGGATGTGATGAATTGGGCATGCATGTGATGTTAGGATCATGTTAGAATGATTGTTTATGATGTTTGATATGATAAAATGAGTTAATTGAGTTGTATAGATGTTTGGTTGATCATGTAAGGAGTATAGGTTATGATGATTATACATGATGATGAATTATGGTTAGTATTTAGGAGATCATGCTTGGGATTGGATTGATTGTCACTATGAATGTTGGTTGGAATAAACTAAGTGAAGGAATGTAATTATGATTGTCATACACGCGTATGAATATGAGGCCCCTACTTAGTAGGATTGGCAAGGTTTAGGATGTGAAGTCGTGGGTGGCTTCACATGGCATGTGGTGCATGATTAAGCTTCACGTATGAATTATTTGTTGTAATGTATTTTTATTGATGTTGAGCATGTTGGTTGTTTGAGATTAGCATAAGTGTATGGTTATCTAATGTGGTACGATGACCTAGGTAGAACTTGGGTTGATGATGTGATACACATGAATAATTTGTATGATACTCTTGTATGCTAAGTTGTTATATATGATTAAACAATATTTCAATTAATATGTCACCAACGGGTCAAACAGGTCAACTAGGTCAAATGAGTCTTGCATTCCAAAACCTTGGGTCAATGTGTTTATTGAGCACCTAGGGTTGTTAAGTTTTATGTGTACACGTACTTATATACTTATGTGTTCTAGGTAACCTTTCTAGTCTCTTTATTCATTATCTTAGCACACCAGGTGAGTTCATACCCCTATATTTTATAAACTCTCTTCTGGGGGAGGTAGCATACTTGTACTCAAATGCTATTTTATTATTATAAGTTGTGTATGTTTTAACATAGTGCATAATACCTTGAAAGTCCTCACACTTTCGGATCATTAATAAAGGTAACTAGTAGGAATTCTTGGGTAGTACTAATGAGTCTGACGAGCCCCACCTATGACACTCAAGGTAAAACGGGTGCAATATTTTCCTAGACACAAACATCGTCACGACCTGGTAAGTCGTGACGGGAGGCAACAAATGAAACACAGTCAGCTTCGATCGCGAAATCACTATGGTTATTACTTGTGAATATAGACTAGCTATCTATTTTCAATGCACTTCTTATGTTATGAAAATGTTATTATTTACGTAAACGCAAACTTATGAACTCTCCAACCATTGTGTTGACATTTTTAGTATGTTATTCTCAGGTCGTTAACTCTGCTTGCCATTAGGAGCACCGCACGGGTCCATCATGCATCCTAGACTCTATTTTAAAGACTTAGTTGTTGGTTTTATTTATGAGAGTTTTAATATTTGGGTTGGCGTGTGTTTTGCCAAATATGCATTTTTATAATTTGGGTTTGTTTTAAATACTAAACGCTTCTGCATGGTTTTCTAGTTTTGAACTCTATTTGGTTTTGTTTAAAATGTGGCATATAGTGTTGTTCTGAATAACTAATGACTGTAATCTTGGTTTGTTCACACGCCTCACGGTAAAACCCAGCACGTGAATTTTGAGGGTGTGACAAAGATCAAGTTACTAGGAAGACTATAACAACTATAATCATGAATACTTACAATTGGCATACGCAAATCTTAAAAAGGATAACCAAGGGGATTATGGATACTTGAGGCAAACAAATTCTTTACAAGGTTAAGATCATAATCAATGCTACCTTCCTCATCAACTACAAGAAAATGTTACAATCCAAGATGTCAAGTAATTTCAAAATACTTACCAATCTGAGGATGAGGAAACTATTGCTTGAATGGAGTTGATATTGCCTGAAATCGATAAGTTGTTGTCACAACACCATCTTTCACATCAACAATGATTTGACTACTTAACTATCAAGCATGATGTATTATTGTTGAAAATAGAATTAGAAGAGTCACTCTTACCATGTTTTAAAATCGAGGATGAGGTCGTGGAGATTAATACCACACAAATTCCCTCGGTTGTTGAAAAGGCATGTGTAGAACGAGTGGTGGTTGATGCGTATGATAATGAAGTGGATTAAGAGGTTATAGGTCTTTCAGAGCAAAGAGTTGAATGTTTACACCTAATAAATGACATAACACCTCCTAAGGAACGAGAGACTAGGATATTGCCTTGTGGTCCTGATTGTCCTTCAGTAGTTATCATACAGATTGACAAAGTGAGGGATGATGGCTTGTGTTCGGAGAAGAGGAAGGTGAGTATAGAGGACATCGGACAACTTATTCAAAGAAGAGTCCATAACGATTCTATTGACATGCCAAAGACAGAAAAGAAGGTGTGGAGCTAACATGTCAACTACCATGCATACATTGAAAACTTGATGGGAAAATATGGATTTAGAATGTCAACCATTGATTCAAGAGACATGGTGACCATGAAAAGGAAAATAGAGATTCGGTATGTCTACTATCGAGCATTTATTGGTAATGTGGCAGGAAAATGTTAAATTCAACCACCATAAGTGGTGACAGGTACGCTCTACCTGAATACCTAAAAATTAGCGCTCGCCGGAGGTAACCCGGAGAACTTTGTGGGTGTGTTCATTGAAAACCTTCACGAGACTACAACTCGTCCACTCGAGTCTACCGAGGGGTTTATAGGCTTGTTGTATATACTAAATGTAACCGTGATTCCTACGAAAGTGAGTTTAGAATTTGTTTTTTTAGATTTATTTTTTTCTTAGTTTCTTATTTATTTATTTATTTTTAAATTAATTATTTTAATATAATTCTAACTTAAATGTTGCATTGGTGATAATGCAATGTTTTAAGTGGGGAAAGGGGACACGTAATGGTAGTTTTTGATTTAAATGAAAAGCGTGTAAGATTTTTAATTTTATGTGTTAATCATGATTTGAGAAGTTTACTTCTATATGATTTTTATAAGATTTTGTAGGTTATTGAGACAAGATTTTGAAAATTGCCACCAATCACAAGAATCTTGCCATAACTACTCGATCGGGTGAACTCATTCCTTATATGAATTCTTTAAAATTAATTAATTATATGTTACATGTTAAATTTAGGTCATTTGTGTTAATAACCTTTAAAAATGATTAAAGTTCTTGAAAAAGATCTTGCATATATGAAAATGATAGGAAATTGATAGGTTGATACCAATACATAAATTATATCTCTAGGACAGGATAATAAAGATAACATATGATATGTTGATAGGCTCGACCTAAAAATAAGAACACCAATTTTGTGTGCAGTAACTTAATAATATATATATATATGTTTAGTATCCCATCCTGATATGCATGGTTTAAAAAATTGAGTCCCAGCAAAAACAGGTTGCGAGTGGTATGTATACTTAGTATTCCTTTCTCACACACCATGTTTTTATTACTTATGACACTTCCATATAAATAAAATGGATTAGTTGATATATATACATGAAAATCAGAAAAAAATAGAAAAAAAGAAGAGATATATATGAAAAAACAAAGGGAGAAAAGTCTCGTATATCACGTAGAAGGAAAATGAAAAAAACTTAATAGTTATTGTGTCGTAATTATGGTATATGGTGTCTTAAGTGTGGGATAGTGAATCCTCAAGAAACCATGAGATTGGATAGGTTTTGCTATGTACATTCAGATGTGAGGTGGTTAAACCATGATGGTAACTTTGTATATTAATAAGCACAATACATTTGGTTGTGATCTAATGGGTGTGAGTTTAAATTGGATCAATATATTGGCAATCACAATTACTTTGTTAGTAAAATCCTATGTGAAATAAAAATATGTAAGATTAGTTTATCAATTGAGATTTCATTACATATCTTTTTGGGGACAAAAAAAAGTTAAGTTGGGGAATGTGATGTGTTGGTGTTAGGTTTGAGTTTTAGATGTTTAAAACATTGTTTTTAACCTAATTTTGAAATTCCAATATAATCACTTTGTTATGTGCTTGAAATATAGATAAAATGAAGCTTAACAAACATTATTTGAGGATGATACAAAGGATAGCAAGATTATGGCTTGAAACATGCTAAAAATAAAGAAAATTATGAAAAACTACAGAGATGCCGTAAGCTACGGCCTGAGGCCGTAACTTACGGCCATATGTTGATTCTGTCTGTGAACCCCGTAAGGCAAAAGGTTGGCCGTCTGGTTGAAGGTAGGCCGTAACCTATGGACTATAGGCTGTAAGTTACGGTCTAACACGATATTTGGAGGCTTGTTGCAAATTGTTAATCCTATTTAACCCCAATCATTAGGGTTTCAAAAGAAGACTTGTCCCAGACGTTTTAAAGGCATTTTTAAGGGTTCTTTTCACCATGATTTCACCCGAATCAAGCATTAACAACATCCAATCTTGAAGATCCAATCATGCCAATGAGTGGCTAATTCATTCGTAATCACTTTCGGGAGGAGAGTTCTTGTAAGTGAAGCATTAGTTTTAGTTTGAATGGATGTTTTGGGTTATGTTCTCTTGACACGGGAATATAATTTTACATTTGTTTAAAATTAAAAGACTTGTTTATGTTTTAGTATCTGTGTGCTTTCATTCGCATTCGTTTCCTTACATCGTGAGCAATTTGTCACGTATGTGAATTCTTTGCATAAGTGAGTTGGTGATTGTGTGAACGAACGAATCTTAAAAGTTTGCTTCATAACTATAAATTTAATCAAACGGTTTTGTAAAATCATGTTTATGTGATTCTCAATCAATTCTAATGAAACCAAATGATAATATTTGAACTTGAATCTTGAAAGTGATTGCCTTTTTCTCATAAGTTTCAAAACCCATTATCAAGTTTGTTTATTTCTTAATTATTTTCATTCAGTTTACCTTTCCTTTTAAATAAAACCCAAAAATATTTGCTTTTTAGTATTTTCATTTCATGTTTTAAGTTCTTAAATATAAAGTTTTACACTTTTAATTATTTTTTTATGGAGACGTCTTACTTACCTATACTAGTAATAGGTATTTAATTCTTTAATATTAACTTTTTTTATCCAACCACGACAACACAATCACCACTCAAACTAAAAAATATAACAAAAAAATATACACTTACTAGCAGTTTAAAAATAAAACTTGACGAAAAGTAAAACATGTTAAAAACATAATATACACTTGCTAGCAGTTTAAAAATAAGCATACCCCTGCCACAATGTTTCACGGAAGAAAGCCAACCCGCTACGCCGTTTGGCATCGGACGGACCAAGGTACGTTTATCACTAAGAGCTTTGAAATAAAGAGGGTGTATGAAATGGTTGCGCAAAAGAGGTTCAGAGAGCTAGGTTCCTCCTGGGGTTCCTCAAAGGCATAAGGATCAATGGTACAACAATCCAAGAAATCTAGAAAAAAATGATGCTTCCATTAGTCAATAGTAAGGTTAGATGAAATCACACACCGAGGGCTAAGGCATTTTTGACTCTAAATGCTAAATGCTAAATGCTAAGCCAGTCGCCGTTCTTGACAAGTTGAAAAAACTTCCAGAACAAATTAACCAACAGTACGGGGACACCTGAGGCTTTGCAAGTGATTTCAAAGTAAGTAATGCTACACGCCAATTGTGCTAAACACAACCCACAAAATTCAAGAGTATTCATAATGAAAGCCTAAGGGTCGAGGATTCGAAGAAACGGTTATACAATGCAATGGATCCATGGCATATTGATTCAGTGGTAGAGGGAAGCACATAATGGGAAGACAAATCGATCTTATAACCAAGGCACAAGGCGAAGAACTTAGTCTGCGTCATCTTGCACAACCTTAAGGATATATCATGGTGGTTCGCCATAGTCATTAGAGTTTAAACAATACGTTTATTGGCTTTAAACTTATAGTTTGATCCAAACACGTAAACGTAGCTTATAAGTTTACAATGCATAAACACATTATTTTTTAAAATAAGTTTAAGCAAAAGAGGAAAAAACAACTAAGTCCTTATATTTTTATATATGAGTAAATTAAATAAAGATATTACAAGAAACACAATATGTGTGTATAGTATGAGTGAGATAAATCCATTGCTAAAAGTCTAAATCTAATACAAACTTATGGTTAAATTATATATCATTACAATTACAATTTACAAATGGTCAATTTAATTTGGCTTGTATCTTTAAAAAATATGTAATTATATAATCATAAGCTTTTAAGAAAGTTAACATTCTTATCCTACTATTTTAATAATAAGTATTTAAAAAAAACACTTGTCATAGTTTTAGAGTACCAAAATTTTCCTTTTTCCGCTCAAACTATTTTCACATATTTTAAGCAATTAGTAATCAAGATGGTAATTTATTCACAACTACCATATCAATTTTTTTATTTAAATAATAATGTAATCTTTTCTAAATCACTTATCATTTTCAAATGAAAAGATAACATATATCATTTCTTCTAAAATTATTTTATATGTAATAAATCATTTCAGTAATTATAAGTATATACAGATTTATGATTTATATATTTTTTTAATTATTGAACATGTGTAATATATGGGTCTTTTAAGGGTAGTATGTTTGTAAAAGGGTTTAATAATTATTTTACTAAAAAAACAAAAGATAATGATTCGTTTACCAATGATGCCTTGACAAATCGGTAAGCTACAAAGTACCAACCACCACCACCACGTATGTTACAAAGTACAAACCATGACCATAGTGATTAATTAGTATGAAGTTGTATGTAAAATGGATCTTTTGTGAATGATTAATAACATGTTTTTTATATCTATAGCCATATCAAAAAATTGCTTGAGATGCGACTGAAAATCACACCTATTTTTACTTGCATATGAAACTTTTTTTCATCGAACTACACTGCTAACTTGTTTTCTTCGCATGTTTTCAGGTAACTAGCTTGGGTTTTAAGACTTACTCGTTTAAGATGCGTGGACCTTGTTTTAATAAAACATATTATATTGGTTGCTTTTTTATGGTTTTTAAACAATGATGTAATCTAGATATTGATTAATTATGTTTAATCCTTTTAGTATCTTTCTCGTACCATGTGTGATAACAATATTCAATTTCGTTGCACCCTGATATTTTCGCTTTAGCCAAGGTGCGACATTTTCTAGACATCGAATGGCTGCAATTGCTCCTTTGTTGTCTGAAAAACTTAGTAGGTTTATAGTCTTAGAAATGTTTGATATGAACATCCTTCCTGGTTCTTCCTTTCTCTTTGATGCTTCCTTTAAAGATGTTTACGTAATAGAAAAACATTTCACAATTAATTTTAACATAATATATCTCTAATGATTATTAAAACAAACTTTCTTATATTCATTGGAAGATAAATACCTATTATTTTTTACAGAACATTGTTTAAGCAATGCTTACAAAATTCTTTTTCTATCGAAAGATATTCAAACCTCACAATTAGTGAAAAGCTTATGAATATATTTAATTTGACACAAAAACATTTTGGCTTGAATAAATGTTAAACAAGTAATCATAAATTAATGATAAACCACACAATAATAAAGGATTTTCACCTATCTCTAGAATATAATTTGATCAAATATACACATATTTCTTGTCTAAATGTTTTAGCAGAATATGTTTATGCTTACATGGTTAACGTATTAATGTCATTTTCACAAATAAAATAATTTGATTAGTTTAAAAGTATTACATGTATTTACTAGATAAGTTTAACAGAGACTCTACACTTGACTTATTACGAGTAGAGATTCTACGCGTAATTTTCATAGTGTTTAAAGGTTAAACGAGGGTATGAGAGAGTTTCGTATTTGTAACTAACTGGAGAAACGATTGAAATGATATGAAATGAAATGAATATGAAGACATCTATTTATATTGTACATTTCTTACTCATTAAACATTATCTTACCTATTAAATTTTAACCAAAACTTAGCCGATCACATGAGCCCTATATACCATAAACGTAATACCATAAACGTAAATGGTATCTTCGCATTCACCCATTCAATGATCACATGAGCCCTATATAATAATGCTAATTTACACATTGAATCGATCACATGACCCCTATATGTCACATCCCGGCGGAAGCGTGAAATACTTAGGGAGTGACTTGATTGTTCAGAACTCATTGTCAAATACTAATTAATAAATAACACATAATCATACATATTTCATAACATAATATTAAGGTTAGGATTACATAAAATCATAATAGTCAAAATTTGAAATTACATAATCCTATTACATCATAAAGTTTTAACAGCTACATCTTCAGAGACGATGGAAGTGAGCATCCACCGACACACTGAAGTCATACAGGTTCACAGTTAGGTTCACACAAACTTTTCCTACAACTTCACCCCAGCCATTAAAAACATCAAAGGAGAACGTTAGGTTGTTAGTCATGATGAATTCCTGAAAAAGCATACCAAAAATAGTCAACACAAAGTTGGTGAGCCTCACAGGTTTATTAAACAGATAATATCGATGTATTATATATACAACCAAACCTTACATAGTAATCAGACTATCCATATTTGTCATATCATATTCTCATAAATCAGATAACATAGCATTATAACACTCATTTTGTTAATGCAGGAGATATCTCCTAAGTAGCGCTACCAATGTTATCTAACGGTTCCACATCCGAATTAATGGTTGTAACATAAATTTCAGTAATAATACATCAATTCATAAATTAGTATGCTTTTTCCCCAAAACTTGATAAAAACAAAATGGGCCATGAAACTCACCTTTATTCCAAGTAGTAACCTATAAACAAAAGAATTTTATAGGTTAGAAAACTTAACTATTTTCTTCAAAATTTTCAGTACCTTAATAGTTTTTGAAATTTTTATATCAAATAGTTTTATTAATCTGGAATATCACATTAATTTCTTGTTTCAAAGAAATTTACAGATTATTTTCTATAATTGTTATAAAGTCATCATAAATTGCCAAAAATAGTTTCTGTAGTCCGTAAATTCCCAAAATTTTACAGAGGGTTCATCATAGTAATTAGAACTTCTTATAAATTTATCAAAGTCTAACACATAACAGATTAGTTTCTGTAATGTTTTTACAATAATCCCAATTCTTCTCAAAAATAGCTATATAGCTCCAAAAATTATTAAATTTATACATTCTGTAGGTTTGGATTTATCAATTTATCCATGATTTTCTCAGATTTTATTATGCTATTTAAGTATTTATTTTGATTTTTCTACTGCAGAACATGTAAAAATTCATATTTTAGATAATACTTTGAGTTAGGTCACGAGATTTTTCCAGTGGATTCTATAATTCTTAACGATCAGTATATAATTTTTCCATATATTTACTAGGATCGGTTCATCCGATATAATTTTTCCTCTTAAATACTTAAATAATTTATATAAATTAATTTACTTATGAGATTAGCATCAAAATTTACAGAATTATATTTCCCAATATTCCTATCATATTTTCAATGTTTGTTCCTACAATCATAATCGTTAATATGCAGAACTGATTTTTAATAAATTATAACTAGATTTTTAACCCTTTTGTTGATAATTTCTTGCTAAAACTTGATTTTTAAGTTTTGTTTTCATGTTTCCAGATTCTTAAAATCTTCCTTTTTGTCCGAAAAAAAAGTTTGATGTTTAAACAAAATTTTGAGTGTTAAATCAAAAGGGTTAGTCACATGTGTTTATTTAAACACATGTTTTGTTTTTGTAATCTTAATCAAGTAGGGTGTTAGAGTTAGAACCTTGATGTTTGACAAAAGGAAAATGTGAAAAGAAGATGAGGATGATCTAAGCTTGCTTGGTTTTGATGTTCTTGATAGTCTTTCGAGAGATGGTGCTTAGATTTGGATGTTGCATGCTTGTAACCGAGAGTTGTGTAGGAAATGGTGATAATATGCGGTTGCTATGATGATGTCCGAGAGTAGGGATGATGGTATTCGATTGGAGAGGTGGTGACCGAGAGGATTGAGGGAGTAGTTTGCGGTGGTGGTGTTCAAGAGTGGTGCAATTACAAGGTGTTCGGATGAAGGTGGTTAGAATGGCCGAGAGTTCTTGATGTTCCTCATGGTTCCTTCGGCCGAGACCCCTAAATAGTGGAGGTGTAATCATGAAATCTAGTGTTTAGGATGTGAGGTGGAGGTTATAGGTTTAGTGAATCAATTCTTAGGGTTAGGTGGCGGGTTGAGGTTGAGCTTGGTGGCATGGTGAGTTTAGGTGTTACACAAAGAGAGTGTTGAGTCATAGGTGTGTTTAAGATGTTAATTAGGTGCTTAGTGAGCCGGTTCTTAGTTTTAGATGATACTTTGTTTTAGGGTTAAGTGTGGAAGATTTGTTTAGGTTTAGTTTGAAGTCAAGTTTCTCTTGATGTTAACTTATGTTTAGGATATTTGGTTGTGTTTTGGTTTGTTTGATGTTGTTTGGTTGATGTATCTTAATCATATATGGTTTAATATCAAAGAATGGTTGTTTTTTGAATACATGCTCACGTAAATTATACATGCATGCAACCATGCATACGTGCAACACATAGTATATGCATATAAACACATAATACACACATGTATTTAACAAGAGATAGCACATACATGAGTAAAACATATATAATATACATGTGTATATGTTTCTTAACAAAGATGGTACATGCACACGTAAAAAGGTATGCATGTGACCATGCGTACGTATATATATACAAGTGAACAATATACTTATGTAAACAAAATGAAAGCATGAATACGTTTATGCATGTAATATATATATTAACCTAGGTGTGGCTTAAATTATATGAATGAACTTAGTGTATAAAATTTCTTAATCTAGGGTTGTCACACTATATATAAATAATAATTTACACACTGAATCACGAGCCCTATATATTATATATAATACTAATTATCGTTTTATTTGTGTATTATAAATTGTACCTAAACTTTAGTGGATTGTACCCATTTTTTAATTTAACTTTTTTACTTTGAACCTCAATACTTTTACATGTTTTATAGTTTAACTCCTATAGTTTTTCACTTTCAACTTTGGTTGTCTATACTTTTCATCTTTTATAAATATTTTGTTTTACATTTCGGTTAATTTCTATGAGTTAATACGTAGCAAGGTGCATGTTTGGTTCAACGGTTCACTTTGGATCGTCTTGATAATTGTTTTTATTGTTTTACGTTCCACGTGTGGGATTCAACGTTATTACGTCTACTTTTCATTCGATTTTATTTTATTTGTTTTATTTCTCTTTTAATATGTGTTTTTCATGTGTTGGTAGCCTCTAATAATGGTGTAAAATTGGTGCCACTTGGCATAATTTTACGTCTTTCGTCGCAACGCAAGAAGCTTAATACTAGTTAATACTAATTTAGACATTTAATTATCTGTAATCAAGACTAATGATAACATAACTAATACTACATGTTACCACTAATATGTAAGTCTACTTTTAATGCATGCAATATTCTAAATTATTGGATTATGAACCGATTACTTTTGTTTAGTGACAATAATATAAGGGTGGGAAGCCAAAAAAAATTTAATACCAACATACTTTCTTTACTATTGTTAGGCCTGGTTATAGATTGTATAGATTTGATAATGAAAATAATTACGCCTAAGAGTTAGTTTGATATACATATTGCATCATAATTGGTGTATAGCATTTAGTCAAAAAGTACTAAGTTTTAGATTATAAGAAAAATATCACAGGATAGTAGCCAAGTTTCAAAAATATTTTAATTTAGTCACTCATGCATATTTTTCTTAAATTGGACCACCAAACGATCAAATCGAGTCATTACCAAATTTTATTACGACAAGAAAATAATGATGGAAAAGACGCAGGAGTCAGAATTTTCAATATATAAAATTATATTAAAAACTAAAAAAACATGTTAATTATAAAAAAAATAAAAAGTGCCTAAAATTTACGTCAACATTCTATATCAACATCAAAATATAGAAAAAAAATATTTTCTAACTGAATCCAAAAGTATAACATGCTAAAAAAATATGTTATGACTTTTAATTTGTATAAAATATAAAAACTAAGTGATCTAATGGATTTTTTTTTTAATTTGAGTTACCTAATTAAAATATTTTTGAAAGTTGGTTACTATTTTATAAAGTACCCATTATATTTAACATTGTGTGTTTTCACTAATACCTTTTAGCAATCACTATATGCCATAGCATGAAGTCTTGTAAATGTCAATCAAGTGTATACATGGGTAGTCATTTTTATTTTAGAGAATGACGAATAATAAGATTATGAAGATAACACAAGAAGAATTATTTATTTAGAAGTATTACAAATCTTATCCATATTGAGTTCAAAGATAAACATTTAAGATTTACAACAAGTTACTCGATAAATACAATACTGATGGAATTATAGGATTCCCAAACATTTTTTTAAGCATATAGTTCACAAACATCATGTGACAAATGATTCGAAACCTGAAATAATATCGTACCAAAAAGGATCTTAGAATATAGGTATTGTTTTACTCCCACTTAATACCATCAGTTGTCTGAGCAAAGTTCTTTTTGCAACTTGCCCAATATTCAGCCACAAGGTTGGAGAAAAAAGAATTAGCTTCCATTAGCTTTGAAGGCTCATCATACTCCATCATGTTCCCTACAAGTTAACAGGGTCAAATGCATGACATTTTTAAAAATAGATAAAAATAGGTTCAAAAGAAAAGGCTTAAGGAATTGAAATAATTGCATTTAAAAGAAACAAGTCAAATATGTTGAATGCTTGCCCACAATGTAGTTTTAAATCTATGCGACCTTCTAAAACCGTATTTGTAGTAATATAAATAGTTTTTGCTATAATATTGAACCCACAAGTTATTTATAAGAAAACGAAATACAAATTTTGCGGGTCATCATGAGCAGATATAGCATGTACGTACTGCACTTTCCAATCTTGACCTCCTACGCGATTGGTAATAACCAATCCAAGTGCCCGACCCGCTCAGTTTTGTCACCTTTACTTTTTTTGGTACATTTAAAAATGCATTAAAATTGTTTTTTCCAACATACCAAAAGAGAGAACCATGACCTTGTCACAATCTATAACTGTTGGAACTCTATGGGCAATTGTCATGACAGTGCAACTTGAGAATTCTTCTCTTATGATTCTTTGAAGAATGGCATCTGTAGTTGAATCAATGGACGCGGTTGCTTCATCAAGTATTAGGACTTTGTTTCTCCTGAGTAACACTCTTCCTAAACATAATAACTGCCTTTGTCCGGCACTCCAATTCTCTCCTTCATCACTCACTAACAAAGAAGCAACGATCAAAGTCATGTATTAGATTTTGTTAGTGTGATATAACCATGGTGGAATCATAAAATTGACTAACCTGACGAATCTAGCAAATTCGGAAGACAACTAATGGTACTCTTTAGTTGACACTTCTCTAATGCCTGGAAATTCAATTAAAGTTTCAAACCATGCAAGTTATTGCATAAAGGTTGTAAAGATATAGGTATCAAGTGGGTTGAGTAACAAGTTATTGCATAGGTAAATGTATGTAGGGGTAGGTGTAGTTGGAGTGACCCGAAACACTTATGGTTGAACTTTTTTAAAGTTATATACTAATAATAATTGTTCCGAACATGAATATAAAAATTAGGTTATTTCGATATCTTTTGGGGACTTTCAACCCATTTGACCGGATTCCTCTAAAGCTAATAATTTTAATTGAACAAGTCTTACTCGTCAAAGAAAAACACAACCAAGTACACTTATTCATAAGTAAACGGGTCTAAATTGCATATGTAGTATTGATTTATTCATAATTAAGTAACCGGGTCTAAACTGGATATGTGGTATTGATTTATGAAGATTAGAATAGATAAATATGTTACCTTCCATATCTCATAATCAGAATGAAGTCCGAGTGGGTCCAAATTTGTTCGAATACTACCCCTAAAAAGGGTGGGTTCTTGTGGGATGACACTTAATTTCATCCTGAGATCTTTAAGTCTAATTGTGCAAATGTTTAAACCATCTATGAGAATTCTTCCGCTATCAGGTTCCACCAAACGAAATAATGCTGTTAGTAGTGTGGTTTTGCCACTTCCTGTCCTTCCAACAATGCCTACCCTAGTCCCTTCTTCGAATGTACAAGTGATTCCTTTGAGAACCAGTGGCGCGTTTGGAAGGTATCTCAACTGTAATAACAACCACAAGACTATTAATTAAAATGTGAACATGGTAACATGGGAGGGTTGAGTAATAGTCAACTAGATTTATTTTTTCTATCACACGAAGTGGCGGGATTGTATTGACCACCTAAAATTACCTTGTCTATTTTTAAGAAAAATATTATAAGATATGCAATAATTATCATTACATAACTAATTTTTTATATTTAATAATCTTAATAAATAAATTAAACCATTTAGGATTTTATATGCATTACAATAAGGGTTGGCTGAGATTGATTGATCTAAAGCTTGTTTCTATTCATTTTTAGGAAAGAAATTTTAAAGAAGGTATGTATTGATTATAATTAAAAAACTATATTATTACAATAATAGTTTAAATCTTTGAATATAACCATTTAGAAAGTAGTATGCATTAATACTATATTTTAAGCAACTTAAACCTATTTTGAGACCCTTCCTTTTAACTATTTTTTATTCCACGAGTTTAAAATAAAAGACAATATAAGCCAACCCATTATAGATTTAGGACGACTTTCAACTGTTTGATCTACCTGACCCATTTTTGTCCATTCCTTTCTAGTTAATTTTGTTTAAGTTGACCCATTTGAAATAACACAACCTAAATCAACCGATTTATAAGTAAACCGGTCAAAATTGCCACCTCTAACATGATCTATAAGTAATATAGTTTAAAAAGCATTAGCACCATGATCTTAATGCATTTCTTCATTGGAAAAACTGAAAAAAGTTTGTTTACCTTTAGATCCTCAAATTGTATCTTTCCCTTTGAAGGCCAAAATGATGGTGGTCTATTGTTCTCCATAATTGTTGGTTGCTCAGGTGGAATATACATAAACTGTTTGATTCTTTCTACTGATATAATGTAATTGGCTAAGCTACAATACCATCTGGTAAAGAACACTTGTGAACCCGATAGCGCCAATGCATAAGATAGAGAGAGGCCAACCAACCCTATACAAATATCGGATTTATTGCATATAAAAGACTTAATTAACACTTAATGTTTGAAGTAACCAACTTTCAATCCTTACCCAAAACTCCATAAGACATAAAACCTAGTGTTAAATGCACCAAATTATATAAAATTGGTACAATTGACTTGTGTATGGAACTTAAGAAGTTAAATTTTGATGTAATAACTTTTCAAACTTAGATTTTGATGTGTAGATATCTTTCATTTTTTACTACTTGATGAAACCAACTGCATAATGTTTTACCATTTATTTATCAAAATAAAAACAACAAAAATATACCTAAAACACATAGTAAAGGCATGTTTAGAAAGTTTGATGCATCCGTTTTGGTGAAGTTAAACCCATAAAAAGGTATAAAGTTGGATGCCTTTCCATGTATAAATTTTAAAAGTCGGTTACATCAAACTAGGTTTTAAAGTTAAGTATACCAGATAGAAAGTTGTAGTAATTTTGTTTGCAATCATATTTAATTAACACACTTTAAAATTTGGACAAAAACTATTTCACGTCAAACCTATTATGAAATAAGCATTATCTCTCCAATTGTTTTTAATTAATTGTTGTATTCAAATGTTTGCACATGTCAAATAGATTAGCCAAAGGTTGTTGCAGATCCACCTCATACTCCTCATCGTTAGTTTGAATACATGTATATGTACCATTTTTGTTTTGAGAATAATAATCATCTTCTTCACTTCATTATCTCTGCTACCTTAATATGGTATCAGAGCCTGGTTCCAACCCTTCTACTCGGTCAATACTTCTTCTTCACCAATCACCATGACTGAAAACAATAGTTCACCTCTTTCTGTTAACACTACAATCAAAGACCTTACCGTTGTAACTTTCCTGACCACCCTCAAACTTACATCCAACAATTATTTAGGTTGGAAAACTCAGATTGAAGCCTTACTCTATGGATTAGATCTCTTCAAGTTCGTCGATGGCACTCAACCGGCTCCTCCTCCTCTTACGGGTGCTGACGGGACCGTCACACCTCACAAAGATTATGCTCAATGGTTTCGTCAAGACCGACTTCTGTTCGGTGCTCTTGTCGGAAGCCTGTCACCACAAATCATTCCGCTCGTGACAAACGCATCTTCCTCGCGTGAGGCATGGCAGATTCTTGCTAGCACATATGCTTCACCCTCTCGTGGTCACATAAAGCAACTGCAGCACCGGTTGAAGCAGATGTCTAAAATCCCTACTCAATCTATCACTGATTACATGCAAAATGTAAAAACCGTGGTTGACGAACTTGCAATTCTTGGTAAAAAGATGGATCAAGAAGACGTGGTCGATGCCATTCTCAATGGTCTCGACCAACCCTCATACAAACCTATTTTGGATGCCATACACGCTCGTGATACTCCTATAACCTTTACTGAATTGCGTGAAAAACTCATTAATCGTGAGTTATCATTGGCACAACAGGTTACTCTCAATGGTATCCATCAACCGGCTTCGGTGTTTCATGTGCACAGAACTGGTGGCAAGCCTTGGACCAACCGATCCCACCCTCAAGGACATACCTCGGCTGGAATTCTACCCACTCCAGCCCCATCATCAGCTTCTACAAGTAGCCGACCCTTCCTCGGCAAGTGTTAGTGGTGTCACCAACGGGGCCACTCACTTACAAATTGTCCCTCATTCAAAAAGGTACATCCACATATTGTTATCCCATCATTCAATCGGTCCTCGCAGGTAAAAGGAAGCCAAGTGCATATGATGAACACTTCAAACTTGCCTGCCACAAACTGGTTATTCGACAGCGGCGCATCTCATCATGTCACCAACGACCTGAACAACCTTTCCCTCCATGCACCATATGACGGAACTGAAGAACTAGTTATCAATGATGGTTCGTCCTTAAAAATTACTCATATTGGCTTTGTCGTCATTAAAACTTCTCATACTTCTTTAATTTCAAGAATGTTTTATGTGTTCCTTTCTTATCCCGTAACATTATTTCTATATCTCATTTATGTTCCGATAATAACTTTCTAATCGAATTCTACTCTTTCATTTTTGTTATAAAGGACCGGGACTCGAAAACCCCTCTTCTTCAGGGCACAGCAACACGAGGAATGTATGAACTACGCTCCTCTTTATCACCTTCCGCTTTCATGCTCCAAAAGACTTCTCCCATGACTTGGCATCATAGGCTTGGTCATCCAAACAATAAAGTCTTCAAGCTCCTGTCGTCTTTAATTTCTTTCAGTTCTAGTTTCCATGACAATTGTAATTCTTGTCATATAAATAAAAGTCATCGTTTACCTTTTTCCAACTCTTCACTTACATCTAATGCTCCTCTTGATTTAATTTTTTCTGATGTTTGGTGTTCCCCTATTGCATCGTTTGATAATTATAAATATTACATTATATTTGTCGATCACTTCACTAAATATACTTGGCTTTATCCATTAAGACACAAATCTGATTCACTTTCCTCTTTCATACGCTTTCAAAAGCTTGTTGAAAATTATTTTCAACGAAAAATTAAACAACTATTTTCTGATAATGGTGGGGAATACATCAAACTCCAGCCTCATCTCTCTTCTTGTGGTATTTCCCACCTCACTTCTCCACCCCACACCCCAGAACACAATGGTTATGCCGAACGTAGACACCGGCACATCGTTGAAACTGGACTCGCTTTACTTTCCCATGCTAAGCTACCGGAAAACTTTTGGCCATTTGCCTTCACAGCTGCTGCTTATCTTATTAATCGACTCCCCACATCAACGCTCAACAACTCTTCTCCCTTTCAACGTCTCTTCAATAAATCCCCGAACTACAACAAACTACGTAGCTTCGGTTGCCTTTGTTACCCATGGCTTCGACCATACTCTCCTCACAAACTTCACTCTAGGTCCACGCCTTGTATCTTTGTTGGCTATTCTCCTTCTCAAAGCGCATATTACGTCTTTGATCCCCACACCTATAAAACTTATTCCTCTCGCCATGTGGTATTTGTTGAACATGAATTCCTATTTGACAAACTCCTTAAATCCTCTGATTTCATCCCTCCTACTTCAGTTGACTGGCTACCCCTTAGTATACCTATCTCTACCCCTAACTCTCAATCTACTGCTTCTGTTTCCCAATCACCTCCAACTCAACACACCTCACATATTCCCCACCCTACCCCACCCACCACCTTCCCACTGCCATCTCCCGCCAACTCTCCTGCACCCTCCCCCTCTCCAGTTCAATTCGCTAATCCTACCTCCACCCCTATTTCATCACCTACCCCTACCGATTCTCCATCTTACTCCAAACCCACAACTCGGTCACATCCTAAACCTAACCCTAAATATTTCAACTCTCAATTCCTATTATACACAAACACACCTTCCTCCTATACGGAACCACCCACTGTCGCTCATGCTTTAAAGCACCCATCTTGGCGACAAGCCATGACAGATGAATTCGAAGCTCTACAACGCAGCCATACTTGGTCGCTTGTTCCTTCCTCTCTTGCCCCCAACCTTGTCGGTTGCAAATGGGTTTATCGAACTAAGTACAAACCCGATGGCTCCATTGACCGCCTAAAGGCTCGCTTAGTGGCCAAAGGTTTCCATCAACGACCGGGCATTGACTATAGAGAAACGTTCAGCCCCGTAATTAAACCTGCCACCCTACGCCTCGTTCTTTCTCTTGTCGTGTCTTAAAATTGGCCTCTTCGTCAATTGGATATCAACAATTCCTTCCTCCAAGGCACTCTTAACGAAGATGTTTACATGGCCCAACCTCCCGGTTTTGTCAACCCTTCCTTTCCTAATCATGTTTGCAAGCTCAATAAAGCCATCTATGGTCTTCGACAGGCTTCCCGTTCTTGGTACGACGAACTAAAGTCTTACTTTCTCACTCAAGGTTTTAAACCTTCCATCTCTGACTCGTCTCTCTTCTCCTTAAACACTAGTTCCTCTCTCATATTTGTGCTCGTCTATGTTGATGATATCATCATCATTGGCCCATCCCCTTCTCTACTAAACGGGTTCATCCACTCCCTATCTACAAAGTTCTCCCTCAAAGATCTTGGTACTCTCTTTTACTTCCTTAGTGTTGAAGTTATTCCACACCCACACGGGATCCTTCTTTCTCAACATAAATACATTCGTGATATTCTCACCAAAGCCAAAATGAGTGACTGCAAATCGATATCAACACCGATCACTACTTCTCCACCTCTTATGTTACATGGTGGGATAGCACATCCATCACCACCTGACTACCGTTCCCTTGTTGGAGCTCTTCAATACTTATCACTTACGAGGCCCGATGTTTCTTTCACCGTTAACAAACTTTCCCAGTTTATGCATGCCCCATCTTCTCTTCACTGGGCAGCCTTAAAACGACTCCTACGATATCTCCAAGGAACCTCCCATCATGGCATTCTAATTCGGAATGACTCACCCCTCAATCTACATGCATTTACCGATGCAGATTGGGCGGGTGACAAAGACAATTACAGAAGTACAACAGGCTATATCGTTTATCTAGGTTCAAATCCGATATCTTGGAGCTCCAAACGACAAAGTACCTTAGCTAAAAGCTCCACCGAGGCTGAATTTCGTGCAGTAGCTTCTACCACGACCGAAGTACAGTGGTTACACTCCCTCTTGACTGAGCTTGGGTTTAAAACGCCAACTGTCTTACTATCTACTGCGATAATCTAAGTGCAACCACCTACTCGGCAAATCCGGTGTTCCACTCACGTATGAAACACTTAGCTTTGGATTTTCATTTTGTTCGTGAAAAAGTACACGATGGATCTCTACGGGTTACCCACATTGCAGGCGATGATCAGTTAGCCGATGCTCTTACCAAACCACTACACAAATCACGGTTCAGATTACTTTTATCCAAGATTGGTCTCATCTCCGGATCATCCATCTTGCGGGGGCATATTATGAAATAAGCATTATCTCTCCAATTGTTTTTAATTAATTGTTGGATTCAAATGTTTTCACATGTCAAATAGATTAGTCGAAGGTTGTTGCAGATCCACCTTATACTCCTTATCGTTAGTTTGAATACATGTATATGTACCAGCTTTGTTTTGAGAATAATAATCATCTTCTTCACTTCATTATCTCTGCTACCTTAATACCCAATATGTTTTAACCATTGCCCAATCAACCCGACCTGTCACCTCTAGCTATATATGACAAACATGTTGGTTAATCGGGTTTAGTTCACCGGTCATCGTTTAACGGGTCAGCTGGTGAACGGGTCATGGATTATAGTTGTGGATCAGTTTACAGGTTTAACAGATTTTAGTTTAATTATCTGATTGTTTTAAGTCATATGTTTTATTAAAGTTTAATGTATCAAAGGTAGTGGGGATTGTTTGCCTAGCATTTAGGATATTCACGTAGAGGTTGCCTTTTCTTTAGGATCAAGTTTGTTTGTTTCTATTTAATGTAAACTTTGTAATCAATGAAGTAGTTCAAGCAGTAACATAACTCTATATTACGTGAGTGTGTGTTGTGTGTGTTGTGTGAGGCTTGAACCAACAAAACATACCTGAAGATATGGAGTCCTTCTGAGTGTAAACCAAGAGAATAGCAGCTGTGATTAGGGTTAGGTTTGAAAAAGCTTCTGTTCTCAAAATCAACCATTCTAATGTTGCATTTGAGAGAATCAAAGTACTTGAATCTCTATCCACCAACTTTAGGTATTCTTTAAAAAATCTATCTTGCATTTTGAATGCTCTTATTGTTGCAACTCCAAGTGATGTTTCAGATGCATAATTCATCACAGGTGCCTTTGTGGTTCCATTAATTCTCATTAGCTCCCTTGCAGTTGGCTGATAATATCCCTGAAGTTTAGAAAAGATGTGACGCTGACACACGGGCCTAGCTATCAACTTATGCAATGGTACAAAATCAAACAAGTACGAAAAACTTGTTGATATTAGTTATGGTTTATTTCTATTAGCTTTACTATAAGTAAGATATATGATTAATAAGATTTTCTTTGTAATTATCCACTTTTTATTTCAATATATGTCGGATTAGTTATAATAGTACATAGTATGTTAAGGAGTTTTCATTATTTTATAATATGTTGTAATTGTCCATATCGTAATATGAACTAGAATTTAAACTTTGGCCTAGTGATTTTAGCCTAATTTTTCTTACCAAAGTGACATCTTTTTACAAAAGTACAAAGTAATCATATAATAATTAACATTTGTAGTGAAAGAATTAAACTCTCTAATGATTTCATTGACAAATATTACACCATATAATAATGAAAGAAAACTAATTACAAGGAGATAATTATGGAAGTCTACAACTACTTTTGACTATACAATTGAAAAGTAAAATCTTCAGTGACGAGGAGTGATTTAAGGAGAGATTGGTGAATGATGATGATTTGATTTATTTGAGAGATTATTACGGTTGATACCCCCCGGCAAGCGAAACGGCGGGGGAAGAACTCTAAGCAAATCGCGAAAGTGTTCAAACAATGGCCTGGGCAAGCTCTTTGTAAAAATATCCGCAAGTTGAAGCTTGGTAGGAACGAACTTTGTATGTAATTTACCGGACATGACTAGTTCCCGAACAAAGTGATAATCCAAATCAATGTGTTTAGCACGCTTGTGTGAGACGGGATTTTGAGACATAAACAAGGCACTTCTGTTGTCGCATAAAAGCGTCGGCCGAGACTTCGGTAAGGCGCGTAGTTCTTGTAGTAAATGAGTAACCCAAACAATTTCCGCAGCAGCATTCGCCATTGCCCGATATTCCGATTCGCAACTTGACCGTGACACTGTGGGTTGTTTCTTTGCACTCCAGGAGACTAAGTTTCCACCTAAGAAAATTGAGTATCCATAAGTTGATCTTCGAGTTTCAATGCAACGAGCCCAATCCGCGTCTGAGTAACCTAGAATGGAAGCCGTGGTCGGTTTGGAGAAAACCAATCCGTGAGAGATGGTACCTTTGACATAGCGAAGAATACGTTTAACCAATTGGAAGTGATGATCGGTTGGAGAGTGAAGGTATTGGCAGGCTTGGTTTACGGCATAGGAAAGGTCGGGACGAGTAATGGTGAGGTATTGGAGAGCTCCTACAAGAGAGCGGTAAAGAGTGGGATCGGAAAAGTGTGGGCTGTTTTTGGTAAAGGAGTCGGTGGAGGCTAAGGGGGTGGGTACGGGTTTGGCTTCGGTGAGGCCGGCACGAGTGAGGATGTCATTGGCATACTTGGTTTGAGTGAGGAAAAGGCCCTTGTCATCGTGGAGGACTTCAAGGCCGAGGAAGTAGCTTAGCGAGCCAAGGTCTTTAATGGCAAACTCACTATGGAGCCGAGCCGTGAAGGAGGTAAGAAGGGCGGGCTTGTTGCCCGTGAGGATGAGGTCATCGACATAGACAAGGAGGTATAAAATGGAATCTCCTTGACTGTAAACGAAAACGGAGGGATCGGCACGGCTACATATGAAACCAAAGGAAATGAGAAACGAACTCAACCGTTGAAACCAAGCTCGAGGAGCTTGTTTTAACCCATAGAGCGCTTTGTTTAATTTGCACACATGATTAGGGAATCTAGGATCAATGAAACCGGGAGGTTGCTCCATGTAAACGGTCTCCGAAAGATGACCGTTTAAAAATGCATTGTTGACATCTAGTTGATGGAGAGGCCAACTATTGATGACGGCTAAGGATAGAACAATGCGAATGGTGGAAGCTTTCACGACCGGGCTAAACGTATGAATGAAGTCAAGACCCGGTATTTGAGTGAAGCCTTGTGCAACGAGACGTGCTTTGTGACGATCAAGAGAGCCATCCGAGCGAAATTTGGTTCGGAAGACCCATTTGGAGCCGACAATGTTGGTAGAAGGAGGACGAGGGACAAGAGTCCAAGTATGATTCCGAGTAAGAGCCGAAAGTTCCTCCTGCATGGCACTCATCCAATGAGAGTGTTTAGAGGCACTTTTGAAGCCTTTTGGAACACTGTTGGTGAGTAGGGCAGCATGAAGACATGAGTGGTGGATGGTAGTAAGGTAGGAGGTGTGTTTAGGATTGGGTTTAAAGTGCCGACTTTGGATCGAGTAGTCATGGGATGGGATGGAGCAACGGGCGAAGGAGAGGTAGAGGAAACGGAGGAGATAGGATGCGGAGGGCTGGGTTGGGTCGTGGAGGGTGGTGGTGTAGTTGGTGGGAGAGATTGAGAGTCGGGTGGTGGTGTGGGCTGAGAAGGGATAGGAGTAGAGTGGATGGGTGAAGTATCACACATGGAACAAAGGGGAGGAGACTGTTGGACCGATAAGGAGGAGGGAAGGGGCTGTTGGGCCGAAAGGGGGGAGAGAGAAGGCTGTTGGGCCGAGAGGGGGAAGGGAGGAGGCTGTTGGGCCGACGAGGGGGAGGGAGGAGTGGGTTGGGCGGTAAGGGGGAGGGAGTAGGAGTGGAGGATGGGCTTTGAGGAGTGGAGTGGGAGTGGGCCGATTGTGGTGGGGACGAAGTGGGGTTAGGAGTAGGTTGCGGAACAGTGGGCTGGGAGTTGAAAACAGAATCGGTGAAGGATGATAAACAGAGGGAGGCAATGTCGGTTTGGGAGGAAGGGTCGGCACATGGAAGAGATTGTTCATCGAATCGAGCATGCCGGGTGACATACATTCGTGAGGATGCGGGATCGAAGCATTTGTAGCCTTTGTGTTGGGAAGAATATCCCAAAAAAATACATGGGATGCTTCGAGGTGCAAGTTTATGAGGAGCATAGTCACGTAAGTATGGATATACACGACAACCAAATACTCGAAAATTAGAATAATTTGGTGTCGAGGAAAAAAGTAGTTCAAAGGGTGATTTGTCATTTAAACTTTTGTTGGCAAGCGATTGATGATGTGAGTGGCGGTACTAAAAGCATCATTCCAATGAGTGATAGGAACACTAGCATGGAAAAGCATAGCGAGGCCCGTTTCGACAATATGGCGATGTTTCCTTTCGGCGCGGCCGTTTTGGGCGGCGGTGTACGGACACGAGAACCGGTGAAATGTACCATTTTCATCAAATATTTTTCGCACATATTGGTTGGTGAATTCGGTGCCACCATCACTTTGAAAAACTTTAATTTTGCGTGAGAGTTGGGTTTGGACAAAACGCATGAAAGTTTGGAGTACCGAATAGAAGTCGATTTTGCTCTTAAGTGGGTATAACCAAGTGAATCGAGAAAAATCATCCACAAACACGACATAATATTTAAAGCCATCGGTAGTAGTGATTGGTGACGGTCCCCATAGATCACAATGAATGAGATCTAAGGGAGAAGCGGCACGTTTGTCATTTGTTGAGAAAGGCAATTTATGTGATTTAGCAAGTTGACAAGAAGAACATAACGTCGGCTTCGGTAAAATAGATGTAAATGATAAATAACCAAGTCTTTTTAAAACAAACATAATATCAAAAGCAACATGACCCAAACGATTATGCCACAATTCGAAAGGGGCTTTATTAGACGAAATGGAAGCAACATAAGCAAAAGACTTGTCCCGAAGCACGTAAAGACCGTTCTCACACCGACCTTGAGCGAGAGGTTGGGTTGTCTTCCGGTCCTGAATCACAAAAAAAGAATTAGAAAAAAGAACATCAACCGGAAAATCGTTTGTCAACTTGCTAACGGAGAGTAGGTTACGAGTTAAAGACGGAACAACCATAACGTCATTCGATTTAACATGGTTGGTTAATGACACATGACCCTTATGAGTAATGGGCAAAGTTTGACCATTACCGAAGGTGATCGTCGACTTGTCGTTATAAGGCGTGAAAGATTGTAAATTACGGTGTCATCGGTCATGTGTCGATCGGCCCCGATGTCGGCCACCCAGTCCGGAGAGTCGACGTTTGGAACATGACATTTAGCGTGAAAAGCACGGGCAATGTCATCATTACCAGAGGCTGAGGCAACGAAGGAGGAGAGCTTTGGACACTTGTTTGCGTAGTGACCATTGGTGCGGCAGAGTTGGCAGTGGGGAGGGCGACGAGGGGCGGAAGAAGAGCTTGATTGTTGGCCTCGGTTGTAAGAGCTGGTGGGCTGGCCGCGGCGAGGACCACGGTTTGGAGAGGCTGAATGGTTGGCGGCTGGGGTGTTTGAGCAACAAAGGCAACAGTAGGGGTTGGAGGAGGGTTGATAACTTGGAGAAACTTTTCTTGGCTTTCGGCTTTGATGAGTAAGTCGCGGAAGGGAAGCGGATCACGGGCGGTACGAATGGCAGTGGACCAACTTTCGAAGGCGGAACCAAGACCACATAGGAACCAGTGGGTTTTGTCGGTGTCCGGAACGGGATGTCCAATAGCCGAGAGTTGATTGCAAACCGCTTTGAAACGGCGGCTGAAGTCGGCCACGGTGGAAGAGCCTTTTGTCATGCAACGAAGGTTGTCACGCAACAAATGCACTCGTTCAAGGGAAGAGTTGCTGTAGGCTGCTTCAAGAGCAGTCCAGATTTGGCGGGCTGTGGTTAGCCCGAGGATTTCGGCAATAGCTTCTTCAGTGAGAGAGGAGTGGAGGATGAGAATGGCCTGTTGATCGGAGAACGACCAGGCCGTGAAGGCGGGATCGGTTTGTTCAGCGGAATCGACGGTAATGGTGGGAGGTGGTGATTTGAGAGAGCCATCAACATGACCAAGAAGGTGTTGATTGGCAAGAAGAGGAAGAAGTTGATTTTGCCAAAAAAGATAGTTGGTGGAGGATAGTTTGATGGTAAGCATGTGAAGAATAGTGGCCATGGGTAGTTTTGTTTCGGTGCTGGTAGAGGAGGAAGAGGAGATGTTGGTCGACATGGTGAAGAGGGGAGAAGGAGAAAAGGGACGGTGGTGGGTTTACAGGGATAGGGATCTTGGGGGTGATACCATGAAAGAATTAAACTCTCTAATGATTTCATTGACAAATATTACACCATATAAATAATGAAAGAAAACTAATTACAAGGAGATAATTATGGAAGTCTACAACTACTTTTGACTATACAATTGAAAAGTAAAATCTTCAGTGACGAGACTTCCATAATTATCTCCTTGTAATTATGGAAGTCTACAACTACTTTTGACTATACAATTGAAAAGTAAAATCTTCAGTGACGAGGAGTGATTTAAGGAGAGATTGGTGAATGATGATGATTTGATTTATTTGAGAGATTATTACGGTTGATATGTAGTAACGGATAATCAAGATTCACCTGTACGTATTTTGAAGCCACGATGGAAAATATGGCTACGATGAGAACTTGCCAAGTCACTGAAGCCATAATACCAATTATGACAAGTAATTCAATGCCGGTAGTAACCGCATAGGCAATCGAAAACGGAATGTCAAAATCAATTACACTCAAATCAGATGAGACCTGCATGAACAATAGATTAGTCACCACTAAACACCACTACTCTTCTTTTTTTACACATCCAAATGGTACAAAGAATGAGCTTTTTAGGGAACCCATGATAGGAAAAACTCAGAGGATCCAGCCATTATCCTGCTAACCAGCAGGACTAGATAAAACTCAACTTCCACTGCACAGGTGGCCTAAACAGAGGTTAAACGCATAAAACCAGTGGAATCTGGATTCGAAAATGATGGAAATGAACTCTTACCCTTGTTAGAATTCGTCCAACTGGAGTAGAGTCAAAGAAGACCATGGGAGCAGTGAAAACCGAATCTGTGAACTTATGGAAAAATGATTTAGAAGCTTTTAATCCCAGAAGTGCAGCAAAAAGTGATCTCAAATACACAAAGAAGATGCTTGTAGTTGAAACCAAAGCATACACACAAATCAACATGACATCGGTGATTTCGATTTGAATACCAAATGCTAGCCAATAACCTGCTGCTGCCTGAAGTGTCATAAAACCAACATGAGTTATGACACATAAAGTAAAAAACCATAATCCTTCTGAGATGACAACATAGTCTAAGAATGTCTTCCAACCAACATTTCCTGTCTCTTTTTTTTCTTCTTCAGTCAATTGTTCTCTTAAGCCCGTTGTTGTTGATATCTTTTCCTTGCTGCTCTTTTTATTTTCGGTGTTAAGGCCTTCGCTTTTAATTTCAGGAGGTGATGTATCTAAGTTTGTAATGGCGTCTTTATGAGCATTCACAAGCTGTTCAAAAGCCGTCCCTGCCATTAAGAGATCCTCATAGATTCCTGATTGTATAACCCGGCCATCTTGCATAACCTTTAAGGAAAACCATCATACACAACTGCTTAAATTGATTGAAAAACATGATATTGATCACATATATTCTTTTGTAAGTTCAGAATATCATATATATCCTTTTAATCTCGAAATAACATATCGATCTATGCTTTCAAAACATATGAGAATTTCGTTGTTTTAATTTATTGAATTAATGAGGAAAACATTACATGCAGTGACGACTTATGTTTCAAATTAACAATCTCGAAATATCATATGTACGCTTACAAAACATATTAGAATTTCATTGTTTTAACCTATTAAATGAATGAAGAAAACATTATGTGCGGTGATGATTCAAATTAAGAATCAACTTTTCCTATTTTTTTTATTGATTGAAATAGACTTTTAGGAGTAGTTGATTTAAGTTTATAAGAGAAAATCCTTCATTATCATTTAGAATGTTGTATGTAAAGTTTAAAACCTTAGAAGGATCTATGATTTCCATAATGTTATTTTTGATTACCAGAATATAATCAACTGATGAGAGAAACTCCACTTGATGAGTCACAAGAATGACAGTTTTACCTTCAAGACATGTCATAACACAATCCTGAAACAGAAGATTTAAAAATTAATATCTAGCAATGTTGGGTATTTGGTGTGCTGCTTAGGTAAAAATAATCAAATATTGTTTCCATTTATAGTATATGAAATCATTTTTCAAATGTAGTATTTCGATCCTTTAGATAATTGGCTACAAATGCCTAGGCCTTCTCCAAGACCCATGTCTATATTAAATGTCATGTTGAGTCCTTGCATGTTCACACATGTGATTTTTTTTTTATCTGGAGTTCATATTTTAAGGATATTCACTTAAGCTTATGGTACACAAGCATCTATTTTGCCTTCGTAACTTAACTAGAATCATTTAGTCTTAATTTACAAATCCAGTATATAAAATATAAAGAACCGAATAATTTAAAATGTTAGAAATTAAGATTGTTGTCTTAAGTTAATTTAGTATTATGTATGTTGTAAATATGCGTGAAAATTATGTTAATAAGTCTAATATCACAAGTCTAGTTTGGTGAATAGATGTATTGGTCCATATGGGAGTTATGCCCAATATGAATCGTCATAAATCTATTTTAAGCACCAGGCTGTTTGACAACTTCTGAATTATTAAGTGCTGAATCAATAAAAGGTATGAATCATTAAGTGTTGAATCATTAAGAGGTCTGAACCATTAAAAGCTAGTATATAATTTAACTATTCAAAGACAAATGTCTGACCATTTTAGATAATATGTTTTAACCATTCAACATTAGACCTCTTAACCACTCAGCATCAGTATAATGCTTAACCATTCAGAGGTAAATCTCTTAACCATTCAGACATGTGCTCACGAAACAAACAGTCTGAACCATTAAGTGATGAGCCATTCAGACATCTGAACCATTAAGAGACCGATTAAAAGGCTGCTAAACAACCTCTTAGTTAACTATAAATAGGGGTCAATGCTAACATTTGTATGTAATCGATACTACTTATTTTCCCTCCCATTTTCTCTCCCAAACAGTTTATTTATTTGTTGAAAAACATTCGAATGTTATCAATCTTAACATAGAGAAGAAAGCTTAACTATTGGCAGTCATGCCAATTTAGGAAGGTAAATCTTACATTAAAGAGACTTGCTGCAGTGTGTGCATCTACTGCACTGAAAGGGTCATCTAGAAGATAAATGTCAGCATCGTTGTACACTGCTCTCGCGAGTTGAATCCTTTGCTTTTGACCCCCACTCAAGTTAACCCCTCTCTGGCCTATTTCTGTTAGATCTCCATGGTTAAAAGCTTCAATATCTTTATCCAAAGCACACGCTCTTATGGCTTTTTCGTATTTATTTCTAACCATCGGTTTTCCATACAATATGTTATCTTGTATCGTACCACTTTGAATCCAAGATGTTTGGCTAACATAAGCAATTGATCCAAAAACATCCACCTGGAGACAAAAATATAAATCTTGACAATGAACTATATATAACTTTCATGCATTTATAAAACAGCCAAATTGCATACTAGCTTATCAAACCAGGTATTAGAAGCCCGGCCCAAACATATAGAACAAGCCTGGGAAAATTCCCATAAGACTATCTCGATCTTTGGATAAGGGCGGTTGAAAGGAAGGTGGTGGTGGGCCCCACCACTTTAAAATTAATTCTAAAATACTAATATAATGATGGGCCCCACTATTATTAAATGAATTTAAATTAAAATGTTTTAAATTAAACAGATTTATTTAAAATCTTTTAATTAAGATAATTACTTATGTATAATATTTTACCTAAAATGTGTTAATTAGAGTTTATTTTTTTATTTTTTATAATTATTTAAAATGTCTTAAAGTTTCTTAAAGTGGTTTCAATTAAAATGTATTTTTAATTTATTTTTTTTAATATTTATAATAATAAACTACATAATTTGAATATATTTATCTATAGTAAAAAAATGTGAGGTGGAAAAATAAAGGTGTTTGTGCATAGGAATGATAGTGTTGGGGTAAAAAGTGTTTGTAGGAAGAATGGGTGGAGGTGAGTGGAAAGCTGACGTAGAATGCTGATTAAGACTATTTGTGGGAATAACGTATTTTAGCGTTGTGAACAGTCTTGTCCTAAACTAATGAGCCAACCAGTTCGTAGGTTTGATAACCTGACTCTAATGGCATTGTGGCCATTCTCTCTCCAGTAACCACCTTTTTTTCCAAAAAGTAAACCAGTAAACTTTTAGAAAATTTGATTAAGGTAACTAGATTGATGAGCAAATAAAGTACACCTAGCAATTTTGACCCGTTCACTTATGAATGGGTCGACTTGGTTCTTGTTGAATGAATCGGTTAGAAAGAACAAACTAATGCATACAACCTCCTAAACTATTTTTATTCAAAAGATGTAAGAATGTTCTTTCAATAACACCTTTTTTGTAGTCAAAATTAACACTTTAGTTATGCCAAAAGAAGCTATAAAATAAGATTTTGCAAAGTTGACCCAACCCAGGCAGTTTTGACCCCATACTAAAATTATCGGTTGCAAAGTTACAAAATCAGCCCCACAGAATAAAAGGATCAACTTGGTTTTAATTGATGTTTCTAAAAGATTGAGGGTTTTGTGAGACAAAAAATTGGTACCAGTTAATACAACCAATATATGAACTCACTGTTCCTGAGGTTTTGGATATTTCTCCAAGAACAGCATATAACATAGATGATTTCCCAGCACCAACTGACCCACAAACCGCAACTTTCTGTCCGCATTTAACCTTGAGATTTACATCTTTAAGCGTTGGAACAGGCGATTCAGGATCCCATGAGAAAGTCCCATCTTTTATTCTAATACAATAATCTGATTTCTCCATTTCTTGGTCGGTTTGCACTGGATCATCTTTTAGCTCATCAACAAGTAAGAAAGTATTAATCCGGTCAAATGATACATTGACTTGGATTAATGCAGAAATCGCATCAGGCAACAACCTTATGGGTTCAGCCATAGTTCTTAATGTTGCCAAAATTGTGAAAATAGTGGCAGAATCTAAAGGGGCGCTTCCCAAAAACACACATCCAAAAAGTATGACCGATGAAACAAGTGTTGGTGACATCCAATACAAAATCGTCCCATAAACCTTCTTGAATTGAGCTTCAGATAACCAACTGAATTCAACTTCTCTATGTGATTCAATCATTTCTTTGAACTTTTCTTCCCAAGATTGTAACTTTATTACTTTTATGTTGTTTAAGATCTCAGAAGTTGATCTTATTCTCTTATCTTGAGCCACCATGAATTCTGATTGACACTTCTTGATAGCTTTCGCGTATGGTAAGTTAAGAAGCGCGCATATGATTAGAGGGACTAGACCGGGGAATACGCCTGCTCCTACTATGGAAAACAGCACACCAACAGCTAGACATAACTGAATGAAACAAGACCAGCACACATGAAACCACATAGGAAATTCAACTATTCTATAAGCATCAACTGCGATGTAATTCACAACTTCACCTGCAGAATGCCGTTTCTTTCTAAATCAGAAAGTTTAAGTTGTTTTTCATACACTTTCACCATTAAAGCTGACCTCATTTGCATACCCGTTCTTCTTGCAATGAAGAAAAATTGCCTGTGACTCAATGACTCGGTCACTTTAACTATAATCAAACATCCAAGTAAGAACAACCCTTGATGTAAATCTTAACTTCGTGGTTTGTATAGCCGATAAAAGCATAGAGTAACAACGGGCTAGCCACAATTGCTATGGTCCTAAGAAAGACACAAATTCCTGATAGAACCATCTCTTGGAAGTAAACTTTGACTAGTGTTTTAAGAACCACGTTAGCATTGTTTAAGGTTTGTTCCGTCCGAAGCGAATCCCATGCTCTAGAGAACTTTTCATGGGCAACCGTGGCTTGGTCTATGGACTCTAGAGATGGAATATCTTCTAGATCTAACGGCTTTTTGTAACCTTTAGCAAGCAATGGGTTTACCCAAGAAAACAGCAATTTGCTGAAGAAAGTAGGTTGTTCAAGCTGGCTTGTAGTTTCATGAACCAATAAGGGCTCAGATAAAGTATCATTCACCCCTGCAAATAGCTAGGTTATTAATTAGTTAGTAACGACTAACCAGCTTCTAGATTGATCAAAGCATGTTAGAATCTAGATATTAGTGTTCAAATGTTTGTTTTAGGAAGCAAATTAAGGTTGCATGCATGATGCATAGTACTGAATCAAGAATATATAGGATAGCAGTACTAAACAAATCAAGAATATTACCGATGAATCACATGACCTCCCCTTCCTCGTAACTAACAAGCTTTGTACACATAATAATATATGAATAAAATATAAATGCACGCATATAATTTTAAGTATAGTCGCATAACAATAATAGTATTTTGATTATTATTTTTAGAATAATTATAATAAAGGAAGATGAAGTTACCATGCAAATCCATCTGAGAAGCTTCTCTGATTGAAGAACGGATTGCAGCCTTTACTAGAAAAGATAAGCATAGAGTTTTTAATCAATTCATTATGCCAAAGTGAAAAAGGAAAGATAGTGGCTCAACCTAATACACTAAGTGCGTCACATTGAAAACGAAACTTTCAAATTTATTACTTTTTCTCTTTTATTTTTAATTAAATAATATTATATATACCTAATCATTACCTTTTATTTTTAATTTATATGGATTGAATAATATATCGATCAATACTAATAAAGTAATAAAAATATTAATACAAGTTTCTCTCTCTTATTAAAAATTAATTTTATTAATTGGTATAAATTTGTCTCTTATCTACATTTCTTAAATCAAACTATATTTTTAAAATATATATTTTATTAAAGTAGTCAAAAAGTACATCTTTTAATAAAAATCTAAATAATAAAAAATAAAAATTTTATATAATATAAAATTTTCTAAAACACTAAACCTTTTCTAAGCAAATATTTTAAATTGTTTTATTTCTAAAAGATAATAAAGGTGCAATTTTTAAAATCATTCTTATTAAAACAACCAAAATAATTGCAAATCATAGTTTAAAAAAACAAGATTTTGATAAAAAAAACTTAATAAAAAATCTTAAACAAATATCTAAAAATAAATCTATTTAGATAAGAGAGTTATAAATAGTATAGTTGTTTTATTTCATGAACTTTACGTATATATAATTTTTTATTATATTTAATATTAAAGTATATAATCTAACTCTTCGTGTTGTTACTAACTATAATCAGTTTAATTAATGGGCTTTTAGCCTATATATATCTATCTATAAAACTAAAATAAACATGAAACAATTGTAAACTTATCATATTAATTTTATCATTTCTCTATATAATAATAATAATAATAATAATAATAATAATAATAATACTAATAATAATGAATACTAATAATTTTCCTCTTACCATTTTTAAATTAATATATATATATATAATATAATAAATAAAAGACATAATTTTATTAAAACACACTTTTAAAAAAATTATATAATATATAATACAACGAACTTTTTCTTTAAAAAATAATTTTAATTAAAATAAAATATTTAAAAATCACAATTTATTATATAAAACAAAGTTTACGAAAATGTTATTGCTTATTTACTTATAATAGCTATTTATATGTAATTATAATCATATTTTATCTTCAAGCATTATTTTATAATGCATAAATTTTGATTACTAATTAATTAATATTTTATTTATTCATTTTGTGTAATACACAGAGACTAACCTAGTTATCAAATATACAAAATATTATCTCTCCTTCGCTCATAAGCATAACATATAACATAAGGTATATACATACAAAAAAATATAAAAAACAGGATGTGAATACACGCTTTCCTATGTTATAACTTGGTTTCAAACTCGAACCGATTCTGGTCGATCTATGATCCAGTTCCAAGCCTAACCAGTTTAACAAATTTGACGGAACCAGGTTGCCCCAATTCCCGGTGTTTTACCTCAACATAACAACACAGACCCCCCATGGGCCTAATTAAATGGTCAAAAGAAAAAAAATTAATGGCCCAAGCTAATAATTTATTGTGCCTTTCAATTTATGTTAAAAATAGTTCTTGCGTTGAGGCATCATCATACATAGCGTGATAAAGTATATATTACAATCGACCCGACTCGTTATCGAATAAAATATGCGTCGAAGCGTAAAGTAACTCGAATTTACGCCGTTGAATGAAAACATATTATATTTGACCACCCTTTTCCAAACAATTTATGTAGAAATGTAAACCAATTCAAAGCGTATATAACAGAAGTACGTGTAGTAACACCTTGACTCATCTCCGAACTAAATTTACATCGTAACTGTTGGTCCATTTGATCGATTTGCAGTACAAATGAGATGTTGAATCGTTCAATATCAAATACAAATAATAGAAAACAAAGATGATGAAGATTGAGAACAATCACAAATGAATCAAAGTAAGGCAATGATGATCAATATACTCAATAATAACAAAACACAATGATATTTCTGTGAAATGACTACTTACAAAGGTAACTTGTAACAATGATAAACGATTAAGGTTTTGCAAGGTTCCTAACAATGAAAATGATCAAAACTATATATAGCAGTCTTAGTTTCGCAGACAGATTTGCTGTCAGCGAAACTGTTCTGCCGAACTATGGTTTCGCCTTGCAGAACAACAGTTTTGCTGGGAGACCTAAACAGCTGACTGTCACAGTTTCACTAGACTACAAAATTAAACTAAAAACATACAAAAGTAAACTAACATTAGACCTATTACAAAGTATTATAAACAATCTAATCTAAGGTGAGTCCAACCTATACATGATCTTCAATACTCCCCCTAGGTTGGATCTCACCGCCTTCAGTTGTCTTAATTTGTCATGTCAGCTCCAGTCTCTCTTGTTGCATCTGATGTTTCTTTATTACCTCCTACAGCTTCTTCCACGGGAGCTTCAGCAAATGATTCACCCTGGTCACCTACTGCTTCATTAGCTCCTTCAGAACGAGTACTTGCTTTCTCAAATTGTCCAGATAAGTCCCTCATATCCATGTCTAGATCATCCTGAGCTCTCACTCTCTCCGCAAGCTCTTTCACCTCTACTCTCACTCATCTGCCTTTGTTAGCCACAGTCATAAATAGACTAGCTTCCTTCGTGTCTCTTCCCCAACCCCTGCTTTAATGTGGTTTTCACAAAGAACTAGCAGGTCTTCATCACAAAAACTGAATACCTTCACTGGATCAAACACTTGGAACTCACCCTATTCTTTACCCTGATCACCGCCTCCCCCATATTGTTGTGGTAAAACCACTTCTCAAAGTTTTGCAGTTTCTGGGGGAAGGGATCTGCCTGTCTAATCATGTTCATTGTCTTTAGGGCTTTCACCCTTAGCACAATCTTTGTAACATTATGTATTTTTGGGTTATATTTAAAGTTAACTACATTTATTCTTATAAGGTCAATTGTTGCCTTATGTGAAACTTATGAACCATTTGTGTTTATTTCTTTTTGTTTTTAAATCCTTTAGTTTAAAAGTTAATTATGTTAATTATTAATTAATAAATAAATAATAATCATAATAATAATAATAACAATAATAACTAATTATAAGAGTAATAACTATGTTATTAATAATACTAATAATAATAGAAAGTTATAATAATAATAATAAGAATAAGAATAATAATAATAATAGTAATTGTAATAATAATAATAATAATTATAAAAATTATTAAACTTAAAAATGTTAAAACTTAAAGTAATTAGGTTGGGGGTGTTTTATCATTTTAGAAACTTGATATAGGAGTTTTGGGCATAAAATAATAAGTATGAAACCGCAGGGGCTATTTATGTAAATTTATCAAACCCAAACCATTTCCCCCCTATAAACCCGATTCTCCGGCCGGCCTCCGGCCACCGCCGGCTGCAGCTCCGATAAGCCCCATAAACCCACAAAATACTCGGTTTTAACACCCAAACCGACCCAAATCGTTTCAGTTACATGATTCGAACTTGAATACGCACCTTAAACACGTTTAAACGCCGGTTACAAACTCAAATCGATCGAATAACCGAAACCCATTAATCATATAGCCGTTCGGGCATTTAAACGCAATAATAACCTAATTAATCGAGCCTAAACAACCATCTAACTATTCTTAATCGTTTTCAACTCCAAATTTCACCTGAAAATCACACAATCATCATATTCGATTCACCCCAGAACACGACCTACACTTCCATCGAAATCAACCTTTCGAGCAAATTAAACTGAAATTAAGAGAGAGCTTTGCATCAAGATCATTGTTCGAAGCTATCCACGAAGTTAATTCGAGATTCATAAACATTTGCACACAAATTTCGTTTGAACTCTGTCGTGGCTTGTTTTCACTGTTCTTAACCTTATTTTAATACAAATCGGGTAAGATCAATACACCTTCACATTCGTTTTAACATGGGGAAAAAAAGCCTCATGATTACGGATGTTAACCGAATCAAATTAAACTTCAATTTGGATTCACCCGATCCTAGGGTTCTTGAGAATTGGGGAAATTCGTTGAATTGGATTTATAATAAATTAAAACCCACATTAACCACGGCTGTGACCCTGATTTACTGGTTATGTCCTTGCAATTCAATCTTGAGGTCTCGTATATATATATATATATACGTATATATATATATATATATATACGTATATATATATAATATACGTATATATATATATATGTATATATATATATATATATACGTATATATATATATATATATCTATATATATGTATATATATATATATACGTATATATATAATATATATATATATACACGTATATATATATATACGTATATATATATACGTATATATATATATATAACGTATATATATATCGTATATATATAATATATACGTATATATATATACGTATATATATATATACGTATATATATATATACGTATATATATATATATGTATATATACGTATATATATATACGTATATATATATACGTATATATATATTTATATGTATGTATGTATATGTATATATATACGTATACATATATACGTGTGTATATACGTATACATATATACGTGTACATATATACGTATATATCTATATGTATACATATATGCGTATATATATACGTATACATACGTACATAGGTATATAGGTGTATATATATACATATATATGTACATATATATACGTATATATACGTACATACGTATATACGTGTATATATATATACATGTATATATATATACATATATATATATACACATATATAAAGCAGCTGACAATCTTACTCAATCATTAAATCATAATCTTAAATCTACATCTTTTGCTTATCGACAAAAGTTCATAGTAACTCAAACTCCTTAGGTGAACACATTTTGATACTTTAAGTTTTTATGAGTGTAATAAACGCACACGTATAATTTCCAAGAGAGCTTACTAGAAACCTTGTGGTAAAGTATTATGATAGTAGGCTATAACATCGTGTGTTACAAGGGTTCAATAAGTGAATTACTAAATATTTATTAATAAAGAGTTTGAAATTATAAATTGTTAAAAGTAAAATATAATTGAAATTACATATTAGTAAATAATTTGATTAACTGATTAAACATTTTTATTATTGTTAAAACTTGTATATTAAAAATTTATTGATTTGAAATTTTTCATTTTTTAACAGTGTCTCTTTGTTTAAAACTCTAGGTTTGTTTTGAAAAATATGTTTTATATAAAACATTTATTTTTAAAAAGATTGATTTTAAGATATTTTATAATATAAAAAAGTTTCCTTGTTTTAGAAAAAAATCATAGTTTTGGAAAATTTTGATTTTGAAAAAAAAATGCATTTCTTAATCAAAATATTTAGTTTTTGTTTAATGAATAAATGTTTTTTAAAACTTATTGATTTTATAAAGGGATAGAGAGAGAGAGACAATTTTGAAAATTAATTATTTGATTTTTAAAATGAAATAATTAGTTTAAGTGGGAAAATAAATGGGAGAATTGGTTGTGAAAATGTCATATGTCAAAAAATGTAAATGATTATTAAGATAGATTTTTATGTATATTTAAAAGTGAATATTATTGGATTGGCATTTTTTCAATAAGCATACATATATAGATGATACTAGTCCTGCAATTATTAGGGCACATGTATAATACGAATCTTGATAGATTAAAGAAATAAAGAACGAATGAACCCTAAGATAGATCCATCACAATTCAAATGACAAAGAATTTGGTGTACATATGTTTGCATGCACACACAGGAGCGTAGCATGGCAACCAAGATTAACACATTAATGATGGAAAATGAATTAATTGCAGTGGCGGAGCTTAAACAGTTTTGTAGAGGAGACGAACTCGATATTATATAAAAGTTACACTATCGGACCAAAAATTTAAACTATTAAGTTAAAATTTAACACTACGGACAAAAAAATAACCTCCCATAACCCCTATGAAGCTTCGCCACTTTTATTTAGTCGTATTAAGTATGCTTCCTCCTGTAGATTTGAAGAATAAGTTTTAAGAATAATAAAATAAATGCCAGAGTATACACCGCCTAATTAATGCAATTTCAAACCTTAGAAAATGAGCAATCTGTAGATTTGAAGAATAAGTTTTAAGAAGATTTGTGTTCATTGTTAATAACAATAACAAACCATAAACATATCTACAAACGTGCATAGTTAGTAAGTAGTAAATGTTATACGAATCATAAGTAACGCTTCGTAAGTAACGAATCGTAAGTAACACTCAAAGTAAATGTTGGTTTCTTTTAATAATTAAGAACCATAAAGTGCATTTATCGACAACAAACCTACTAATATTTCTTACATTTTAACACACAAAAAACCATGAGATAGAGTCGACTTCTGCTTAAGATCTAGACTCCACTCGCAAACTATTCATCTCTTATCGCTTTCTCATCTTCGACCTTGCATACCTACAAAAAGCACACAAGATTAAGTAACCAAATGTTTGATTGTTTGCAAGTAATATTCACATCCTTCTTAACTCTAAACCTATTCCGAAACACTAATGTCCATTATGGGATTAGAAACTCAATTACTTAGAGATGAACACCTTTACTATACACTATGATGCCGCTAGGTAATATTCATATGATTGCATCAAATCCAGCAATATTTAGTGTCACATAACATTTTTGAAATGTTTACAATTAACAAAAGTATCTTTAGGGAACTTATTTTCCATGACTATCAATTACAAGATGAACAGTGATCCAGGCTGTTCGGTTGACCCACCAAATTTCATTTGTATAACTTTTTTTTTCTTGACTTTATAAATAATTAATGTATTGTATTTTATTACAAACACAATGTTATTAATATAATATTTTTTATAATACGAAGTGAATGTAACATTTTAATTTGTTTTTTTAGAACAGCCAACTCACCCTCCATAACTACTCCTAAATTTGCACCAAGGTCTATCATGAGACCAAAACCCTCAACCACATGGGAGGAGCGATTAAGCGTGTTACTAAACACTTTGATATCGCTAGAGTGCAAGACCTTTGATGTTTTAATTTTAAATAATTTTACCTATTAGACCCGTCATCAACTGAATTCAACCCGAATATGTTTAAATTCTCTCTCTTCACACAATATCCCTTGAAAAGAATCTTTTCACGGGTGGGAACACTTCAAAAAATTTGCAATGTAAAAGCCAAGTTCTTTTGGGTTAATTTCATTCATAAACACATAGAGATGTCAAGAGAGCAAATAAAAACTTACTCTATATGCATGCCTCCACGATCCGATGATGGCAGCGTGCTTCCCTGAAGGGCGTTCATGACCTCGGTAGCTTGTTCTACCTCCTGCCAGTATGAATTATAGTTGCAAATTAGTATCATTAAATCCACTACAGCATACAAAGTTTTCAGATGTCTATACTCTATAAAATATATATTTTTTGAATTTAAGCCTCTCCAAAACTGCATCGGGATTTTATCATTTAAAAAAAAGATTTAGTGTCAAGAGAATAAAAAAACATTTAAGATAGAGATGGCAAAAGAATGAGCCATATGGGTTGAATTACGTTGGCCGTAAAGAGGCAATTTTAATAGATAAGAGGCAATCCATATATTGGTATTACTTTATAGGAGTTGGCTTATACCATAAATGGCCAAAAATGTTGAAAATGAAAATGGATTGATTTTTTTTAATACAAAAACACTCTTGGTTGGATTTCAATTCTTGTTAAAGAAAACTATTGATTGCTAAATTCTAAGGACATTTACATCAACCAGAATGTTTTAAGCTTGGATTCGTAAACGAAACCAGATACATACTTCAAAAGTAATTTCAGTATATGTGTGACCTTAATGCAGAAAGTTAGTTGGGGCTGCCTCCACTGTTGGAGTGGGATTTTGTTATGTATGTTTAGTTTACAACAGTTTAGTTTATGCAGTAAAATACACTTTAAGGCTTTCAACCCCTTTCTTTTTAAGCTTAATTTTTGTAACATGTTAGAGATATAAAACATCTCAAATCCAACCAATAAAAAAGCAAATAGAACAAAATTTCCGCCTCTATTTTAAAGTAAGCATCAACAAAACTATTTTCAAAAATAGAATTTGTTGATCAAGATCCTCTGCCAATAGTTAAAATTTGAAACTGTACCTCATAATCGGCAAATGCAACAGGCATTCCACCTCTATTGCGCACCTTAAGTATGTTAAATCCTGGGTATCTGTAACCAAATTACATAAGTGTCATCACCATCAACCGCAAATATCCCAAAATAATCATCACAAACAAATAACATGCAATTTAATAGATGTACATTGAAAGCAGTTTTGGTTAGAAAAATTGCCAATTTACTCTTTTGCATCTAAGATATCATCCGACTTGAAAAAACTTGCAAAACTTAATGATAAAAGAAAAGTTATGGGTAAAATGGAAAAATTAATAAATCACAAGGCATAATTTATGTGGCCAACCAACTACAGAAACTACTTTAAAGGTCACCCAAATATGATTCGGTTGCATTTGTACCAGATCCCAGAAAAAAATATAGCCTTGGAATTTAATAAAAAAATTAAAAAAAAACGAAAGTATACTAGCTCAAGGAAATATTCACCATGTTTTCAGTAAGATTTGGTATAAAAGAAAATGGATACATGCTTGGGTGCCCTTAACCGAAAAAAATGATAAGTTGGCTGGTCTCTTTATACATTATCCCAAATTATAACTATCCATTTATGAAAATGAACAATTTATCAATTATGTTGGAATAAACATGATAGAAATGTGGACAACTGGACAAGGATTTTGGGTCGGATGTAGCATTTAAATTTTCAAATTTCTGGCTGAAATTACCTAGAAAGAACAGGTTTTAGCTCAGATTCTGTGCAAGTGGGTCCTAAATTAGCAATAAACAAAGTTGAACATGCTCCATCGACGGTCTTTTCTGTCTGCTCCTGTAAGTTTCAGTCAAGCAGGCATCAATCAAACAAAAGTGCATCATTAAACAGTTTAGATTTCCTCATTTCTACTTTCAACAATAAAACAGCTGTATGAAAATGGTTTGATAATTCATGTGTCGAAGCCATGTTTCTGACAAAAGACCTATTATTTGAAAAACTATTTCCGGAAGTAAACTAATCATGACTGGCTGTGGTTAACCTGCTATTTCTTCCTACTCTAACATGTAATATAGGTTCTTTTCTTTTTGTGTTTTCTCATATATGTGGGGGTGGGGGTGGGGGTGGGGGTGGGGCAGGGGGCAATTACATTTTCTGCAGCTCCAGTATTGTCAGGATCAACAGCTGTCTCCTCGTCACTGATAGTTAAACACAAAAAATGAATTAGTCATCTATAATTATGATGAGTTCTAGAACTTACAGGATTGTAATAGTTAAAAATTCAATGTGTGGTCGATACAAATTTGTGCTCTTTATAAAGCATTCAACCTCTTTGTGGAAGTATCTTTATTGGGTGCAGATGGTTCTTCAGTTTCACTGTCTCCTGCAGGTGCAAAAATATGCATGAGTCAAAAAATTTACCTGCTTATAGTGTTTACAACAATAAGTTGTTATGAAAGTGTTTGGGGATAGTTTAATCAAACTAAATATTTGATTATTCGAGCAAAATAAGCTGTTTAGAATAAGCAGTTTGAGGTTGTTTGTTTCAAAAGGCAATAAGCTGTAGTAGTAAGCTATCCCAAACATCCCCTAAAACAATTGAAGCTTGGTGTGTGTCCCCAACCATGATATGAACATCAGAAACCAAAAAGCATGCAATTACAAAAGTGATGTTTGTTGGGTTTCATTTGTTCTTTTGTTTCAGTGTTTTCTTGGATTTTTTGCATGTAATACCAATGTACTTTTACTTCTGTCACTTTTTAGTCATTGTACCCTTTTTCTACGTGTGATCCATTATAAGATGACTTTCTGTCCCATATCGGTGATTGTGTGGACTTCTTGTACCATTTGTGTCATTATATGGACTTGAAGTTAGAGCTTTTTTCCCATCTGGGTCATCATTAAAATAACCAATATATCCCCAGTGGGGGTTAAAAGGCAATAAGCCATCTTTTAATAAATCAAAAGTACAAAATAAGTACGATGACCAAAACAAGAAAAAAGAGTGCTGCTTTGTATTTAATGCAAAAAAAGGCTTTTTCCTTGAGGTGAGTAGGCAAACTGAGCATATAAAGAAGCAGCAAATGCCTTATTCGTAAAGCAGAACCCATAAATAAACATTTCAAAGCAAAAATAATTGTAGTTAGTTCTTACCATCATCACTGAATTCTTGATCCTCATTAGTAGCTGTGGTTCTCTTATCAATCACAACATAAGCCCCAGATCCTGTATCTCAAGCAGTTCAATGGTCACCACTAAAAGAAAAAGTAAAAAATTGGGTTTGACCAAGATTCAATATTATAACAAATGCTAAAAAGTATCGAAATTGCAATTGTTATTATATAGTCCACACAATTAAATACCTGGTTTGTTCTTTCTTCTAGAGTTTGATCTTGCCAGTTCTATATGAAGTGTGGAACCAGTTTGCGGGTCAAACTTTACACCCTGAAAATCAATGATGTCAGAATGAAATATAAACTCAGTAGACAAAATCTTCATCCTAAAAGAACTTATAACACATTGGAACCTTGTTTCCATCAGAACTTCAAGAATCAAGATTTCATTAAAAAAACAAGTTATATTGAAATCATTGCTTACACATGATTTTTAAAAATCTACTCACAAAAATCGTCAAATCTTGCTCTAAAGAGAACAATCTCTATATCACAGACTCACCGACCAAAGATAACAATTCAAGATTGCAACAAAAATGTAAGAAAGCACTTGTATAAAGTAACAAGATTCAAGAACCAGGCAGGTTGCAGATGGAAAAGTAGTTATAAAGTAGAAGTGTTTCCTCACATTCAAAGAATGAAGAGCAGCAATAGCTGATGGATGATTTACAAAAGTTGCAAACGCAACAACCTGCAAGTGACAACAAGAAGCTTCTTTTAACTTCACATATTTTAAATAGAGAAATGATTTATCCTCCTAAACGTTACCCTAAAATCATCCTAATGAGTAATGGATTCATGCCAAGCGTGGATTAGGAGGATTTTTAGGCTAAAGTTTAGGTCTCAAATATGGATATGAACATATGCTAGTAACAGTAATATATACCAACATTTTAAGAAATCATTAGTTTGTTTAATGACTTTAATCTCAGAGGCCTATAATCAAACAGATTGCTTAAACCCTAATAAATCAAAACCAAAAAGAAACAACATTTCCAGTCTCCAGAATCATTAGTTTGTAACTGACCAAGTCTTGTGGATGCTATATGTATTCCATTCAAACCTAAACCCCTATCTTCAATAACTGATGTGCAAAATCTTCCTACATTCAACAAAACGATACAAGGCTAAGGGAAGATTGGACCTGATTGCCGCGGCCGGTGTACTTCAATTGGCAGTAATCAAAGCCGGGGCGGAGGCGGAAGAGGTTGTGAATCTCACGGGCTTTAACGTCGTCGGGTAGACCGGAGACGAAGAGTGTGTTAATGGCGTTGGGGTCGTCGTAGGCGCCATACTCCACTGCCACTGGGGGAATTGATGGAAGACTGTAGTATACCGGATCGTACGGCCGTGGAATCGCCATCGCCGGAGCCGGAAAACGGTTAAAGGCCTACCTTTGCCTGCGACGCCAATCGGAGTAGTAAAACCCTAGAATCTGATCAGCTACACGAAACCAAACAGATTTGCCATTTTTTTTATTTAACCCGTCAGTCATTCGGCAAACTCAGATTGAAAAGTAAGTTAAAAATTTATATTGAAACACAGATCAAATCAAAACGTACATGTGTGCAGGAGCGGACCTAAGGCTACCTCTTGGGTGTCAATGTTACGTACTATATATGCACTTAAAACCCGAGCGACACCCAAGAGTTTTTGACAATGCAACCATGAAAATTTTCGTTAACAATGACTTAAAAAGTTAACTTTATGATTTAACAAAACATATAACGGTTACTATTTTCTTGAAGTATTCTAAAATAATACTAGAGATGAATAGAAGAAAAAAGAGTTATATATACGAGGAACATAAAACAAAAGTTCAAACATTAACATTGTTAAAATTTTAGAACGATGCACTTTAACAAAAATAACATGTTTGTTTGTTTAGGCATAAGTATTTATATTTATTGGAATGGGTTAAATTTTAAATGAGCTCAGTTTTATATTATAAAGAGTAAAATGTCATTTTCATCATTGACGTTTTGTTGAATTTGTCATTTCAATCAAAAATATTTTTTTTTATTTCAGTCACTGTGGTTTATCAAATGTTGTCATTTCCATCCACTCCACTAACTCCATTAAGTTTTCCATTAAATATGAGTGTATTTTAATATTTTTAACACCCTAATTGTCCAATTAAAACAAAGTTAATCATAAAATATTTAATTAAAACTAAAAGAAAAATATAAAGCAACTAGTGAGACCGGGCACTTAAGTTTAAAAGTTTTGATTAACGTTAACTAGTTTAGAAACCCGTCTAGGCATCTACCACACGTGTTGTATGAAAAAATTAAATAATAATTATTTAATACCGTTAAAAATTTAAAAATATATTTTTTGAGATGAAATATGCTTAAAGTTACATACAATTAACCATTAAGTAATTAAAAAATAATAATAAGTTTCAAGCTTTCGTCTTTAAAAATGTTTTGCTTTTAAAAAATATTGATTTTTTAACCCTCCAAAAATATTATTACAATGTTTGTATTAAAAAAATTAATTTAGTTTTTTATGATATGACACAAACCTAATAAAAAGTTATTAACAAAACATTTTAAAAACCAAATTATATGATATATAAAGTTTTTTAGTATTTTCAAACTTTCGTCTTTAAAAAAGTTTGCTTTTAAAAAATATTGATTTTTAACTCTCCAAAAAAATTATTAAAATCTTTTTTATTAAAAAACTTAATTTAGTTTTTTAAAAATCAAATTATATGATATATAAAGTTTTCTAATACAAACCTAATAAATATTTTTTAAAAGCAAAACTTCTTTAAAGACAAAATTTTAAAAATTAGTGTTATTGTTTAATTACTTAATGGTTAATTATATGTAACTTTAAGCATATTTTATCTCAAAAATTATTTTTTAATTTTTAATATTACTAAATAATTATTATTTAATTTTTTCATACAATTATAATATATTAAAGCTATCCAATTATATGAGGAGTGAGAAAGAAACAAATGAGATTTTGCATAGATATTATAACTGAAACACCATTTTGGTAAATATTTTTCAAACAACACTGATCGGATGATGTTTATTCGATACTTATAATGTTCAATTGCTTTATTTTACACAAATATTGGTGTCAAACATGTGTACTTTGAGTGTGTTAATGTGTGCAGGTGCTAGACGACAAAAATACATAATTTAGGAGCTTTATGGTAGTATTGGAGTAAGTGGAAGGACTGGATGTGAAATTACACAAAACATGGATTAAAATCAAGTCAATTAGGCATCATCGTATCAATCACCGTATCATACTCTAACCACCGTATTAGTCACCCTATAGGTCACCGTATCATATGTTGGTCAGCGTATCAGCCAACGTATCCTGAACAAAATCCAGCGAACGAGAATCGTACAACTTCATGATCGGAGTATGATACGCCGGGGTCACCCTAACAACCTCCGGATTTTGTGAGTTTCCTTCCCTGTTTAACCCCAATCATTAGGGTTTCGAAAAAGACTTTTGACACACAAATTTTAGAGGTTTTCAAGGCGTTTTTGGGAGTTCTTTTCCCATAGTTTCACCCAAATCAAACATTAACAACTTTCAATCAACCATTGAAGATCCAATTATGCCATGAGGGGCTAATCTCATTCGTAATCACTTTCGGGAGGAGAGTTCTTGTAAGTGAAGCATTAGGTTTAGTTTGAATTAATGTTTTGGGTTATGTTCTCTTGACATAAGAATATAATTGTATGTTTGTTTAAAGTTACATACTTGTTATGTTTAAGTATTTGTGTGCTTTCATTCACATTCAGTTTCCTTGCATCGTGAGCACTTTGTCATGTATGTGAATTCTTTACATAAATGAGTTGGTTATTGTGTGAATGAGCGAGTCTTAAATGTTTGTTTCATAATTGTCACTTTAATCAAATGATTTCGCAAAATCATGTCTATGTGATTCATAATCAATTCTTATGAAACCAAGTGTGGATCTTTGAACTTGAATCTTGAAACTGGTTGTCTTTTTCTCATAAGTTTCAAAACCAATTATCAAATTTGTTGTTTTCTTAATGATTTTCATCTAATTTACATGTTCCCTTAAAGTAAAACATTAAAATATTTGTTTTTAAGTATTCTCGTTTTGTGTTTCAAGTTCTTAGGTATAAAGCTTTACATTTTCCACAATTCTCTATAGAGACGATCTTATTTGTCCATACTAGTTATACGTAGTTAAGTTTTTAATATTAACTTGTTTTTTATCCAACCATGACAACATGATCACGCACCTATTTGGTAAATTAGTTTTGTAAGTACATCATTTTAGGAAAAACTCGTTGAATATTTATAACAGGCAAATGAGAACAATGAAGAGTAACAATAAAGGGCAAGAAAGTAGGTATGGCTCTTAGACTATCCCCATCGCACGCCCGCGGCCGATTTGTCGCCGACGTGGATCGCACCCGCCGGAAGGGCGGCGATGGCAAGACCCGCCTGTTGATGGGGTGCTCGTCCGGAAGGGCTGGAGAAAGATGTAGGTGGTGGCCCCCACCACTATAAATAATTAAATTAAAATGTTTTTAATTAAAATATTTTTAAAATCTTTTAATTAATATAATATTTAAATATAAAATTTTAATTAAAATGAGTTACTTAAATAAAAATATATTAAAATTCTTTTTACATTTCTAGTATTAAAGTAATTAATTAGAGTTAATTAAATAATAATTTAAAATGAGTTAATTAAATAATAATTTAAGTATAGTATTTTAAAAAAATTAGATTTATAGTATTAAAATATTTTAATTTTTTTACATTCATAACGCCTACTTTCTTTTGTTTTTTCATAACGGCTATTTTTTGTTTTATCATAACGGATATTTTGTTTTTTTTCATAACGGCTTGTTTTTTTTTCATAGCGGCTAGTTTTTTTGTTTTATTCATAACAATTAGTTTACCTATTATAAATATGTTTTATTCAGTTGAGAGTTTTTCTCAAATCACACTTCATCATCTTTTAAACATTATAACTCTCTTCTAAACACATATCAAAATTCAATTCTCAATAGATCCAAGAGATCCATTATCTTTCACACAAATGTTAAACGATAAAACTTATGAAGAATACCCACATCAGCAACCCGGGTTCTCCCAATATCAACACGCTGGTTTCTCCCAACTCTCACAACCCGGGGGATTCCCTTATCTTTCAACAGTCTGGGGGATTCCCAATTCAACAACCCGGGGCATTCCCATATGTTCAACAACCTACCTTCTCATAATTTCCACAAGTCGGGGGATTCTCATATCTTCAACAATCTCAGTATTCGTTGGAAGACTATCAACAATATCAAGCATGGCTTAAACATAAAGAGTTTCAAAAGTGCAACAAACGCAATCACAATCACATAATGAACAACTAATTGATAAAACACCTTCGTCACCCAAAAAAACACCAGCAAAGAAGAAAGAGAAAGGAAAATGAAAGGAAAAAGTTGAGAAGTCTGTTCGTATCAAGTGGGCAGCTAATGATGAAGTCTTGTTGGCTAAGGCTTATGTAGCCATGTCTGAAGATCCAATAATTGCTAACAGTCAAAACCAACAAGCATATTGGGGGAGGATAGAACAACATTACAATGCTGGGAACCCTCGAATTCCAAGAAATGCTCACAACGTTAGAAGTCATTGACATATGATCAAAGGAAAGTTTGCTCACTTTAATGCATCTTACGTTCTTATCAAATCACAATACAAAAGTGGTTGGTCAGAAGACCAATATATAACTCAAGCAAATATGATTACACGAACACTAATAATGATGCCTTCACATATGAATATGTGTGGAGGATAGTTAAAGACATTTCAAAGTACTCTAGGCCTACAAAACTGTACCGACATATCATCTGTGATCTAGCAACCTCTAGGTCTACTTTCTTTGTGTTACCTTAGTAGTAGCTAGCTTAAATAATCATATTTCATTTTATATTGCTCAGACTATAAAGACTTGTACTTGAGCTTTACGTCTTTTTCAATTTTGATTTTTAAAGTCCCAACTGGTTTGTAATTGGTACTATCATATTCCAAACATTGAATCGGTATCACACATACGATCTTATTTATTATCAGCTTGCCTCTCCTTTTCCCTCATTTTTTATTTATTTCCTAAACCTATTCTCCCCCTAAAATTATAAAACCACTATGGATTAGCGTTTTAGGATTTTAATGGGCAAGGAAAGAAACAATTATAACTAAACTAATTAAAATTAAACAAAAACAAGAGAATAAAATAAATAAAATTAAATTAAAATTAAAATTTTAGAAATTAAAAGAAACTAGACACGACGCATCGGACTATACATGGTCATCTTCAGGAATGACCTCACTTTTCTTTTTAACACCGTTGACCTCTAACAGATATAGAAAACGTGGTTTGTCAAACGCCATTGTATAGAGGTCAACGCGTTGAAAATCTGTGTTTATTTTTACCACATCGATTAAGTTTTTTTCAAAGCAATCACGTATGAAGTGATATTTAATTCCGATGTGTTTGGTCTTAGGATGTTGGACCGGGTTTTTAGTGACTGCAATCGCAGTAGAGTTATCAACAAATATAGGAGTGAAGAGAAATTCAAACCATAATCCCGCATTTGCTGTTGAATCCATATGATTTGAGAACGCAGCTTGCAGCAGCAACGTATTCGGCTTCACAGGTTGACAATGCCACCGATGTCTGCTTCTTACACTGCCAGGTTACTAATCTTCTCCCAAAGAACTGACACCCTGCTGAAATAGACTTGTAGTTCATCTTGCAGCCACCGTAATCCGAGTCACTATATGCTGTAAGCTCAAAGTCATCATCATGAGGATACCATAACCCAAGAGTGGGTGTGCCCTTCAGATAACGGAATATCCTTTTGACCCCAATTAGATGGTTCACCTTAGGCTTTGCCTGATATCGTGAGCATAAGCATGTAACATACATGATATCAGGTCTTGAGGCAGTGAGATACATGAGAGATCCTAACATCCCTCGGTACATAGTGGCATCTACCAGATCACCATTCTCATCGGGTGCTACATCATGGTTTGGAGCAAGTGGAGTACCAGCTGTAGAAGCATTCTCCATGTCAAACAGACTGAGAATATCCCCTACATACTTGGTTTGATATAAGAAAATCCCATTTGGTGTCTGATCCACCTGTAACCTGAGAAAGAACTTCATCTCTCCCATAGCACTCATCTCAAACTCCGCCTTCATTACTGCTTCAAACTCTTTACATAAGTCTTCGTTCTTGGAACCAAGACTATGTCATCAACATAAATTTGAACAAGAAGCAGATCACCATCCTTTTCTTGATGAACAGTATACAGTCAATTACACCTCTGCGAAATCCATGTTTCACAAGGTGAGTTGAGAGTTTTTTATACCATGATCTCGGGGCTTGATGAAGCCCATAGAGAGCCTTATCCAGTTTGTAAACTCTATCCCGATGATATGGATCCTCAAATCCTTCCGGTTGACTGACATACACTGTTTCCCGGATTTCACCATGAAGAAACGCATTCTTAACATCTAGTTGATAAACTTTGATTTTCATATAAGATGCGTAGGCAAGGAAGATGCGAATTGCTTCCATCCTTGCCACTGGTGCAAACACTTTATTATAGTCGATACCCTCAACTTGTCGATAACCCTGAACAACAAGCCGAGCCTTGTTTCTGATGATCCCTCCTTGATCATCCTTCTTGCATTTTAAGACCCATTTGGTGCCAATGACTTTAGCACCTTTAGGTCTATCCACTAGTGTCCATACACCTAACTTCTTAAACTGAAGAAGTTCTTCCTGCATGGCACTCACCTAAGCCTCATCATTTAGTGCTTCACTAACATACTTTGGCTCAAACTGAGACACAAAGCAGCGGTAGGCACCGTCGTGAAGGTATCCTTTTTCCATCACAGAGGCATAATCAGCTGAGTACACTGATTTCTAGTCTGAACCCCTGATCTCACATCTCCTATAATATTATCCAAACGATGATAGACGTTTAGACGTGAGCCAGGAGTTGTCGGAAAAACCACTTCAGAGCCAAGATTATGAACATTTGGTTCTGGATCTGAGGCAATCGGAGTCTGAGGTTCTGAAGGTTCAGAAGCATCACTAGTAGATGCTTGTGAACTTGTGGTAGTCGGAACCTGTACATCCTGGTTGATCTGATCATTTTCTTCATTTTCTTCATCAGATGAAGAGTCACTCACATCAACTGCTCCCCCTGAGTTGGTAGGAGAATGACTTGTTGAATCTTGAGATGGTGTGTTCAAGACATCGTACATCATCTTGTTTGCCAACTCGTCTTCTGAAGAAGAAAGAGGTATGTTGAAAGACTTGAAGAATCCATCATAGTCGAAGAAGTAAGCAGGCCCTTTTCCAGCAGGCGGTGTGTCATATCTCTAAACATCAACATTACACCACACCTCTACCTGACCCGTTGAGTTGTTGTAAACTCTCTTGTTCGGTATGTTGTATCCTAGAAAAATCCCTTCATCAACCTTCTCACTAAATTTTCCCTCCTGAGTTTTCTTCAGCAGGGTGCACGAAGCGCCAAACGGCTCGAGATACTCTAAGTTAGGTTTACGTCACTGTAATAACTCGTAACACGTTTTTCCATGGCGTTTCACTACCATAACTCGATTAAGTGTATAACACGCATTTGCCACTGCTTCATTCCAGAATTGGATAGGCAGTTTCGAGTCTGCCAACATAGTCTGTGCCGTCTCTATCAAGCTGCGGTTCTTCCGTTCAGCAACTCCGTTCATCTAAGGGGTATAGGCCAAGGTAAATTGATGCAAAATTCCCTTTTCCTTGCAATAGTCCTCCATCCTCTGATTCTTGAACTCGGTTCCGTTATCTGAGCGCACCTGTCGTACCTTCAGCTTGTATAGGGATTCCAGTGTCGTTACCAATTCCTTGAAGGATTCAAATGTTTCTGATTTGGATTTCAAAAACATTACCCAAGAGAACCTTGAGTAGTCATCAGTAACTACATAGCAATACAAGTCGCCTACGATGTTTCTTGTACTGACTGGACCAAACAGATCCACGTGAAGAAGCTCTAGAGGAAGTTCTACAGAATGAACTTTCTTTTCCTTAGAGACTCTTCGTCTGTTTGCCCTTTTTGCATGCAACATAGAAATCCGGGAGTTGGAAGTTTTTGACATTTACTCCTCTCACAAGATCATTTTGGATCAAGTGATTTATTTTCCTCGGATTTATATGTCCCATTCTCCTATGCCAGGAGATGGAGTCCTTCTCAGTAGCTTTGGACAAGAAGCATTGGACTTCACGATCCGTTAGGGAGGCCTTTGAGAGATCCAAGACATAAAGATCATTATATCTTAAAGCTGACATTAGGATTTGGTCCTCCAGGATCACATAGTCCTTCATCAGAACATAACACTTCTTGTTGTCAAAGACTACTTTGAATCCTTTATCACAGATTTGAGAGACTGAAAGTAAGTTATTTTGTGATTGTTGGACATAGTTTACCTTATCAAACTTAAATTTCTCATATCCAACTTCTTCTTGGCCTGTGATGTACCCTCCTTTGTTCCCAGCAAATGAAACATGCGCTCCTTTAATTTGTCTGAAATTTGATAAGAGAGCTCTATTTCCTGTCATGTGCCTGGATGCTCCACTATCTACAATCCACGTGTTAGTCTCAGCACTATAGCGAACACCCTGCACATTTAATGAAACATTAGTTCATGTTAGGAACCCAAGCCTTCACTGGCTTGGGTTTCCCCGAGGCATCACACATCATAAACTCAACCCTTGACCATTCGGGGTTGAGTGAATCTTAGATTTCGTTTGTTCTCATTGTCAGACACTGAGGCAGATTTTTCTTTCCACAGACCAGCTTTGTGTAAGGCCTGTTTATGATAAACAGACGACTGCTGGTAGATTGAACTTTGGGTGCACTAGCCATTTTTGGAGGTGTCACAAAGTTCCTCTTAGAAGAGCTAGTTGTAGATGTAGAAAGTTCAACTTTCCTCCTCAGTGTCTGGTAATAAGGACATTTAGATGCTATGTGACCATACTCTCCACAGTTATAGCAGGATCTGCTTTCAACTTGTTAATATTTTTTAGTGGAGATGTCAAAGTGACGCTGTTGACCTTATTATGTTTAGATTGAGACACTTGTTTAGTAGATGTATTACTTGGTTTTACAAACTTAATTTCTTTACCTGATTTTACATCTTTTATCTCTTGTTTACCTGGACTTTGACATAATGCTCGTGATTGATTAGGTTTAATAGTCCTTTTGGGTCTTGATTTGATTTTGTTTGAACCTGACTTTAAATTAACCTTTTCAAACTCTGTTTCCAGGTTAACACAAGGCAACTTTCCTTTTGCCCTAGAAGTGGCCTCCTTCTGTTTAGAATCAGATTCAATTGATTTACTTAAGGAATCTGGATCACTCACCAGATGAGTGGACACCATGTGATTCTTGATGGGGTTATCATTAAGTGGTTTACTTTTAGTGTTCATCAAGGTCTCAGGTGGTGGTGGAACCACTTTGTATCCCATCCCCTCCTTATTATTTCTCACTTTCACTAAGTGTTGGGCAATGTGTAATAAGCTTGTCCAACTGTGCAGTTTTTGTTTTAAAGAGTTGACTTCTACTTCTAAAACTGCTTTCTGTTTCTTAGTGTCCTCCAGGGAGTTCAGATAGTACCTAATGTCATTTGCTTGGTTAAAAGCAACCACCTTAGTTTCCCTAAGCTGTTTATTTAATAGGTCTATCTTTTCCTTATAACTATGCTCGTTTTGTCTTAACACTCTATTAGCCTCCGTGCACAGTTACAGGTCCTTTACTAAGCTATCATTATGGTCTAATAACCTAGTGAATTTTGAATCTATACTTTCTCTGAATTTATTACATTCTAATCAAGCATGATTACTAAATAGTTGGTCAGTAGTACTTACTTGAGATGAAGAGGAATCAGCCATGAGAGCAGAATCTATTGAATCTGGTTCTGGTGATTCTGACGTTGAAGCAGATTTATCTTTTTCAGGCAGGTGGTTGACCACAGGTCCAGTGTCTTCAGAATTTGACATGGTGAGCTCTACTGTTATGCCTCCCTCACTAGCCGAATCGTCATTAATGTCCTCCACGTTAGCTATGTTGGACTCTCCCGGTGACACGAACCAAAAGCTCCAGTCCTGTCCTCCATCCTCGTTAGCAGTTAAGGCTTTTGGGTCCTTACTGGCTGAGGTAGAACTGCTAGATGTGGCCTTGTCCTGACAATTAAAGGACGAGAAGGGATTGCCATTACCCGTCTTCTTTGGTTTTACACACTCCCTCTTGAAGTGTCCCTTCTCACCGCAGTTGAAACAAGTAACCTTTGACTTGTCGAACCCAAAGGTTGTGTCTTTTGTGGCAACCAAGTTCTGTCCGGTCCTTTTGACAAACTTTTTAGCTCGTCGGACAGCACTTGCCAGAGCCCACATTATGTCCATACGTTCCAACTCCATCTCATCCACCTGCTCATAATCTTCATCTGCCAGGTGATAGTTTCCTATCTTTCTAGAAACTAATCCATCATAGGATTGAACCCCCGCAGTTGAGGTCCATATGTTCTCTGGCCACCTCCACAGTCACATTCCCGAAGGTGTCGGTTTTTATTTTTGCTGCATTAGCTTCAGATATCATATATTAGGTTCTAGACGACCCTGACGTTTCAAATCCTGAAGTTGAAGGTTGTGCTGGAACTGCTGCGCTTGAGATGAAAGCAGTTTGCAGTGGTGCTCCAGATGACTTGACTGAAGGAGTTGCATTGTAGAGTGCAGGATTCTGATCATAGTTAGCCTTTGGGCTCGATACTTCATCCTAAGCTCCTCTTCTCTCAGTTTCAGAATGAAGTCATTTATATCTAACTTCGAGAGCATTCCATTATGTCTGAGATTAGAAACAAACGAAGCACTTTTTTTTGGTAATCCATCAGCAAAGTTGGAAACCTTATCCTCCATCGATGTAATAACTCCATGAGTGTGCATGTCACTCATCAAGTGGTAGAATCTATGAAATCACATCATCAAGGCCTTCTTTTCCCATAGAAGAGAAGTTGTCAAACTCCTTCTTCAAAGCTTTTGCCTTGATGACCTTTAGTGAGGCATTTCCGTCATACCTCTTCTCCAATGCATCCCAAAGTTTCTTTGCTTGAGTATACTCCGAATAATGATGGAAAATATCCTTCGGAATAGACTGAGTAAGCAAAGCGTAGAATTTCTTCTCAGCGTTGTGTTTTACCTTTTGAGCATTCGACATGCCACTTAGAGTAAGTTTGACTCCATCAGCTCCTACTGGCATGCTATACCCCGACTCGATGGCCTCCCACAGATTTGTATCTACACCATTTAAGTAGATTTTGAAACGTTGCTTCCATTGTGGGTAGTCGTCTAACGTAATAAGCTTTGGGGGTTTATTGTGAATACCCACTTCGTTCTCCAACAGTAGTAGATACTGAATACGTGTATCTCTACTTGCTATATATGCTAAAAACTGGTCCTCCATTTCACTTAACTTTAATGTTTAACAAACTGCTAATGTATGCGAATGAAGGTATGCAATTGGGCTTATTCATGCGATTGAACAAATGCAGATGGTTCAATCGTGCGACTGACCAAATACGAATGAGTCAGTCGTTCAATTGAACTAATGCGATTGAACAGTCCGAATGAGTTCTCAGTCTTACGAATGAAGGTATGAATGAGTCCAATCGTGCGGTTGGAGAGGACGAATGAACTCAGTCGTGCGATTGGTCTAATCGTGCGACTGAGCTTGCTGAAGTTTGATAATTCGTAGGTTAAACTTGTTTTGTTCGTAATAAATCGAATTTTATCAAACCCTAATAGCCGTATGCCAGGAAAACTAAACTTTTAAATCAGGAAACGTCTAAGACTCCGTTAGACACAAAAAGATTGCGTTTTTTATGCAAAAACACAATTTTTGTATCAAAACTATTGAATCAACACGTAATCAAGAGCCAAGGCTCTGATACCACTTGTTAGGATCATGTACTGGACGATGTACTAACTGATTAACGTGTATACTGAACCAAATAGTGCGGAATCCTATTTGATTAGCGATCCAATCAGTGAGAACGCATGTAGAAACAATTATGTATTGAATCTAACGTTAAGAATCGATTAGGAATCGATCTACTGCGATCTATGAACTTGGAGTATGATCTTAGAGGTCTCTGGATGGCTAGGGTACGTTTGGAGACGAAGTGGATTGAATGCCTATGTTTTTCTACGAATTAAGTGGTATTTATAGGTTAGGGTTGCTCATTCGGGCGACTGAACCATCAGCATGGTTCATTCGTGCGACTGAGCCCTGCGGTTGATCCATTCGCACGACTGAGTATTCAGTCGTGCGACTGAGTGAATCTCATGTTATAGTCATACGACTGATCCAATCTTCTAGTTCAGTCGTGTGACTGAGTCATTCACATGAAGTTGTTCATGCGTATAGTCCATTAGCATGGGCCATTCACATGTTAACTTCATATTACCAAGTTTGAATGTATTCACTATTATTACATTATTTATATTAGTTCAATCAACCACAAACCTATATAATCAATTTGATAATTGTTAAACAACTTATTAATGAAATATTAAACATTATAAACACAACCAAACATTTGTATTTCATTAAGTACCCAACTATTACATAAGTGTAAGACAATAAAGACATATTACATTAAGATCAAAATCAAGGTACACATGTATCAACACAGAACCACCTTTGCCAAAAGAAAAAAAACATTTGACCTCTTAAGTCAACATGTCTCATGTAACTTTGGGAAATGAATTGAGTAGTGCAAGGAAGAATGGTGATTGACTATGTGTGAATTTATGATCTTGCAGTTTATTACTTCAATTCAAGAATCTAAGAACCGTGATTTTGTTTTGATATATGAGAGTCAAAACTAAACTCAGATTTAGTATATGCACACTCATGTAATCTGATTTGTTTATTAATTTCTTATGATAGAAATACAATAAACACCCTTGATTGATCATTGTCATCAATAAGTAATTGTGAATCAGCAGGTTAATCGGCAACCCGCCGCAAGGCGCGGGAGTATTTACTAGTTTTATAAAAACTAAATGAGTTAATTATTGTTTTCTTAATAATTACATATATTAAATGATGTGGTAAACAATATCTTGCATATTTACATTACATTTAACACTTTAAAATATTATATTTGTATTTCTTCAACAGGAATATTATTTGTTATGATAATATAATAGTTGGTTTCATAATATGTAAGACCCCGTTCCCGGGAAGCTTAAAGCTGGTTAATCATCACACGTAAAACATATATTTTCATTAAAGTAAGAAAACATTGCAGCGGAACATTAAAATAACTTTTCATTTCATTATAAATGCATTTGCAAGTTAATACAGTTGTTCATTTCAATACATCGTTCGTTCACATTACAATGCAAAACATTAAACAAAAGGATGTCATCCAAAATGCCAAGTAGCTGCCCCGCGTCATCCTCAGCAATGCTCACCTGCCAACATGAAAATGCATAAAAAGTCAGTGTTGTTGAGTGACTTCTAGTTTTATAATAAAACATACTTTACATTCATTAAAACCACTCTTTACTTTATCATGTGATCACACATCATACGCACACATAGATAATATCATTATTATCTTCCTTTACTGTTCACCACACACTTTCCTTCTTAATCACTTTCATCATCACTATCTGGATCAGTGTCATCAACTATGTCCCAAACAAATAGGGTACTGGGCCGAAGTTCATAATTGACTTCCACACTGCACATAGCCTGACACCAGCACCGGGGTAAGCGACAAAGATCCCAACTATATTCTACACCCCCCAAAATTATGCATAACTCGAGTACTAGACCAAAGATCATAAATGACTTCCCACTGCACATTGCCTGGAACCAGCACCGAGGTGGGTAACCACTATAAACCACTGTATACTACACCCCCATATTATGCATAACTCGGGTACTGGGCCGAAGATCATAAATGACTTCCCACTGCACATAGCCTGGCACCAACACCAAGGTGGGTAACCACGATACAAATGGTTGGTCACAAAGACGGACCCCGGTGTGCATCCTTCTGGGTTAGCTAACCCACACACCGTTGGACTAGCACCCTTCATTGGGCGTCTTTCCACATACAAGGCTTGCAAGACTTACTTTACTATCCTTCGTTCATTAATGCATGCATTCATTCATCATGTTCTTCTTTTCATTATCTTCCACTTTACGTTACATAATACTTTCATTTCATTCATTAACATTCAACGTAAAGCCAAGGGAAAATAAACATACATCACAAGGAACACAAACATTAACAGTCAACATCATCATACAGGGCATCATACATACATAACATACATCATACATACCATCATACATAAGTATCAATAATGAATAACATGCTCATCATAACATCTATGACCTCCAAAGGCAACTTACATAACCCCCGAGAACCTCCCAAGTCAAAGCCTAAAGTACACTTTTTCTCCAAAAAGTCATAAATATTCGAAGTGTTCATCCGCATTTGCCTTTTTGTTCATCCGCATTTGTTTCTGTTCATCCGAATTTGTTTCAGTTCATCCGCATTTGTTTCTGTTCATCTGCATTTGTTTTAGTTCATCCGCATTGACTTTACTCATTCACATTTGTCCATTTGCATTGACTTTACTCATCCGCATTTCCCCCAATACTCATCCGCATTTCCCATACTTAGTCAATGTTCATCCGCATTTCCCATACTTAGTCAATGTTCATCCGTATTTCCCTTACTTAGTCAATGTTCATCCGCATTAACTTTCCATCCACATTGACTTTCATCAGCATTGACTTTCATCCGCGTTGACTTTCATCCACATTGACTATCATCCATATTGACTTTCATCCACATTGACTTTCATCCGCATTTGCCAACACTTAAGCAGTTTTTCTAAACTTAGGCGTGTGAACTACTGTTTGGGTGCATGAGCAGCCTAGGGCACACTATTCATCAGATTCAGTCCTCAAATCCGATCTATCATATTCTAAGCTTAACTCTTACATTCTAAGCCTTAGAAACACAACCATAACATCATCAAATCATGAACACAATCTAGAATCACACCATAACATCATCATACACATATTCAAACATATAGGTATAAAACCCAGTTTTATAGAACATACATTCATGCATTTCCAGCCCCAAAATCAGTTAAAACATGTAAAAGAGGGGTTCTAGAACTCACCTTTGCAGCTCTTGAGTATGGCTTCTTCCAAACTCGTCTGTAATTGAGTTCAACCGCCTAGAAACCCATAAAAACACACACCCGAACACACACAACACACATAAGGATACAACGAGGATGTAACCGTTAAGAACATCATAAACACATGAATTCTTACCTTGAATTCGACTTTCTGCACTTGTTCTTCAAAATACCCGAGAGTTCTACTCTCTTCTTTCCCTCATTCTAAAAAATGCAGATCTGGGTGTTGTAAGAGTAGAGTGGGCTGCCATGCCCACTTTACACCCACTTTCAAACATTTTGTTCTTTTGACACTTTTTACCCCTCAACTTGGGTAAAATATATTTCTTTCTTTTTCTTCACTTTATTCTTTTTTTTTGACTTAACAAAATAACCGGTGTTACATAATAGTTACATGTTGATTTTAATTTGAATGGAGGATAAGTAACATTTGAACTTGTTGTTCTAGTTCCACAACACTTATTTATTATACGTATGTGAGTAGTTCACATAAGATGCAAATAACATTTAAATTGAATTACATATAAAGTTTATTTACATCTTTAAGGTAGTTGATACTAGTAAAAAAATACTAAATCTATGAGAAATTAAAAAAAATTATATAACTTTCTTTAACCATCCAAAAGAATTTCATTATATTAAATGGAGCCTCTAGAAGCTAGAAAAACCAAAATCTTTACATACATCGAATGTTTTGCTTTCACTTTTTTACATCAATTTTATACTATTCATTCCAACCTAATTTTTTAACTACATATATGTTGCATTTTCTAATGACATATTGTTATTATGTATTTTCTAATGGATATGGTAATACTTTTTTCCAAGCCAAGCTAATACGGACCGATCGAAAAACCTAAATCAATATTAGATGGACATTAGTATACCAAAAGTTTCTGACACCCATTGGAAAATTTTCTTGGTCAAATAAAAATGTGTAATATACCCAAGACAACGAGGTCAAGTGATAAAGTATACCACTGCATGTGCGGCAAAGCCACATGCGGCATGATAAAATATAGACTACAATCACCCCAACTCGTTTCCAAACTAAATTTATATCGATAAATAGAATAACTCGAGTTTATAACGTCAAATGAAAACGTGTAATATATATAATTAACATTTGATCCAACTTGTTTCTAACAAAACTTAAGTCGAAACCAGGGGTGGAACTATACCCAAGACAACGGAGTCAAGCGACCCTGTTGATTTTTTGAGTTGGTAGTGTACCATATATTATCGTATTTTTTCGTGAACTCATAATTTTTCAGATCTGAGCCCATTAGTATTTTTAGGTTCATATTAAAACTAAAATTTGGTCATGGTTCACTAGTTCTTTGCACGTGTAAATGGGAAAGAGGTCGCAGGTTCGACCCTAACTATTTGCAAGTTTGCAACTTTTTTTCCTGATATTTAATTAGTGAAAATGATCAATTAACCCTTATATTTAACTACTTAGAAACCCTAGCCTTAAATGTCACCATCAACCTACTACCCCATTTATCTCTCGGCTGCTCCAATCTTCCATCCCTCCTACCCATATCGACTTGTTGCTGCCTGCTGCCCCGTCTGGTGGTTGACATCAATTCCAGCGATAGCAAGGCGGCAATGGCGACCTATTCAAGTTTTTAATTATTCAAGCTTTCAAGATTCAATGTTAGTTTTCTAAACTAGTTTCTTTATTTAATTGTCATACTTTTCTAGTCATAAGGGTTTGGATTAAGGAAAATGGTAGGTAACTAACTTGTTTAAATTGTCAATATAGGTATTTCTAGTTACAATCAATACTTAAATGTTAGTTAAAGTCGATGAATTGAATGTCTATAATTATTGTATTATGTGAAATATCTATAAGATGTTTGATGAATTGAATTAAATAGGTCTCTCTAACAATTTACGAAATTAATAAGGTTTTTTTTAGATAAAGATGCAAACATAGTTGAGAATTTTATGGAATGATATTTTTTTCGTTTGGATTGTATTCGTGAGTGTTAGTTTAAATGGATGATTAATAGGAATAGATAGGTTAAAACTCTATGCATAATAGCTTTTGGTTTGTTCTTCTTTTGGTTAAATGGAAGGGTAGTTTTTTAGATATCAATGCGCTAATTCATTGTGATCACTTAGACATTAGTTTTGGATTATGTAATTGATAGCCATATGAATTTTAACTTAACTTGATAGCCTAAGATTTACAAAACTACCACTACAATAATTCGAATTAATATTAACACTAGAAAATCATTATTTTATGTTTGTATTGTGGTGTGCTTTATTGCATAGTTTTTTCAATAACTTCAAATACGTTTAGGTTTAGTGTAACTAGGTAGATATTAAGGTTTAGCAATATGGGGATTAAAATCACTAGACATAAGAATTGAAAAATGTATTATGGTTTTATAGATAAGGCCTCAAAATTTCATTTTACTTTAGGACCCAAAGGTTGACCCGCTCCTAACGGTTTAAAAAGACGAGAACGTGTAGTGAACGACTATCGTATTTTTATTAACAATTTAATGCAATTTAATGATGCCCAACCCGAAATAGCCCTACCCGACATGAATAGATCGAATGAACGAAAATTTTATTGTTTCATTAGAAATATAATCATCAAAAAATAATGACCCCATTGGATATAGTTCCTGGTTCCACCATTGGTCGAAACGCATACCAACTCAAAACGTACATAGAAATAATCGAGAAAATGTTCTATATTTAACCTATGTAGTTTTCGAGCAAAATTTACGTCAAAACATAGACGAATTCAAAATTATACCGAGACTTACATAGACACAAGTACATAGAAAATTAGAATTTTTAAATAAATATACACTCAAACTTTAAAAACACGAATGTGTCATACTGCGTTTTATAAAGTTTCTAAAAAGATTAGGGTGAAAGTATTACACATACTTTTTTTTAGGAAAATAAGGGATGAAAGTGTTATATATGAAAGTTGAGAGGTGAGAATCGACCAAAAGCCACCAACCAAAGTGTTAGATACTTTATATCATAGTATATTACGCTTTTAGTCCCTTTTATTTGATATAAAGTTTGGTTTCAATCTAATAATTTATTATTTACACTTGCAATCTAATAGTTTCAAACTTGGTATCAACTTCACACACACAACTCATGTCATCCACTGTTATCATCTAAAACCTTATATGTTCCCTTAGTGAGAGGCATTTTAATCGTTAAAAAATCAAATGCACAAAAAAACAAACATATCTAAAACCTTTCTCCATCACATTACTGCCACACCAGACCACAACCACCACCACATCACCACTAGTTAGTCCATAGGAAGAAAAAATTTAAGAAGGGCTTGGGAGAGAATTGAGTTGAAATCAAAGAATAAGTCAAGGGTGTTTAATCTTGTAAACTATCTTAAACCTTCCACTACCTATTGCGTTCCCCACACCTTGAAAGCAACAACACCTACATCTGATTGCATCTCATTGCCACTACAGTCATCTTCGCCAGTTTCTCTATCACATGCACAACTTCCATTTAAAAAATTAAAGTTCTCAAGGTTAGTGTACACTTTAAAAGTACTTCTACTAGTGAATTCAATTCTTACAAAATTAAAAGAGATTGAATAATTTTAATGATTGGGCATCTTGGGTACTTCAACATTGATGTTTAATATCATGATTTGGAGTTGCACACCATGTTATCGATTAATTGCTTCAAAGAAGAAGTATAGTGGAAACACTACAATAGTGGATTTAAACATTAGAGGATGACGTTGTTTTATTTTTTCCGAAATATGTTAATTTTGAAGTGCTAAATGATTTTTAGGTTGATTTTTAGGATCTATGTGTTTTTTGGTGTTTCATTGCCTCATGTAGCAAAACTACCTTACATGTCACTATCTCCCTACAAGTTGTGGTGGCTTGGCCTGTGAGATGGACATTTTTGCTATATCTCAACTAGCGGAAATGAATCAAAGGATGACTTTCATTTCCTATCATAGTGGAACAACATTATTAATGTGACTTGCGTTATCTTAACTTGCAGGAGTGACTAAAGTAGCCTCATGTTGCATGCTACCTTATAATCTTAGTCTTTTTCATCGGATGTAAAAAAATATAACTTTTTTTATTTTCAAAAAATATAAAATCTCTTATACAAACCATTTATTACTTTTTTTCAAGAATATAATTAAATTTTTAATAATACCTATCTACCCAATTACAAAAACCAAACTTTAAATATCTACTCTATTACAAAAACCAACTCATTTACTATATATGAATTTGAAAGTTACATGAATGGTACTTTTCTTTTATTGGTGGAATTGGACGGCACCAATCAGAACCTGCCACTTGTCAGATTCTTAGTGTTTTTTTATTTAAAATCTGTTTGAAAGTCGCTATATATAATTGCATGCATTTAGTAAACAAGTCAAAAGGGTAGATGAAATGGATGAAATGGTTGGGTCTATTCTTTCCCAATTCAAATCTTAAATCTTGGGGCGAGCTTTTTTTGAATTTCTTTTTGGACCTAAGTTGAAATAAGGTTGATATCATTATCAGCTATTCGACACAAGATTTTTAATGATTTCATTTTATAATATAATGTTTAAGATATCATCAATACCCATGTCGCAACACACGGATTTATGTCAAGATTGTGTTAAGCAAGTTGTGTTTCCATCACAACGCAAGGAACGTCAATCCTAGTTACTATATATTCATTCTACATATGCAATATAAGGTAGGTATGTATTACTACAAAAAATTATATATTTTTTAAAAATAGGAAAAGTAATAAATGGTTGGTAGAATACAAAATTATAATCTTCAAAATAGAAAAATAAATGTTAAATCTTTTTCTACTAAATAAAAAGATTGTGAGACTATGAGACACTTACGCTAGTTGAGATAGCAAAAGTCACATTAGTAATGTTGTTGCGTTACAATAGAAAACTAAAGTCATCTTAGGCATCATTTCCACTAGTTGAGATACTAAAAGTGTCCATCTCATAGGCTAACTCATCGTAGCATGTTGGGAGGTTGTGTCACGTCAGATCGTTCCACTAGTTGAGATAGTAGTGTATCTAAAAACACACAAACCCTAGAAATGAATCTAAAAACCATTTAACACTTCAAAAGTAACCTATTAAAAAATCGGCTTTGCTCCTACCCCATTGAACGAAAAGTTAGAGGGTTTTCATGAACTCCATGGTTTACCAAAAATGAGTTTGACATAGATTCTCCATGCTTGCCGCCAAATGGTTTGTTGAGAGTGAATTGAAAGGCTTGCAGATTACGAAGCATTCATTTCATCTTCTTCCTGTAGCACATCCGACCTTCCATCATCATCATACCTTTTTAATGAAGGAAGATAACGTGGATGGTCGCCTAAACTGAAAGCATACGAACATAGACTTTGTGACTGACTTCAAGAGTCGCGCACATAGAAAAAGATGAAGTTAACAGGATGTAAAGCGACACTAAAAATCAATGAAGTAGGTGGTGGTTTGTATGCTACTCTCTTTCAGGTAGTATTTTTAATGACAACTTTCCACTGATAAACAACTTTGGTTGCCATTGATGGTTACGAGCTTTTTCACTAACATGCCAGCTCAAGATGAATGTTATGGCATATATACAAAACAAGGATTAGGAGTGATCTTGCACAGCTTCATTCTCACAAATGTTAACAAATTAAATAGTAATTTCTTTAGCAGTTGATACATTAAGGAATGACAGATGTATATAATAAGATCTGCAAAGAGAAATTAAACAATAATTTCTTTTTCACTAACATGTCACCGTGAAATTGATGATTTATTTTAGAATCTATTACTAAAATTTTAGTTTATCAAACTTATACTTGCATCAATATTAAGCACTATTATTCTAAGCTAATACTCTATTGAGAAAGCATGTAGATTTGAATACAACGTACATATATATTAAATTATATAAATGATATATGAAAGACACAATCTTTTGTTTCTCTCTAAAACCATTATAATTCCTTATCTTTCTTTTTCTTTTTATCATACTATTACTCATAACTATGACCCCATCATCGCCCCCTCTCTTTCTCTCTCTTCTAACTATGACACTACCTACAAATTAAGTGGTCGACCCTCCTGCACCACAAGATTTCAGCGTAGATACAACATCAAATATAGTAATTCAACTAGGGTTGCCTTTTTTTCACTATCCTCTTATGATTACTTTGGGGGTTTTTGGCTTTGGCAACAAAGGTGATGTGTATGTTGGCGACTGTCACCTAACTCCAATGCCTTTGTTGGTGGTTGCATGCCCCGCGGTTTGCTCTATACTAGGTTATCATATTTATCCTTTTGATAATGCAGTGCAAGAGTGACAAGTTAAAACCAACCACAAAATGTGGCTTAACGATTTGTCGCCTTTATCAGTTAGATTTTGTATGATTCTTCTTTCATGTGTCATGTTTCCGCAATCAGTTGTTCACGTCCCTTCCTGCTTCCTTCTTCTCAAACAATATTTATGGTAATTTTATTCTTTTCGGTTGCTAGGGCTTTTTTCCGGCTTTTCTTTGTACTTGCTAAGGCTTTTTGACAATTTATTCTCTAAAGATTGATCGTGTTTGGGTTGAACAGAGATCATCCAACTATAAATATTGATGAATGGTTGGTGGAGTGTGAAAATTCAAGGTAGTGTTGCAAGAATTTTGGTGTTAATTAAGGCTTAGTAAGAAATTCCACTTTTCAAAGAATCAATAATAATATAGAAAAAATATTGTGTTCATGATTGTACAAGTTACGAGCATATTATATTTCAAGGAAAACATATTAGATATTTAGCTTTAGGATAAACTTCTTAATTGCTATGCATGTTATGAATAGATAATAAAAATCCGTTTGTAAAGAGAAACAATGTAAACAACCTGTCACAATGTGTGAGGTAAATAACTGATTTTTTTTATATAAACTAGAAGAATAAAAAATAAATTAAAAGTTGTTGCGTGTATGTTAATTTGTGATTATTTGGTTGTTTTACTTTTAATTCAAACTATCACATAATTGATACCTATTTTAATAAGATTGTCATATGGTATAAGTAAATTAATATGGAGAATAAAAACACCTGGTGACTTTTCATGTAAGTTGGTTGCTATTTCATTTTAGAAAGAAAAATTTTAGTTCTTTAATTTTCCTCAACTAGTCTTTCCCACAACCTAGGTTGTGACTTTCATCATGTCACATGTAAACTCATATTGGTTTGTTTTTTTATTTTCTTTGTTTTTTCACTTTTTATAACGATTAATTTTACACTTAATTCTATCTTTCTCCAATATTTTGTAATACTTAATTTTAAAAGGATCTAAAACAGTCTTATTAAGCCTTTTTTCTTTTTTTAAACATCCTAATATAAGTTTTATTAAAAACATAGTTGTTTAAAAAAACTTATTTTTATATAAAATAAATCTAGAAATATTATTTGTTTATCTTATGTGTAATGTTTCATTATACTATTGATTAGTCAAAAAAATTATAAAACTTATTATACAAAAAAATTAAAATTATCTAGTTAAATATATATATATAATATATATATATATATATATATATATATATATATATATATATATATATATATAAAAGGTGGATTGGGTTGGTTGTGGATGTGAGTGAAATATTAATTTAATTAGGTTGGGTTTTTTAGATGAAAGAGTGAAGAGTATTTTAAAATAAAAGGTTGTGTTGGTTTGGGTCGTCATAAAGAATAGTGTGAAGATGAATCATGAATTGGTTTAATGGCCTAGAACATTACAAGGAAAAGGAGACATCATAAATGAAATTTACACCAAGAGTCCCAACTAACATCTTCAAACTTCCCCCTATTCCTTATCCATAAGAAAGACATGAATTTGACTTCACCAGTTAATTTTTTAACTTCCATACTGATGCCTTCAAAAAGCTTTTTGTTCCTACTCCTCCAGATTAAATAAATAGTGACATAAATTATTGCCTTCACAATTCCTTTGAGCCGCCCATGTAGCATCCAGTCATCAACTTCCTTGATTAGGCTTGATAAAGTGTTCGATTGAAAAGGCGGGAGCCGACACCAATGCCTAACCGCCTCCCATATCGCAATCGCCAATGGACAATGCATGAATAAGTGATTCACAGTTTCCGACAGCCATCCACACATCGGACATGAAGGTTGAACCACCACCCCGCGCTTGATTAATGCCTGCTTTACCGGGATTCTATCTTTGAAGGATCTCCAACACATTATATTGACTTTTAATGGTATGAGATGGATCCAGTCGAAACTCGCCTGGTCATAGGGGAGTATTCTCTTTTCAACCAATTTTCTTATTGAGTTTGTTGAGAAATCACCAGTTTTATCCAACTCCCAAACCCATTTGTCTGCATCTGCATTTAAACTAATGTTTCTCATGATCCCTTCTAATTCTACTAATTGTTCCATCTCCACGATTGCCCTCGGATTATTCTTCCATACCCAATTTATCTGATTTGGACCACTTGATCTCCCCACCCTACCTTTAACCCAACAGTCCTTTACTTTTTCAAGGTTGAAGAGATCCGGAAAGGCTTCATTTAGGCACCCAATAGCAGCCCAGTCGCCAATCCAGAATCGGATATTAGAGCCATTCCCAAGCGTGCATGATCCCATAGAAAAAAAATCAAGCCCAATGGAAGTAAGGTGGTATATCATCGATACAATGCCCCTCCATGGGCCCGAGATTGTCTTCCCTTTCCATTTTAGAGTGAATTCCTCATCAACTTTATCCACTCTGTTACAAATTATAAGGCATCTACCATATGAAACATCATAGTTATCCCAGGAGAAGTCCGACTGCATCACTACCTTTCCAAACGATGAACCGATCTTGGTGTATGTTTCACTACATCTAAGGCTCATAGGGACCCCAATAATTCTTACTCCAACTATCCTGTCATGTTGTACTTCTTGCCCATCCCACATCCATAGTTTATTGAACAGGCTTTGAACTGTTGCCTCTTTATTTTCCACAAAACCCTTTGCCTCAACAGAGCTTTTGAAAGTTAACATCACATGCATCCCCCCTAGATATGATAATGTGGCATCCCATATTTTTTCAGCTTCCATGACCCTCTTTATATTCGTTAGAGACACTAACTCCAAAGTTATTACTGGTGCACTCCTCTGGTGAGTTGCTTACAGAAAAGGTTGTCTGACTTTCTTCCGAATTCAACTCCGTGAACATTCTTCTTTCCCCATTTCGACAAACCCTCCAGAGTTTGTCTTCTAACCGATGGATTTTAAAAGATTATTTTTGGCAACATGTCGACTTATTTCAGGAAATTGTTACCCAACCTGAATTGTAACTCAACTAGTGTTAATAGAGAAAAAAAAAACACATAGGTTAGAAATTCGATTGCTGCAGTTCAAAAAAAAAAAAAAGAAATTCGATTGCTGTTATCAAGGGTCGCACGTAAGTCAAGAAGAATGACAACAATTGTTAATAGAGAAAATCAAGAAAACTTTTCTAGTTATTTCTAATGAAAGTTTGTGTAGTGACAAAATATGATTTTTTTATTATTATGATTGGTTAAATTTTCTATGCTCACAATTATTGGATTCAATTGATTTTCATTTATACGACATCCTATCAAATGTTCTTATTCGGTTATTCGTATCGTTAGCTCACAATTATTGGATTCCTTTGGCTTGTGATTATCCTTCTTTACAAAGTGTTAATAAAGTTATGTCTTGTAGCTTTTTAAACCCTGAAAAATTATGTCATATGGTTTTTCAACTAAAAAGTCTATTTGACAGTATCTGAATTATTAAATGTTAAACTAATAAAAAGTCTGAAGCATTAAGTGTTAAACCAACTAAAAGGTTGTTTGGCAATATCTGAATGATTAAACACTAAACCAATAAGAGGTCTAAACTAATAAGTGTTTAAGAGCTAGTACATTGCTTAATTATTTAAAGACAAATGTCTAAGCAATTTAGATAAGAGATCTCAACCATTTAGCATTAGATCTCTTAACCATTCAACATTAGTATAATGTTTAATCATTCAGAGGCAAATATCTAAACCATTCAGACATTTGCTCGCAAAATAAACAATTTGAACTATTTAGTGTTGAACCATTCAGACATCTAAACCATTAAGAGACTTATTCAGATACTATCAAACAATCCCTAAGTAAATAAATAAGGTTATACATAATGGTACCAATCTGAAACTCGGATGTGATCGCTTGGGCCTCCTAACTAGCTAGCCCTCACCCTACCTAACTCGACTAGGAAATATCCGACCAATAAAGTGGAGACATAGGATTACGACTCGTCATATGCAATCGACAAGGCTATAGTCATGTAGGGTGTTGTCAAGTCTTGACAACCTTGTAACCGAGTTAGTTTGGCTAAGGGCTTGCCAAGAGATCCAAAAGACTATAGTGTAGATGAGCACGTGTGAGCTCTCTGTTCCACTTTGTGTGGGTCCAAGACAACGACTGGATTAGCTAAAAAGCAGCCGACTTAGCCTAGTGGTAGTTATTTGATAATCTCCTATTATTAAATGGGATAAACTATTATTAAATGGGATAAAAGAATGTTAAAAATCAAATGTTTATCATAGCTTTTAATTGGTTTAAATGTTTTGTGGTAATAAGATAAAACAAAATTGATTGCAAATTTAGTTTTTATGTAACTACATTGTGGTTACCTAAAACTTGTTTAAAACAAGTCTATTATTGTAAACTAGTCTATATGGTTCCTTGATACTTCATTTGCTACTCGTGTAAACAAAAAGAGAACAAGTACCCTAAATACGAGTGACTTCAGAACATGATCGAAGCCAGGTTTTCGGACCGGATTTTAGATTTGTTAATTTTTTGATTTCAATATCAATTGATTTAGTAGTCTATGATATACATTTTAGTTTTTATATTGTTTCAAAAGTCTAAATCCACCCCTAATTATATAGCGTTTTCTTATTTTTTTTCAATTATATTTATATAAATAATATTAATTTCTTTTTATATATAATGTCATCCGGTTACTAAATGTGGTTCAACCGGTCCGACTTTAAACAGCTAAGGCAACTGGTTCGTTATCCGGTTGGTCTTAACAACATTGCTAAACAGGCCCTAATTAAGTAATTTTCAATCTCTTTTTGGCTGCAAAAATTTAAAATTTTGAAATGCTTAATTTGCAATTTAAACAAACAGATCGATTGGGTTAATCTATTAATGTGTTATTCTTCAATTCTGTCTATATTTGTCAATTAATATGTTAAGTGCAATTTTAAAAACATTTTCTCTAATAATCTTCTCCGGTTAATCAAAATAATTATCATATATCGTCTTCTCACACTCGTATTGTCAAATATCACCATTTAATTAAGCACGCCAACCATTTAATTATTACATTCAATGCTATTTATTTTTATGTACGTACGCATGTATGTACGCATGCAGGTACGCATGCACGTACGCATGCACGTACGCATGCACGTACGCATGCACGTACGCATGCACGTACGCATGCACGTACGCATGCACGTACGCATGCACGTACGCATGCACGTACGCATGCACGTACGCATGCACGTACGCATGCACGTACGCATGCACGTACGTATGTGTAAGGCCCCGTTCCCGGGACGCTTACAGCTGGTCGATCATCGCACATAAATTATATATTTATATTTATCTTAAATAAACATCGCAACGGAGACATTTAAAAATGACATTTCATTTCATTATAAAGGTTTTTGCAAAATAATACATCGTTAACCAGTTACAAACACATTGTTGCATTACATCACAAAAGCATTATAAAAATGGATGCCATCTAAAAGAACTGAGTAGCCGCCCGTGCCATCCTCAGCAACCATTACCTGTCAACTGGAAACACATACAAGTCAGCGTTGCTGAGTGAGTTCTAGTTTTAATATAAAACGTACTTTTCTTTCATTAAAACCGTTCTTTACTTTCATGTGATCATACATCATACGTACGCATAGATAATATCATTATTATCTTCATAAATCATTCATACATTCATTCTTTCGTTCGTACGTTTTATTACTTTCGATGACATGTACATTACCCCGAACATTGTGCACGAAGCGGGTAATTGAGCCTGAGGTCTTTCATAGACCTCGAACATTGGGCACGGAGTTGGCTCCAGTACCTAGGGCAAGTACATTCATCACTTATCTTTTCTCTTTCATTTTGGACCAATGCCATAAGCTATACCCCGGACATTGTGCACGAAGCGGGTAATTGGGCCTGAGGTCTTTCATAGACCTCAAACATTATGCACGAAGCTAACTCCAGCACCTAGGGCAAGCGGCAAGGATCTCATACATATGGTCAATCACAAAGATTGGACCCCAGTGTGCATCCTTCGGGGTAGCTAACCCTCACACCATTGAGCTAACACCTTCATTGGGTGTGCACCTTCATACATTTGCTTGCAAGCCTTTCTTACATTCATTCGTTCATTAATGCATGCATTCATTCATCATGTTCCACTTTTCATCATCTTCCACTTTACGTTACATAATACTTTTAGTTCATTCATTAACGTTCAATGTAAAGTCACGGGTGAGATAAACATACATAATAAGGAACATCATCATACATAGTCATCATCATACAGGGAATCATACATACATACATACATAGCATACATCATGCATAAACATGCAACATCATCATCATGCCCAACACAACCACTAAGGCCTCAACAGTCATCTTACATGAACTTACGGGAACTTCCGCGTCAAAGCTTACATCTGCACTTTCCCCTGAAAGTCAGTAAATAAACTATGCTTTTCCTCGGGTACACCAGCCCTATTTGGGCATATGGGCACCCTTCAGTTGCATGGCCTCCAGGCGACTGAACATCATGCGAATGGACCAATGCGGATGAACACCTATGTGGATGAACACCCAATCGTGTGAATGGACTTCATGCGGATGAACACCTATGCGGATGAACACCCAATCTTGCGAATGGACTTCATGCGGGTGAACATCTATGCGAATGAAACTAATGCAGATGAGCACTTATGCGAATGGGCCCTCAGTCGCATGAATCCCCATGCAATTGACCCTCAGTCGCATGACTGGCAATCATATGGTCCTCAGTCGTATGTCTCACATGCGATTGACCTTCAATCGCATGACTGGCATGCGTGTGGACTTCAGTCGCATGACTGGCATGCCATTCGGTCACATAGCCCTAGCTGTGCAGAATACAGCTCACCCCCGAACCCAATTTCCATTTTTGACTTCCAAGCTCATCCAAACCTATTCTAAGCCCAAATCAACCATTCTAAACCTTAGGAATGCATATCACGACACCATTCAAGCACACATAAGCTCAAAGCAAGACCCAAATGAATCATACACATACACAACGGGTCAAACACACACACACTTCAAACATGATTTTCAGATGTGTTCCAACCCCAAAATCATTCAAAACGTGTAAAAGAAGGGTCCTAGAACTCACGCAAAAAACATCGAGAAGTAGAGCTTCGTTTAGACCCACTACACGACGATTTCGTATGCTCTTGTGGTCAGTGAAAATGGTGCACTTCGTCTCGTAAAGATAGTGCCTCCAAATCTTTAGTGCAAAGACCACGACTGCTAGCTCCAAGTCATGAGTAGGATAATTGACCTCATGAACCTTTAACTGTCGGGATGCATAGACTATAACCTTCCCTCTCTACATTAACACACACCCCAACCCCGAGCAAGAAGCATCTGAATAAACCATCAAATCTTCACTTCCATCGGGTAATGACAGAACAAGAGCTTGAGTCAGCCTCGCCTTCAATTCTTCGAATGCCTTCTCTTAAGCCTGACCCCATACAAACTTCACATCTTTCCGGGTCAACTTGGTTAGTGGAGAAGCGATCTTGGAGAAGTCTTGAAAGAATCTTCTGTAGTAGCCCGCCAAACCCAAAAAACTACGAATCTCGGATGGAGTCTTAGGAGACTTCCATTGCATCACTGCCTCCACCTTTGCTGGGTCCACCATCATCCCGTCAGGATTCACCATGTGACCCAAGAACTGAACTTCATGCAACCAGAACGCACACTTAGAGAACTTGGCGTACAACTTCTTCTTTCTCAGCGTCTCCAGAACCTCCCGAATGTGTCCGGCATGCTCTATCTCACTCTTCGAATAAATCAGGATATCATCAATAAACATATTCACTGATTTATCCAACATCGGCCGACACACTCGATTCATCAGATCCATAAAAGTAGCTGGCGCATTGGTCAAACCAAAAGACATGACAAGAAACTCGTAGTGACCATAACGCGTTCGAAAAGCTGTTTTAGGGATATCCTGCTCCTTCACCTTCAATTGGTGGTAGCCTGATCGAAGGTCTATCCTTGAAAACCAATTGGCACCTTGAAGCTGATCGAACAGATCATCTATTCTCGGTAAGGGGTATCGATTCTTCACCGTCAACTTGTTCAACTCATGGCAGTCAATACACATCCTCATACTACCGTCTTTCTTCTTCACAAACAGGGCTGGAGCACCCCAAGGAGAGATACTCGGTCTAATAAACCCCTTATCAAGTAGCTCTTGCAACTGCTCCATCAATTCTTTCATCTCCATCGGAGCCAACCGATACGATGCCTTGACAACAGGTTGGGCACCCAGTATCAAATCAATCTGAAACTCGATCTCTCGGTCAGGTGACACTCCTGGTAAGTCTTTAGGGAACATGTCTGGAAAGTCACACACAACCTGTACATCAGACAGTTGTGGTGTTAGTGTATCCACATCCTTTACATAAGCCAAGTAGGCGCTACATCTATGCCTCATACACTTTCCCGCCACCACCATTGAGATTACTTTCGGGATTGTCGTGACCCGATCCCATAAATCGTTACCGAACTCCCTCAGGCGCTGTTAGACAAATCATCTTCTTGCAACACAAAATGTTCGCTTTGAAGTCCGCCAACCAATCCATCCCAAGAACCAAATTGAAACCACCTAAGGGCATCACGAACAGTCTAACAGGAAATTTATGACCTTCCAAGTCCATATCATAACCCTCTATCATCTTAGAAATCCTGGTAGACTTACCTATGGCAGTTTCTACATTAAAGGGCGCATCAACACGTCTACTACTAACAAGCAGGTTAGCACAGAAAGCAACAGAAATAAAACTTTTACTTGCACTTGAATCAAAACACAAAAGCTAAAGTTTGGTTCACTAGAAATGTATCGGACACAACATCAGGGTCTGTCCTAGCTTCCTCCTGTGTCATGGTGATTGCCCTGGCGCTCGCCCTTAATCCTTCACTCCTTGTCTTCTTCACCCCAGAACCTTCAGCCCTAGGCTTCTTATAGTCTATACTCATGTGACCACCTTCCCCACAGCTGAAGCACCTCACAACCCTGCAATCCATAGCCATATGACCAGACTTCCCGCACTTGAAACAGACGTTTAACCCCCACCTACACTCGCCACTGTGCTTCTTCCCACATTTGCCACACTTCTTCGCTACCGTACCCGGTGTGACTACACGATGATCATCCACCCGTGCCTTCTTATTACTCGTCGAGGCATCACCACGACCAAACCTCTTCCCATTCCAGTTTTGATCACCACCACCCTTCTTGCTACCCTCAGTCACCACCACTGTTCTCTCATCATACAATCTCCCTACCAAATCCACCGCCGACCTAAACGTGCTCGGTCGGGCAGCGATCATGTGCTTGCGAATATCCGCTGGCAAACCTTGAATGTACTTTTTAATCTTCCACAACAGAGGCGTAACCGGATCTGGCACCAGGCGTGCCATATCGTTGAACTTGGTAGTATACTGCTGATGTGTCATTGTTCCTGCCTCCAGCTGCAGGAACTCTCTCTTAACCTTATCCATCTCCTATGGGGATAAAACTAGTCAATCACCAGCTTCTTCAGTTCTAACCATCTCATTCTCCCAATAGCCCTGCTACCTCGGCTTGGACTATATGTCCCACCAGCACAGAGCCGAGTCCACAAAGAATAGGCAGCGAAATTTACTTTCTGATCCTCCCGGCACTCGCTGATATTAACACAGCTTCCATTTCTCTCACCCATCAGTGAGTAGCAGCAGTAGTGCCGTTACTATCAAAGTAGAGGGCTTGCATCGTTGAAACGCCCATAATTACAGCCTCGTGCCGCCACCGGTGCAAGCTCTTCTTCTTCCTCTTCTTCATCATCAGAGAGAACCGTTTTAGGCTCCGGTTGCTCCCTTCCTTCCGAGGACCTATTCCTCTCTTTCTTTTCCCCTTCTCGTACAGCCTTGATAACTTCAGTCACTACAGACGGTAAGATTGTCTACATGACCTCATGCACCTCTTCAACCACCACCTCTTTCACCGAGGCCCTCAGGTTTGCACTCTCATCACCACCCTCCGGATGAGGGGTTTCGGGTTCTTTATGAACCACCTTCTCAACTCTGGGTCTTCCTCTTGTGACCCGTGGTCCAGCACCACGTCCACCACCACTTCCACCACGAGAGACTTTCGAAGATCTACCACCAGCCATTCACACGCACACTGAAAGATTCAAACACAAACACGGTCATTCAAGAAAGCAGCTCAGTTTATGTCAAGTATAGTAAGTCCCTAATTATAGTGGCCAGTTGTGATTAGCCACTTACTTTACTCTTCATACCCCAAGTATTACCTGTATTGACTACATTAGTATTTAAATCTACAAACAACACATAACTACATACCATGCGCACATAATACCGGTTAATATACGAAAATACCTGATTGCACGCAGCTACTTAGACTGGCATCCCTTCCCTTTCCATCCCATTCTCAGTTTAAGTTAAAGTTTATTTTGAAAAACTACCCTTTCACTTAAACTTTGGCTCTCATACCAACTTGTAAGGCCTCGTTCCCGGGACGCTTACAGCTGGTCGATCATCGCACATAAAACATATATTTATATTTATCTTAAATAAACATCACAACAGAGACATTTAAAAATGACATTTCATTTCATTATAAAGGCTTTTGCAAAATAATACATCGTTAACCAATTACAAACACATTGTTGCATTACATCACACAAAAGCATTATAAAATGGATGCTATCCAAAAGAGCTGAGTAGCCGCCCCGTGCCATCCTCAGCAACCATTACCTGCCAACTGGAAACACATAAAACTCAGCGTTGCTGAGTGAGATCTAGTTTAATATAAAACATACTTTTCTCTCATTAATACCGTTCTTTACTTTCATGCAATCATACATCATACCTACGCATAGATAATATTATTATTATCTCCATTAATCGTTCATACATTCATTCTTTTGTTCGTACGTTCATTACTTTCGATGACATGTACATTACCCCTAACATTATGCACGAAGCGGGTAACTGAGAGCTAAGGTCTTTCATAGACCTCGAACATTGGCATAGAGCTGTCTCCAGTACCTAAGACAAGTACATTCATCACTTATCTTTTCTCTTTCATTTTGGACCAATGCCATATGCTATACCCCGAACATTGTGCATGAAACGGGTAACTGGGCCTGAGGTCTTTCATAGACCTCAAACATTTTGCACAAAGCAGACTCCAACATCTAGGGCAAGCGGCAAGGATCCCATACATATGGTCAATCACAAACATTGGACCCCAATGTGCATCTTTCGGGGTAGCTAACCCGCACACCGTTGAGCTAACACCTTCATTGAGTGTGCACCTCCATACATTTGCTTGCAAGCCTTTCTTACATTCATTTGTTCATTAATGCATGCATTCATTCATCATGTTCTACTTTTCATTATCTTCCACTTTACGTTACATAATACTTTTATTTCATTCATTAACGTTTAACGTAAAGTCACGGGAAAAATAAACATACATAATAAGGAACATCATCATACACAGTCATCATCATACAAGGCATCATACATACATACATAGCATACATCATGCATAAACATGCAACATCATCATCATGCCCAACACAACCACTAAGGCCTCAATAGTCATCTTACATGAACTTACGGGAACTTCCGCGTCAAAGCATACATCTGCACTTTTCCCCGAAAGTCAGTAAATAAACTATGCTTTTCCTTGGTTACACCAGTCCTATTTAGGCGGATGGGCACCCTTCAGTCGCATGGCCTCCAGGTGACTGAACATCATGCGAATGGACCAATGCGGATGAACACCTATGCGCATAAACACCCAATCGTGCGAATGGACTTCATGCGGATGAACACCCAATCGTGCGAATGGACTTCATGCGGATGAACACCTATGAGAATGCAACTAATGCAGATGAGCACTTATGCGAATGAAACTAATGCGGATAAGCACTTATGCGAATGAAACTAATGCGGTAGAGCACTTATGCTAATGGGCCCTCAATCGCATGACTCCCCATGCAAATGACCCTCAGTCGCACGACTGGCAGGCGTATGGGCCTCAATCGTACGTCTTACATGTAATTGACCTTCAATCGCACGACTGGCATGCGTGTGGACTTTAGTCGCACGACTGGCATGCCATTCGGTCGCATAGCCCTAGCTGTGCAGAATACAGCTCACCCCCGAACTCAATCTGCCGTTTTCGACCTCCAAGCTCATCCAAACCCATTCAAACCCCAAATCAACCATTATAAACCTTCGGAATGCATACCACGACACAATTCAAGCACACATAAGCTCAAAAGCAAGACCCAAACGAATCATACACATACACAAACGGGTCAAACACACACACACACTTCAAACACGATTTTCAGATGTGTTCCAGCCCCAAAATCATTCAAAAACATGTAAAAGAGGGGTCCTAGAACTCACACAAACAACACCGAGAAGTAGAGCTTCGTTTAGACCCACTACACGACGATTTTGCACGCTTGAATTCACTCGAACCAACCTTTCTCTTCTTTTCTCCCTTTTCTCTCTTCCTTTCTCTCTTTAGCTGAATTTTGGATATGGGGAGAGGGTAAGGGCTGCCCTCTCCCTTTAAATACCCCCCACTCACCCAACTTTCTCTCGTTGGCGAGTTTGGTCCCTCGACTTTGGACTTTATTTCTTTTTCTTCTTTCTTCAGCTTCAAAAATATTTGGGTGTTACAGTATACATGTACGTATGCATGTACGTATGCATGTACGTATGCATGTACGTATGGATGTACGTATGGATGTATGTATGGATGTACGTATGGATGTACGTATGCATGTACGTATGCATGTATGTATGCATGTACGTATGCATGTATGTATGCTTGTACGTATGCATGTACGTATGCATGTACGTATGCATGTACGTATGGAGGTACGTATGTATGTACGTATATATGTACGTATGTATGAAAAATGAATGGAAAATTTTAAAAAGAGTAATTTAACTTAAAAAAATGGTGTGGATGAGGGAAAAAAGTAAAAAGGAAAAGATAGAAAAGGTGAATGAAAAAGTATGTGAAAAGTAAAGAGAAAATTGAAAAAGAGTAATTTAACTTTAAAAAATGTTGAGGATGAGATTTGAAATCATGCACACCAAACACAATAACAAACCCTTAATCACCCAACCACATCATACTTTCTTGCAACTATTAGAGTGAAATATTTTTGACATTTAGAGAAAGAAGAATTTGACATCCACATTTGAAATAGATCCAAGTCATTTTCAAAACTAAATTTAAGTGTATACTATAATAGATCTAAGTCATTTCCAAACTAAATTTACATCAACACGTATAGTAACTCAAATTTATACCATTGGACGAGTACGTATTATATTTGACCAGATTCTTTCAAACCAATTTACGTCAAACATAGACTAAACAATTGTTCCGACTTGTTTCCAAACTAAATTTACGTCGAAACGTATAGTAAATGAAAATGTATTTGTTTGACCTACTCGACGCGCTTTCATAAAAAAACTTACATCAAAACATAGACGTATGCCAAAATTGATCATCTTTGTGTATATGATTTTTGGTATATTTGTGAATAGATAAGACCAGGGGCGGAGCATAGTTGAGACCGGGGCTCCCCTCTTTTTTTCGTCGGTAGTGTTAAACTTTAGTTCGGTGGTGTAAATTTTTATATAATATTTGAGTTCGTCCCCCCTAAATAAAATTCATTTCGCCCCCACACCCTATGGAAGTGTTCAAGCTCCGCCACCGGATATGACAACAAAAATGTTAAAAATGGCATTATTTTTTTAAATTAATTTCAAAATTGCAAGTAATTTGCAACCGAAAAACGGTCGGAAAAAGTGCGGTCACAAATCGGTCAGAAGTTATATGTCATCGTAGAAAATCGCAGTCGGAAAAGGGATTAGTCGCAAAACAAGCTACAGCAAAGCAGTTGCTAGAATTGCCATGGTAGGAGTCGCCACAAAATTAAGTTGCATAAGAGCGGTCGCAAGATAGTCCGATGGTGTAAATTTTTATATAAATATCGACTTCACATCCCCTTAAACATATTAATTTCGCCCCCGTCCCTCCTACGGGAATCTTCAAGCTCCGCCACTGCAAGTCAAGTCGGTATAGGTCAGGTTAGATAGATCACATAATAACAATTACAATAGATAACATCGCGTACATCTCTATATAATTCTAAAAGTTCACTAAAGTGACTATGGTGTTATCTGCGTAGGTCCTCCCTAAAATAAGGTACCTTTAGCCAATCCAAATTGTAATTATGAATTCTTGGTTAGAGATGAGGATTATTCATGCAACAGTAAGTTCACATAAAAGAAAAAAAAACATCAAATCAAGATTATTAACATATCCCTTTATCGTCTATTAGTCTTGCAATGAAATTCCATGTGATCACATAGGCTTTGGATTCATAATAAAGGCAACTCTGTTGATAAGGGTAAACAAAGAAATTTATATAAATATATGCTATTTCCTTATATATATACATCTTGACTTGAAATTTTAATTATGTAACAATAGAGCTTAAACTTATCGATCAGAAGGTTATCATAACTTTTTTTACTCACCGTAACTAAAAGTTACAACTTATATTTTTCTTAAAAAACTTATATTTTTCTTAAAAAACTTATATTTCGTAAAAATATCCAGCAAATGTACCAATTGCTACCAACATTTATCCAAAAAAACGATAGCAATACTAACAACAATTTTACAACCGAAATCAAAACGGTTGCAAAGTTAGCAACCAAAATCAAAATGGTTGCAAAATTAAGCATCTGCAAAACAAGATTTGGTCGCAAAAAGAAGCTATCGCAAATTGGTTGCTAAAAGCCACTGTCGCAACAAAAGGTTGTCGCAAAATGGTTGCAAACAAGTGGTAGCAAAGAAGTCACAAGATTTTCCACAACAATAATGCTCACAACATTCTGTTGTATATATAACAAGTGTCGCAAATTGGCCGCAAGTCCGTGACAGGGTGATTGCGCACTGCATTTGCTGTTACAAAACAGTCCCAGAAGGGCAATTGCTATTGTTTTGCGACTGACAAGGCGATAACAAATGCCAAGTTTTCTAGTAGTGCGCACACAACCTGACCCTGGATCCCTCGAATCCGTTCTATGTTACATAGATGATGTACCGATTTTTGTCCTACTTGATCATCAATTTTTCTTTCCTAAATGATCATCAATTTCTATCTTAGTATTAGTATTACTAGCCTATAGACTCATGTGACATATGAGTTACAAACATTAATATTATATAAATAAAGAAGAAAGTTGCATACATGTAAATGCAAACATTTGAAATTTCTGGTAACACAAATGTAAAAATAAGTTTACAAATTGGCAAAAACTTCTTTGTAGACTATGTTTTTTGTTGTGAATGTAAACTTCCCATTCTTATCGAAAATTAAAAGTTTCAAACTATTTTTACTTTTAATCATAGAAAAGCCAATATATAACTGGTCATGAGTAAACAAAAGACTTCTAATTATAGGACAACTCTTAATAATGAGTCTCCATGATTTTTGTTACTATTATAATATACCAAATTCTTTTAGGCCACATGGTATTCTTTTAAACACTAATTGTACACGTAAGCAATCTTCTTTTTATATCCAAAGGTATAACATATTACATAACATCGATCTATGAAGAAGTACATACAAAAAACTCTAAGAAAATAAGAAAATAATATTGTGTCTTAAGTTTTGACATGAAATTTTACATTGCAAATTTGCGTACCAAAACAGAGCGGTTTTCTAGTAGAGATGTGAACAATTGTATAATGTTATTTTTTTGAAATGGTTTCATATGCTTATGTAGTGTAAGGCCCCGTTCCCAAGACGCTTACAGTTGGGTTCTCATTGCACATAAAACCTATAATTACATTTGTGTTTCATAAAATCGCAACGGAAAACTAAACAATCTTTCATTTCCATGTAAATGCTTTTGCAAATTAATACAACATTCATTACAAAATAGCTTGTTCGCATTACAATGCAAAAACATTAATCAAAAGAATGCCATCCCAAAAGAGCTGAGTAGTCGCTCGTGCCATCCTCAACAATCATTACCTGCCAACTGGAAACACATCAAAGTCAGCTTTGCTGAGTGAGTTCTAGTTTTATAAAATAAAACATACTTTACTTTACATTCGTTCGCGATCATACATCATACGTACATACAGATAATATAAGTATTATCTTCATCATTCCGTTCATTAACTTTGCTCATTCAATGTGTTACATATCGTTCACTTCTCTATCTAGATCCGGTCAGACTTTACCCTCTTCGTGGCACTCAGCCACGATTACTGAGGTCGAATGACCAAGATCCTGTTCTTTAAATTATTCCGATAATTCATTCACGTTCATTCATACTTTGTTCTTTCATACAAACCTTCGTTCATTTATACTTTCGTTCCTTCGAGTCTGTTGCGACAACAGGGTCGCTCACCTCATTAACAATCCCAACGACTTCGCGCCATTCGAGTCTGTTGCAACCATAGAGTTGCTCCCCCACTTGCCAATCTAACAATAGCATGCTATCTGAGTCTCTTGAAACCATAGGGTGGCTCACCTCATGGCAACTACACAATAACGTGTGTCCGAGTCTGTTGCAACCGTAGGGTGGGCTCACCTCATAGCAATCTCAAGGATTGCATACCATCCGAGTCTGTTGCAACAACAGGGTTGCTCACCTCATTGCCATTCTCATCGATGGCACGCTATCCGAGTCTCTTGCAACCATCGAGTTGCTCACCTCATATATGTGCTTGCAAGCCTTTCCTTCGTTCATTCATCATTCAATAATGCATGCATTCTTACTTTATGTTCCCCTTTCATTCTTTCACTTTACGTTACATAATACTTCATTCATTCATTAACATGACATAAGGCCACAAGAAAGATAACATACATCATATTAAGGAACATATCATATACACATTCATCATCATCATACAGCAACATCATGCATACATAACAAGCCCTAACATGCAACATCATCATCGCCATGCCCAACATGCTCTCTAAGGCCCCAATTGTCATCTTACATGCTCTTACAGGAACCTTTACGTCAAAACTTACATCTGCACTTTTCCCCGAAAGTCAGAAGTCAAACTACACTTTCCTCGGGTGTGACAGCCCTACTCGGGTGTATGGACACCCTTCAGTCGCATGGCCTCCATGCGACTGAACATCATGCGAATGAACTAATACGGATGAACACCTATGGGAATGAACATCCAGTCGTGCGAATGGACAATGCGGATGGACCTCATGCGAATAGGATTAATGCGGATGAGCACTTATGCGACTGGACCTTCAGTCGCATGACCCCACGCGACTGGCCTTTCAATCGTGCGAATGGACATTCAATCGTGCGAATGGACCCCAATCGCACCCTAATCGGCCGTATGGCCTCCATTCGGCCCCCAGTCGTTCGCCTAGCCCTAACTGATGCATAATGCAGTTCATCCCAACTGCAGCCGAGGGTTTTCGGCCTCCAAACTCCTCTAAACCCATTTTAAGCCCAAATCGACCATCCTAAACCTTAGGGATGCATACCACAACACCATTCAAGCACACACAAGCTCACAATCAAGCCACAAATGCATCATACATACACATACACATACACAAACGGGTCAACATACACATACTCAAAAACCCGATTTCAGATGTTTTCCAGCCCCAAAATCATTTGAAAACAAGTAAAAGTGGGGTTCTAGAACTCACACAAACGAGCACAATGACAAGAGCTTCGATTTGGCTTGCTACACGATGATTTTGGCGACCCGAACTAACTCGAACCAACTTTTTCTCCTTTCTCTCTTCTTCTCTCTATGAAATCTGAAACGTGGGGTGTGTGGGGAGAGTGGGCTGCCCTCTCCCTACTAATATCACCACATTTCCCAACTTTTCTTCGTTGGCGAGTTTGGTCCCTCGACTTTGAACTTTATTTTCTTTTCTTTCTGCACCGGCTTCAAAATAATAAATATCCGGTGTTACAAGTCCACCCCCCTTAAATAGGTTTCGTCCCCAAAACTGTTATTCGTCGAACAAACGTGGGTAATGCTGTCTCATTTCTTCCTCAGTCTCCCACGTTGAGTCGGATCCCTTCCTGTGCTTCCACTGTACACGCACAAGAGGAAACACTTTATTCCTTAGCCTTTTCTCCTTTCGGTCGATGATTGCCACTCGTTGCTCCACATAATTGAGCCGTTCATCTACTTCGATATCTTCCAATGGGACAATCGTATCTTCATCTGCTAGGCACTTCCTTAGATGAGATACATGGAATGTCGGGTGAATTCCATTTAACTCATCCGGTAACTCCAGTCTATAGGCCACCTCTCCTACTCGAGCAATGATTCGGAAAGGGCCTATATACCTTGGGCTTAACTTGCCCCGCTTCCTGAATCGGATAATGCCCTTCCAAGGTGAGACCTTTAGCATAACCCGGTCACCCACCTGGAACTCAATCGGCCTACGTCATTTATCAGCATACGACTTCTGTCTGTCTTTGGCTGCCTTCATAAAGGCTTTGATCTTTTCAAGCTTCTCAGTCGTAGCCTCGATTACCTCGACGCTCCCCAATTCCTTCTAACCATATCACCCCAACAAACGGGTGTTCTGCATCTCCTACCATATAGCATCTCATATGGCGGCATACCAATGCTGGCATGATAGCTGTTGTTGTAGGAGAATTCAGCTAACGGTAGGTGGTCGTCCCAACTTCCACAAAAATCAATCACACATGCTCGAAGCATGTCTTCCAATGTCTGAATGGTCCTTTCTGACTGACCATCGGTTTGGGGATGATAAGCCGTGCTAATATGTAACCTCGTCCCCATAGCGTCGTGGAATTTCTTCCAAAATTTAGATGTAAACCGAGTGTCGCGATCAGACACAATAGACACCGACACACCATGACGAGTTACAATTTCCTTGATGAACAGATCGGCCAACCTCTCAGATGAATTCTCGCGATCGGTAGAAAGTGAGCATTCTTCGTCAAACGATCAACTATCACCCATATGGCATCGTACCCTTTCGGAGTACGTGGCAGCTTCGTAATGAAGTCCATGGTGATGTGCTCCCACTTCCATTCCGGTATATCCAAAGGTTGGATCTTCCCATACGGCTTTTGATGCTATGCCTTCACCTGTAAGCAAGTAAGGCACTTACTCACATACTCCACCACGTCACGCTTCACACCCGGCCACCAATAATCTTCTTCATGTCATGGTACATTTTCGTGGCACCAGGATGAATGGAGTATCGAGTCTTGTGAGCTTCATCCATTATCTTCACCGTAGATCCCCAAAACAAGGAATCCACACACGACCGAATCGAGTTCTAACACCGAGTGTATTTTCACCCAATTCCCCAACCAGACCTCTCATTCTTTCAGAGTTAAGGTGATCTTCTTTTAATGCCTCATCTTGAAACTCCTTGATTTGCTTCATCACATCAGAGGTCATGATTAGTTGATAAGCTTTCACCCGAATTGGTTCGGGCCTTTCCTTTCGGCTAAGGGCATCCGCCACCACATTAGCTTTGCCCGGATGGTAATGGATCTCGCAATCATAATCCTTTATAAGCTCCAACCATCGCCTATGCCTCATGTTCAGGTCTTTTGCTCAAAGAAGTACTTCAGACTCTTGTGGTCAGTGAATATGGTGCACTTCGTCCTGTAGAGATAGTGCCTCCAAATCTTTAACGCAAAGACCACGGCTGCTAGCTCCAAGTCATGAGTGGGATAATTAACCTTATGAACTTTCAACTGCCGGGATGCGTAGGCTATAACCTTCCCTCTCTGCATTAACACACACCCCAACCCTGAGTACGAAGCATCAGAATAAACCACCAAATCTTCGCTTCCATCGGGTAAAGACAGAACAGGAGCTTGAGTCAGTCTTGCCTTCAGCTCTTCGAACGCTTTCTCTTGAGCTTGACCCCATACAAACTTCACATCCTTTCGGGTCAACTTAGTTAGTGGAGAAGCAATCTTAGAGAAGTCTTGGATGAATCTTCTATAGTAGCCCACCAAACCCAAGAAACTACGGATCTCCGATGGCGTCTTTGGTGACCTCCATTGCATAACCGCCTCCACCTTCGCCGGGTCCACCATAATCCCGTCAGGATTCACCACATGACCCAAAAACTAAACTTCGCGCAACCAAAATGCGCACTTGGAGAATTTAGCATACAATTTCTCCCTTCTCAACGTCTCTAGAACCTCCCGAATGTGACCGGCATGCTCTACTTCGCTCCTTGAGTAAATCAGGATATCATCAATAAACACAATCACTGATTTATCCAGCATCGATCGACACACACGGTTCATCAAATCCATAAAAGCAGCTGGCGCGTTGGTCAAACCAAAGGACATGACAAGAACTCGTAATGACCATAGCGCGTGCGGAAAGCTGTTTTAGGGATATCTTGTTCCTTCACTTTCAACTGATGATAGCCAGACGAAGATCTATTCTTGAAAACCAACTGGCACCCTGAAGCTGATCGAACAAATCATCTATTCTCGGTAAGGGGTATCGGTTCTTCACTGTCAACTTGTTCAGCTCGCGGTAGTCAATGCACATCCTCATACTACCGTTCTTCTTCTTTACAAACAGAACCGGAGCACCCCAAGGAGAGATACTCGGTCTAATGAACCCCTTATCAAGCAACTCTTGCAACTGTTCCATCAACTCTTTCATCTCCGTCGGAGCTAACCAATATGGTGCTTTGGCAACAGGTTGGGCACCCGGTATCAGATCAATCTGAAATTCAATTTCTCTGTCAGGTGGTACCCTGGTAAATCTTCTGGGAACACGTCTGGAAAGTCACACACAACCAGTACATCAGGCAGTTGTGGTGTTGGTGCATCTACATCCTTTACATAAGCGAAGTAGGCGCTACATCCACGCCTCATACAATTTCCCGCTACCGCCATTGAGATCATCTTCGGGATCGTAGTAACCCGATCACCATAAACCGTTACCAAACTTCCGACAGGCGCTGTCAACCGAATCATCTTCTTGCGACACACAATGTTCGCCTTGAAGTCCGCTAGCCAATCCTTCCCAAGAACCAAATCAAAACCACCCAAGGTCATCACGAACGGTCTAACAGGAAACTTGTGACCTTCTAATTCCACCTCACAGTTTTCTATCATCTCCGAAATCCTGGTAGACTTACCTATGGCAGTTTCTACATCAAAGGGCGCATCAACATGCCTACTACTAACAGCCAGCTTAGCACAGAAAACAGCAGAAATAAAACTCCTACTAGCACCAGAATCAAATAGCACAGAAGCTAAAGTTTGGTTCACCAGAAACGTACCGGACACGACATCAGGGCCTGTCCTAGCTTCCTCCTGTGTCATGGTAAATGCCCTGGCGCTCGCCCTCGGTCCTTCACCTCCAGTTCTCTTCATCCCAGAACTCTCAGCCCTCGACTTCTTACAATCCTTACTTACATGACCCTCTTCACCACAGTTATAGCACCGGACTATACGATAGTCCCTTGCCAGGTGCCCCGCCTTCCCACATTTGAAGCATAAGTTTGACCCAAACCTACATTCCCCGCCATGCTCCCTTCCACACTTGCCACACCTTTTCGACCCCACACTTGATGTGACCACACGGCGATCATCCGCTCGTGCCTTCTTATTACCCATCGAGGCATCACCCCGACCAAACCTCTTCCCCCGCCAGTTTCGATCACCACCGCTCTTCTTGCCACCCTCAGTCACCACCATTTTTCTCTCATCGTACAATCTCCCTGCCAAATCCACCGCCGACCTAAACGTACTCGGCCGGGCAGCTATCATGTGCCTGCGAATATCCGCTGGCAAACCCTAAATATATCTTTTAATCTTTCGTGACAAAGGTGTCACCTGATCCGGCACCAGACGTGCCATCTCGTTGAATTTAGTGGTGTACTGCTGGTGCGTCATAGTTCCCGCCTCCAGTTGCAAGAACTCCCTTTCGACCTTGTCCATTTCCCGATGAGGACAAAATTCCTCAATCACCAACCTTCTTAGCTCAGGCCATTTCATTTTCCCAATGGCCCTACTACCCTCAGCTTGGACAATGTTGTCCCACTAGCACAGAGCTGAATCCACAAAAGAGTGGGTAGCAAACTTCACCTTTTGGTCCTCTCGGCACTCGCTGATATCGAGAACAACTTCCATTTCCCTCACCCACCGGTGAGCAGCTGCAGCTGTGCCGTTTCCATCAAAAGTAGGGGGCTTGCATCTCATAAAAGCCCCATAATTACATCCTCGTGCCGTCTCCGGCGCAGGCTCTTCTTCTTCCTCTTCGTCATCAGATAGAATCGTCATCTTACATGCTCTTACAGGAACCTTTACGTCAAAACTTACATCTGCACTTTTCCCCGAAAGTCAGAAGTCAAACTACACTTTCCTCGGGTGTGACAACCCTACTCGGGCGTATGGACACCCTTCAGTTGCATGGCCTCCATGCGACTGAACATCATACGAATGAACTAATACGGATGAACACCTATGGGAATGAACATCCAGTCATGCGAATGGACAATGCGGATGGACCTCATGCGAATAGGATTAATGCGGATGAGCACTTATGCGACTGGACCTTCAATCGCATGACCTCCACGTGACTGGCCTTTCAATCGTGCGAATGGACATTCAATCGTGCGAATGGACCCCAATCGCACCCTAATCAGTCGTATGGCCTCCATTCGGCCCCCAGTCAGTCGCCTAGCCCTAACTGATGCAGAATGCAGTTCATCCTGACTGCAGCCGAGGGTTTTCGGCCTCCAAACTCCTTTAAACCCATTTTAAGCCCAAATCCACCATCCTAAACCTTAGGGATGCATACCACAACACCATTCAAGCACACACAAGCTCACAATCAAGCCACAAACGCATCATACATACACATACACATACGGGTCAACATACACATACTCAAAAACCCGATTTCAGATGTTTTCCAGCCCCAAAATCGTTTGAAAACAAGTAAAAGTGGGGTTCTAGAACTCACACAAACGAGCAAAACGACAAGAGCTTCGATTTGGCTTGCTACACGATGATTTTGGCGACCCGAACTAACTCGAACCAACTTTTTCTCCTTTCTCTCTTCTTCTCTCTATGAAATCTGAAACGTGGGGTGTGTGGGGAGAGTGGGCTATCCTCTCCCTACTAATATCACCATATTTTCCAACTTTTCTTCGTTGGCAAGTTTGATCCCTCGACTTTGAACTTTATTTTCTTTTCTTTCTTCACCGGCTTCAAAATAATAAATATCCGGGTGTTACATGTAGTAGGTATTACCTTGAAGGGGATGGTTCTAATGTTAATCGTCTATTATTATGATAACCATCTTAACTTTTCAATATCAATCAAAATCATTATTTTTTTGTTTAAATATCATAATTTTATATATATATATATATATATATATATATATATAAATATATTATTTCATGTATATATGTTAATTCATTTACATAATATTCTTATAGTAATGTAAATTCATCTACATCTGTAAATATTTAGAAGATGTAAGTGTGACTTACAATAACCTAATTTTTTTCACGGAATATATATATATATATATATATATATGTATGTGTGTGTGTGTTGATTTTATTAGAAAAAAATAATTATCTTTATTGATATTAAAATTTTAACACGGTTATTATAATAACATTTGAAGCCTCCCCTTGTGTTGTTGAAAATCCATTTTTATAACTTTTAGTGTGGCCAACTTTGAATTGAATTTCATTACGCAAATCTGTTACAGAAATAGATCGATCCACTTCAAATGGCAGCAACATCTGTCGTCACAGCGTCACCGACCCGACATCACATTCACAACTCACAAATCAACCACTCGTCACTACAAATCAAACAAAACAAATCAACAAACCGGCCGAACGGTCAACCGACGGTCAAACCGCCGTCTCCGGCGAAGCAACGGCCAGCAATCCACCAGCCTCTCCGCCGTCTTCATCCAAGCACAAGTCCTCCGTCTTCCTAAGCGCAGCATGAACCACCACAACCACCACACCGATCAAAACGGAAAGAAATATGTTCCCCGTGGCTCCGGTCAACAGCAGCAGAACGACCGTAACGACCGATAAAACCGCCATAACCACCCGATCATCAAGAGTGTGGTGAAACAGCACCAGAGGCTCGTCGCGGAGGAAGTAGAGGAACAACCACGCGGCCATTACAAGAACGAACACGATCAAGGAGATGGGATGCCACAACAAGCTTAGGAAGAGAATTAGGAGCATGATTATGGCGTAATTGGTGAGAAAGTATTGCAAGTTCGTTTTGATTCGTTGAATGGCGGTGGCGGATTCGCGTGGGAGATCGAATGACTGCAGATGGAGCATTTGCTTCCATGGCCTTGGTGAGGTCAGGTGTATTACTTGTATGCGTTGCTTTACGCGTGATAGGAATTGGACGTTGTCGTTTGAGGGACCGTCGTCCGATGACGTCGGGATAGTGCCGTACGTGGTCATCGTTGTCGCCGGAGGTTTCAGATGACGGTAGAAGGGGTTGTTCAGAGTGTAGATGAGAGGAAGACGTTTCAAGGAGATGAAGAAGGAAGCTTTGATAATATTTGTACAACCAACTAGCTACTACATTCTTTTAAGGAAAGTTTATAAATTAAAAAAAAAAGAAAAAGAAAATAATGGGTTCATTATTGTGATTTTAAAACAAAATTTTTTACCAAGCGCTTAGTTGTTGTTTGGTCCATAAAATGTGTTGTAATGGAATTAGAATTGTAATTGATATATATATATATATATATATTTAATTTGATAAGATGTTTGGTTCATAATTCTTTTAATTGAATTGAAATGTTAAATTAACAAAAGACAACGTTTCATAACGATAAATCATATTTTCTTAATCTTTTCAACCCTGATTTTGGCTCATCATCATCATCTTCATCTTCCCTGTTCATCATCGAAAATTTCAAATTAAGAATCTATTATTATGGATTCAGCTATCTCTTCAAAACTTACAAACACTTGGTGACCGACAACTAAACCATGGAGCTAGAGTTTTCAGATCGGATTTTACAAATTTTTTTTGATGATTATGGCAATGGGAGGACGACGATGAAGAAAAAACATTGACCTTTCAATTGTAAGTTTAACCTATTCATCATCGCCATGTTCATCTTCCCCCTTCACCATCGCAATTAATCACTTTCGGTGAACATAACAAGTTGGTCCGTTATGTTATCTAGGTTCTCATCCATGTTGGTCACTTTTGTCTTCATCATCGCATTTTTCGTTCTCGTCCATCGCTTGCTCATCTTAAATGATTTTGTGGAACTTTGATAAAAATATAGAGGGCTCTTTGGTCAATTTTAAACAAACAATTAAATTGTTAAAAATTCGGTGGGTATGTGAAAAGAAAATGAATTCTACTATGAATAGATGAAAATTCTTCGGTTTCAATTCCATCAAGTGATCAACCTAACAAAACTTTGAAAGGAAAAGTTTCCATTACAATTCCAATTACAAAGAATTTTTGTAAACCAAAGGATGCCTACTTTTTTTAAGCGTTTCACAAATCACAATCAAAATTCTTTCCGTTTCTCAAAAATCACTAAAATTTCGTTTATGATATCAATCTTTTGCATATAAAAATGTTTATCATTAACATTTTATATAATAAAGTTAGGTAAATAAACATATCTGAATCTGAATCTGAATCTTGATTATAAGTATTAATTTTTTCAAATTAATATGAAGAGAATGTAATAATTTACCAGATGATAACAAAGTTTCATGACTATTTAATTGAATGATATTCACATATATTTCATTTGCATTAATTTAAAAAAGAAAGAAAACTAAAAAAAAAAGAGTTTTACAAGATTAGACTATATAATAAAAGTTGATTAACTTTCGAGGAATGAGAAAACTTTAGGTAACCTTTATAAGACAAGACACATGAAAACTTAACTGCCACCATGTTGCTTATATACATAGAACATAATTTTAACTGGACTATGTTTCTTTCCCAAATAAAGGGTGTCATTCATTTAGGGTGTATTTAAATTAAGTTTATTTTATTGACTTATGGGTTGTTTGATAATTTTGTATTGAATTATGTTTGACTGAATAAAAGATAGCCTTTTAATGGTTTAATATGTTTTTTTCTAAAACTCACCCATTAAAAATCTTCATGAACCATTAAAATGTGTTTTTTGGTAAAATAAACACACTTTATATCTGATAGATTCAAATGTAGTCTTTTAATGTAATCATTAAAATACTATTAAATAGCTTGTATAGTGTTTATACAATAGGTTTATTGGCTTAAACTTATAGTTTATTACTTAATATTTTATAAGCTTGTTTAGCGAGCCTTTTGTTGAGGGCTAACTTAATCCAAGCACAAGCACTCAGACATAGCTTATGATTTTATAATGTATAAACATATTATTTTAAGAAACGAAAAGAGACTACATTCTTATATTTTTATATGTGCAAATCAGATAAGATATTACAAAAAACACATATGTGTGCTAGATAAATCCATTACTCAAATTCTAAATCCAATATAAATAAAATGGTTAGCATATATATCATTCCTTAATCATTAGTTTACAATTAGAAATGGTCAATTCTTAAGTTAATTTGGCTCGTATTTTTTTGAAAGTTACGTATTTGATATAAGCCGTTAGAAAACTTGATATAATTATAAAAGGGTTTGATCATTCATTTTGCTAAAAAAGCAAAAAATAAAGATAAAAGTATGATGTTTCGTTACTAATGATGCCCTTGACATTGGTATGCTACAAAGTACAAACCATGATAATGATTAATAAGAATGAAATTGTATGTAAAATGGATCTTTGGTGAATGACTAATAATTTTTTTTGTATATCTATAGCTATTACAAAAATAAATGACTTGTTTAGCCATAAGATACGTGACTGAAAATGACACATATTTACTTGAGTATGGAGCTTTTATTTAATCGATCTACACTAACGGCATGGATACACCATAATGTGTATGTCTTGCTAATCACTTTTGTATTATTATTCATGCATAGAATGGAAATATTTAAAATTTAGAGTACAATGGAAATATTTAAAATTTAGACAAGTGATGTAGATACACGTCCTAAGATTCTCGTATCAGTTAACTATATAAGTGACAATATTCTAACTTTACCATAAAAGTACTAACACGCTAAGTTTTATATTTCTATGATTTTTCATAATAAAAGCTACTTATTATGTTACAAAATATAATTAAATATTATAGGTTCTATTTGGTTAACAAAGTGCCTATGTCATGGTGTTATATATATATATATATATATATATATATATATATATATATATATATATATATATATATATATATTTCTTTAGACCGTTTTGTATGGATTTATGTATTATGTAGTGTAATATGATAAATGAGATGATATTATTAATATAGTCAAACACACACAAAATTACAACAACATGCGTTCTCATGGTGAACAATGCACGTTTGTTGCCCTTTTCTAGCCATGACCATCGTCTAGGCCCCACACATCAATGAAAACATACACAACAATGCAAACATAGAGCAACAAACACACATTGAATTGTTGTTTTACAATTTAATTAGGATCCTTTTATTGTCTAGGATAGTTTGCAATTTGGTTTAGTCGGTTTTAATAAGTTTAAGTTGAACTGTTAACTACATTTTAAGAAATAACAAGACAAGTTGGGTGGATCAATAGGAGCAGCATGTCTAACGGTCCAGTTTGATGGTTTGAATCAACTTTTATGTTTTTTTAATAAATAAAAAATAATGATTGTTCATAAATATATTATGTTTACCTATATGTTTCAAAAATGAAAAAAGGTCAAAATAACTAATTCATTTTACATGACTGGTTTTTTATTTCAAATTATCATTTGAAGCGTATAAATGTCAAACCAACAATCTTGCTTCAGGTCCATTTTGTTTCAGTAATCTATAAACATCTCTATTACTATGATCCACACATTTGGAAGGATTTAGGTTTCATTATGACTTGAACCGCACGAGCACAAACTAAATTACTGGAATTCAGTTTGGCATTTACAATTTATATATACAGTGATAAATTTTGTTACAATTTATAAAATTGTTCTATCAATGACAATTTAAGAGTTCAAAGTAGAAGACAACGAGTTTTGACACCCTTTACACATATGATATAACTATTTTATAACGTAACTTTAGTGGTATGTAAATTCTAATATCCTTTTGAGAAATGATAATAAACATTTAGCAAATGTATTTGTGGTATGGATCGTACAAGATCCAACATAATCCAACTACCCCAATCAAGGCAAGTGGTCACTTTCTAGCACATGCATTGTTCCATAAAAGCTAGGATATTATCAACTTTTAGCTTTATATATGTTAGCCATAAATACTGCCACCCTCTCTATGCATGGGAATGATGGGACCAACATTTTGTGCACTTCCACCCTGTCCCTTCCCGAGACAAATGCTGTATAAAAATATAATTATAAACCAATATAATCTCCAAATGTTGGTTTAAATTTATTGCACTGAATGGTCTACATGTCCAGATGGCTCAAAGCTCAATCGGATTGGGTTGGTTTGTGAACGAGTCAAGACCGACCAAACCAAAGGTGGCCCGTTGGTTTGCTTATGTTAACACAACTTTCTATATTTTATAGATAACTAACAGACATTCAGTTCCTTAAGTCCAACTCTTCATCATTATTGGCTCAAAGACATATCATGACCTTTTCTTTCTTATATGTTGTAACAATCTAACCAAGCTAGCCAATTTCCTTAAAACTAAGTCAAACAAATTGAACTCGAGCTCAAGATTTCAACAAAGCTATGTGACTTGGCTCAGCTCATAAACAACCTTAGTTTTAACTTAAACTAGGATAATCGATACTATTTATGTTTTCTGATAATGTTATGGTTATATATTCAAAGGGAAGGATAACTCTTCATAACTTTTCTACATTCGTTGAATTACTTTTTTAACATCATTTTTTAACTCCTAAATAACACGCACACAATCAACCGACAAGTGTATATATTCGAACTCAGAATACTTATGTAGAGGGCAAAAACCAATGCCGCCATGCCACAAGGCCATAGGCAACTTTATTACTTTATCAATGAGATGTTATTGTTTCACTCGGTATATTTTATAGAGAATTTCTAAACCATAATACTTTAAATTCACTTTACTACTCAGTAAGATGACAGCCACAAAAGAAAGTACTTGTTGCATGTGCTAGTATATATAAAGCACCCAAAATTCCCTTTTCACCTAGCTATGAAATAGGTAATGAGTCTCAACAACTGGGATTACCGAACTAAAGTCTAAACCATCCACATTTACGGTTTTACCCGTTCAAAAGTAAGAATATGAGCTTTTTAAACTTGAAATATTTGAACTGTCCATATTTATCAACCGGTCGTTCGAGATTTCTCAAGCTCTGGCCAGGGAGTGGAACTCGAACCATAAAATGGACCATTTTCAGCAGCACCCTGAATGTATTAGGGTAACGTTAATTAATGATATGTACACTTAAGAATGTGGTAATCAAAAGACTTCCAATGTACGCTCCTCAACACCAAGATGATGAAAATTTTAGTGTAAGCCATCTTCAACCAAGACATCAAAATGGTGCATCGGTGTAACACGATATGATCATCACCCCATTTTACAACAAATTCAGTGCAACAGTACTCATCCCACAAAATTTTCACAATTTATATATATTTAGTGTACATTTAACAAAAAAATTTTAAGTAAAACGTCATTTTCAAATGATCTATTATTAGAACAATCACAATGAGACCACTAAAATGAGAAGCATATTTTTTTTTGTGAATGTGCTATTCGATTGCAATTAATAATGTTTTGTTAAGTTACATCAAAATAGAAGGTTGACGGGCAACAAGCTGCGCCGCCACCCCTTTCTGAATAACAAATCTTTGCCTCCCCGGGGTTGAGCAATGGTTGTCTATGACCCGTTGGACCCTGGTCAAAAAGTTGATAGCTTCTGGCATTAGGGAGCCAAATGTATCAAAGGCAAAGGGAACAAAAGTGTGCTGGTTCTCTGCGCAAGCTTTAGCATGTTTATCCACTTCTTTGATTCTGCCTTTCTTGCTGCTTGACCAGCAACAAACCGTTTTCCTGTAAACCAACCAAAGGGGAAACCCCTGTGAGGTCCACACAAGCATGTTTGCCCCCAGCCCAGCCAAAGACGAGCAGATCCGCTGGTCGTAAAGTAGACCTCCCCTCCATAGGGTCCGTGAGGAAATTCACAGGGGCTTCTTTCTTAGCAGAAATCCCAGCTCTTCTTAGGATGTCCCCCAAAACATCTCGTACCCAGTCATGCTGATATTTGAACCCAGGTAGCTCTTTACAGTGAAGGGCGTGCTCCCCATATTTATCCATACAAGCTTTATGACATATCGGACATGTTTCATCTTCCGGTACATAGGGATTATCAACCGGTATTTGAGAATTGCTCTATATTCTACTGGAGACATGCACTGTTCCAACCCTTCAATCGGGATAACGGTCAAAAAGTCCTGAGCATGAGGGCCCTTCAGGCACTCAAACACCGCCTTTTGGCGGGATGACAAAGAAATGGTTTTTAAAATTCGTCTATTATTTATTTATAACCGTTATCCAATATATAGATGGTTAACTAAAGTACTAACTTCAAAAGATCAAGATATTTATTCATTTTTAATCTTATAATTACTAATCAAAAAAACCAACACAAAGCCAGAAAAGAAAAAACAAAAAACCGGGTTTGTGCCCAACTTTGGTACACGACTCTTTTCTGCATTATATTGATCAAACCATAAAACAAAACTCTTTACGAAGAAGCCTGTTTATACTACTACGTACTAACCTTGCTAAACAAGCATCTTTTAACTTAACTCAAATTCTAACTCCCAAATAACTTAACCTATCCTTTTTTTACTCATTTTTCTACCAAGATAAACATACCAAACCAAGAAACCAATATTATTCCTAACTAATTAATTAAGTCCAAACCAAACTTAACCAATATTTTTCTACCACCAAATTAGGATCAACACCTTCAGTCTGGTATTGTTCATGTAAGAAAACCAAAAGAAAACAAATATGACCATTTTATGTTCACTAAAAGCACAGACATTCTGCCTTTTAGTATATTGATTGCTTTAAGCATCACAGTTTACCCTATCGTTCACTTTCCATCACCAAGTAATTTTACTATCCAAACCATTATTCATGTGCAGATCAGTCTTACAAAAACAGCAGGTGTAAATAGCATAATATGACTTGTAGCGTTGTTTGATGGGATAAACTGGCTCAAGCCTTCTTTATGTGGAAGTATGCCAAAGAGAACGCGTGTAATTGTCATGTGGGACTGATATAGCCCAAACCCAAGAAACTAGAGGAAAAAGAACTACAGCCAAAAACAACATTGTTTAAAACGGAAAGAAAACGATGTCAACATCCAAAGAAGCAAACTTATCAGTTTACTTTTGGTTTTAGTGGAAAAAAAACGAGCCCGGCCCCAGCCATGCACACTGCATGAAATAGAGGGGTGTCATACCTAGCATGCATAAGCTTCTTGTGTAATTCTTCATCTTAAAGCTGGAAGTTGTTTATCTCAGCTTGAAGGTTAGCAAGGTCTTTTGTGAGAGTCTGAACCTGTCCATATAGAAATGCCTAATAGAGTTAAGCCTTATAACTTCGTCATGAAGTTGCGCAATCTCTTTTTTAAGCGGTTCAGTGGCCCGAATATCAGCCTCAAGTTTCAACCCAAGCTCAACAAGCTGCATTGAATGCAATTCATTCTCCTATTGAATTTCTGTAATTGCAATATTCATTCATCTAAATTCTTCTCAAGCAACACCTAATTCTTATTGCAGAGCAACGTGATCTTCAACTAATCTCCGATTCTTGCCTAAAAGCCTGCGAATGTCATGATGCTGCATTTCAAGTTCTTGTTCCAACATAATGGGATGAGGTATAGGATCCCGAATGGGAGGCCCATTTAGGGGATACCCGTGATGAATGTTGTATGGCTCGTAAGGATATCGATTTCTCCCTGTCATTAACTCTGAACCTGACATAAACCAAAACTGTGGATGAAGTCAATGCTATTAAGTATTAACAAAACTTGTTTACACAATGTGCAATTAATCTAATGCCTGGGTCTAGTCATGGACTAAAGAAGGTAAACTCATCTCAAAAATCAAGTTACAGTAAACAAGTACTTGTCAAATTGGCATATATGAAACAAAAGCAGGGCTACAAAGTTACTTGCAAAACAATGCAAATTAAAGAATTGATTGTTTTAGAGCAGATTAGGATACAAAAGGAATAGATGAGTGAGATGAACATCTCATTGCATAGGAACATCAAACTCATCGATGGCCATGGGGTGGAATCTGATAACAAGAAAGGTAGCCATTTAGTCCATTGAAATTCGATTGGTGCTGGAAAGCCTTGTTTATAGTTGGACGGAGAATGAGTGTTTTGAGTTGTCAAACCCCAACCGACGGCGGAATCATCGGGGCGGACAAATACGAATCGATTGTTTTAGATCATGAAATTAAATAAGTTAAAATAACATTAAATTCTATTTTCATTGAATACTACTAAACAAATAGATCATTACAATAAATAAAGATTCAAACAACATAATAAAATCTTTATTTAATCTAGGTTCAAGTCCTATATGAACATGAAGAAGTCCTCAAAATAGCATCCTGAAACATGTTAAAAAATACGGTCAACGTTGGTGAGTTCCTATAAATTTGTACATACGTATAAAAACAACTTTTAAGAGGCATAATGATAAGTGTATTTGGTTCCCATGATGAACAAGAATACGTTATCAGGAGCCGGTAATAATCTCGGCTTTAGCACCAGATTGGTTTGTCAAGCTCATAGATCTATGACGTCGCTAGGCTAGCAATAGTTAATGATTGTTTTTACAAGATAACTATCATATAAGGCCACAGATATCTCAAATAACCATGACAAGTTTATAAACAAATTGCTCGTGCATTACAAATATCAGGATGTTTTACAAGTGTACATTTATACGATTAACATGTTTCACCTCAAAAGGTATGAAATAAAGTAAAAAAAGAGTATGGAAAACTCACATTGTATAATGATAGTTGTAGAGTACATAAGAAAGCTTGGATGTTCATGAGTCAAAGGTGAATGTCCTAAAGAATAAAAAAAACAATAACTTGAGGTTGAAATTCATTACAAGAAGCTAGGTAGTTTAGAGAATACCAAAAAGCGAAAAGTAGATTGAAAAAGCAAAAGGTGCTGAAATGCACACTTATCTTGTGAATACTATTGTTGAGTCATTCAATTGAGTTTGAAGACTTATAAACTATCGCTAAAAAGGTAATTCAATGAACTTAATATTGGAGTCTGAGGTTACTCACATTTAGTTTGTTATAATCAAGTTATGATTAATTGAAATCAGACTATATTCTGTCAAATATATAGTAAGGCACTTATGTGCACTTTTAAAATTGCTAAAGCATGAAACAGGTTAAAACAAATTTATTATGTCGATATATGGTATATTAGACTTCATTTGAGTTATAAAAAAATATTCCAAGACCTCATCATAGCCATCATTTAAAGAATTATCTTGTGGAATAATCGTATGCGGTGCCATAGCCTTCCATATGCAAACAAGATTCTTTGTTTATGTTAGGGTATTCTTAGCTTGATTTGGGAATGTTAGTGATTCTTATAAGGTTAGTAATTATTAGAAGGTTATTATCAATGATAATCATTAAAATTAAAAGAGATTTAGTAAAAAAAGAATAAAAGTAAAAACATAAAGTCATGAGAACAATTTGATGTTAGGATGATTGAAACAATACAGAAATACATAATATAAAAATGATATAAGATTACCTTAGTATTAGAAAATTTTTAAAATTTCTTGTAAAAGAAAATTCTTGAAATTGATCAAGACCAATGGATGAAAGAATATATTTAAGTGATATTTGTGGAGAATAAGCAAATAAAAAATAAGGCTTAAAGCTTGTTTTTATAGTTGAGGTTAGAAGGGAGTTATGAATAATGTTAATGGTGAGTTACAAGTCTTTTAAAAGGGGGTTATGATTGGAATTTGAAATAATATAAGATTAAATAAAAGAATAATTATAATTTAAACTTTTAATTTATTAAAACCTTAATTTTAATTTAATCAACTTATTTTCTTATAAAATCTTTATAGACTTTATAAATCTCACAAAAACTTATAATTTGATTATTTATTTTAGTTGAATATATTAAAATTTTATAGATATTAATAACCTTTTAACATTTATAAAATTTATTTTATAAATTATAGAATTTATGTTACATTGATTAAGTGTCATATTTATTATTTCTAGAACATAAAAATAAATAAAATGACTAAATAATAATTTGATTTACAAGATTGACTTAAGCGGTTTGGGTTTGAATTTATAGTTTGAAAATAAACGAATGTTACATGAGTCTACTTTTCAAAGTGATTGATCTTCACAGGAGCCAGCCATACATTAATTTAACTGAAGATGATAATAAGATGGAGGAACCCACTACGACAATGATGATAGTTGGATATCAATTAAATTGCCTCTCTCAGTGACCAAGCACACAATTCTTCTTAGAGAATAGATTGCTAGACATGCAGAAAGTGTTAGTGTTGGTGTGGTTACTTAATACTTATAGTCACGAGTCAACGTTCATCATATCTCAGCCACGTAGCTCTATGACCCATGCAACTAAACTCAACCATGCATGTGCACAATATGTTTTCTAGTGGTCCCTTTTTACTAAGTCAGTTTCTTTGATTTTTTTTACTTAATGTTATCTTCTTTTTATATTTCTGTATGTTTTTAGTCGGTTATTAGTAGTGGTTTTTACCCATGTTCTAAAAGCAGTTTATTTTCATAGTAATTCTTATGTAATGGATCGAAAATATGTGAAGGGGTAGAGCAAAATTAACCCTAATTCAATGTAAGGCTCTGTTCCCGGGTACCCCACAGTTGGTCAATCACAGCAGTTAAAACACTACACATTATAATTATACAAACTTAAGCAGTGGAAATGATTTATCAAAAACATTCATTTCATTTAAAACACTGTTTTTAAGCAATACATCATCATTTATTGTTTACAAAAGAATTGTTTTAACGCATTACAAAACAATAGCAACATAGAATACGAATGGATGCCAGTCTTTCCTTGTCGAGTAGCTTCACCCTCGTGCCGTCCTCAGCAATAATTACTTGCCAACTAAAAATGTATAAAAGTCAGCGTTGCTGAGTGAGTTCTAGTTTTATAATTAATAACATACTTTCTATATGTTGTATATGAAAATACTCTTTTCTGTAAAATGCAACTCTGTACTGTATATATGCGAGCACGCATTAATTATATGAACAAATACTGTTCGTTCTCTTTACTGTATGCCTTGTCTGTAAACTTTTATCTTTATCTTTCACTTTCTGTATGGACCAATTAGCAATACCCCAACTATATACGCGATGGAAAACGGGTGATGGGCCATCTATATCTCTCGAAAGGGTCAACTATATCCCTCGAAAGGGTCAATTGTATCCCTCGAAAGGGTCAACTGTATCACTCGAAAGGGTCAACTGTATCCCTCGAAAGGGTTCTATGTACTGTGTACAAGGCCGACCCAATCACCCAGGACACGCTACAAAGGTCCTGCCAATCTCAATTGATTGGCCCTGTGTGCATAATAGGGTAGCTAACCCGCAACACAGTTGAGCTAACGACAACATGGTCGTGTACCTCCTGTAAGCTTGCAAGACTTGTTAACATTTTCATTAATGTTCCTCTTCTTTTCTTTATTGCTCTTTCACTTTATTATTACGATATACTTTACGTTACGATAATAAACATACTACGTAAAATCACATACTATAAGTAATAATAATAATAGCAATAACAATAATAAGGAACAATCATAACCATGCATGAAACATCATCATAAATAAGCCCTAGTCAACCTCGGTCAAAACCCTAAAAGCACAGACTCCCAGAAAATTCTGTAAAAATTTCTAAGTGCTTAGGCGCTTTGGCATTATTTGGGCGCATGAACCCTGTTTGGGCGTTTCATCACTATGTAGGTGCATCGGCCAACACTTAATCATTTATCACTTAGGCGTATGAACTATTCAGGCGCATGGGCACTATTGATGCATATGAACACTTAGGTGCATGGGTTATTCGGACCATGGACACTTAGACGCATGAGCCACTTGGGCGCATGGGCACTATTAGGGTGCATGGCCCTACACTTAGTCGTCCGACTAATATTTCTAGGCGCATGGACCATTGTTCAGGCGCATGGGCTGTACTTAAACATTTCTAAGGTAATCTTAGGCGCATGGGCTACTGTTCAGGCGCATGGATTGCACTAAACATTTCTGTGTGACATGTTTCTAGTATGTTTTCAAACCCAATCATCAATCACATCTATTCTAAGCTTAGCATGGCTATTCTAAACATGAATAACCTATAAGCATTAAAGAATCTACATCCAACATGCACAATACATACGGGTAAGCATACATGAACTTGTAAAATCATTTTAATACATTTTCAGCCCCAAAGATCATTTAAAACAAGTAAAAACCGGGGTCTAGAACTCACCTAATGCAACTTGGGTGTTTCTTCCTTTCTAACCCGCTTGCAATGAGTTCAAACACCTAAAAACAACACCAAACACACACACACACCCGAGCACATACACAACCACATAAGCACATAAGCATGTAACCGGGATAAAACCCGTCATAAACATTTAAAAACCACGAATTCTTACCTTGAATTCGACTTCTCTTCTCTTCTTCTTTTTCTTCAGCCGAAAGTTTCCCCTGCTCTCTCTCTCTAAAACCAAAGAAAATGGTGATGTGAAGTGAGGGTGGGCGGCCATGCCCACCTTTATACCAACTTTTGAAAGATTTGTCCTTTTTGGACACTTTTAGTCCCCCCACTTGGACTTTATTGCTTTTCTTTCATTTATTCTTCATGTCTTGTCTTTTTAAAGTAACCGGGTGTTACATTCAGTTTACATTCTTGTGAGCTAATTTTCCATTGCTATTTTACTTGTGACAAGTTATAACCAATATGATAAGAGAGAAATAATTTAGAGAATGTCCTGACAACCAACCTAGAGGAGGAGAGGCGCACCACGACCCATTAATGCTAGGGTGTGATTTTCGGTTCAAAACATATTGATTATAATAACATACATTCTTAGCAATTAACTAAACATAAACTTCCATTAATTATACATTTAGGATTACAGCATTCATACAATATTTTTCCATCTATTAGACTTTTACATTTTTAGTAATCCTAAACCCAAAGAGATGTCATAATCACTTCATATTATCTCTAAGCTAGTAATGGACGTGAACGTCCACGTGAATACTGAGATCCATCAAATCCAAAGTTATCCAAACACACAGCTTCCCTATGTACTCGTACCATCCATTGTACAGGTTGAGCGTATAAACTAAGTTATAAAACATGATGTCAACCTGAAAAAGCATACTCAAAATAGTCAAAATAAAATTGATGAGAACATAAGTTTACCCAATAACATATTTTTTCTTAATTGATATAATACAAACAAGTTCACAACCAAACCTACTTATATATCAAGTGATTCATAACTATCACAATATAATTCACAGAATCAAATAATATAACATCAGAAACTCTCATCCAGCAGATGCAAGAAAACATGTTCCTAGTAACGCTACCTTTATTATATGATGGTTCCTCATTTGAATTAATGGTTGTGTCGAAAGACAATGACATTAACTTATCAAAATTCTAATTTATATTAACATCAATTCAATGAAAAATATTATGTTTTCCCCAAGAACTTATAAACAAAAAGGGGTCATGTACTCACCTTAATTTCAAAAATATGTCAAAATTTTCTATAAAATAATTATTTGTTAGAATATGAACTTATTTCTTTTAAATTTTCATCACTTATATTATTAATTAGGATTAAATTTCTAAACAGTAGCTATCATTGTTCAAAAATTATTAAATTTTACAAATAGTAGTCTTTTAATATCTTGATTATTCTATAACAATTTAAGTTAATACTTCTTCACATGTAATTTCCTATAATTTTTACAAGATTCACAATAAATGAACAAAAATAGCTACATATCTCTTAAAAATCTAAAGTTTATATAAACTGTTCTATTAAGTATATCATAGTTATGTACAATTTTTATGATTTTACCTACTGTTTTGCTATCACTTTCGATTTTCTTCTTATTAATTATTCTAAAATATGAAACTTTATTATAGTAATGAATTAATTCAAGAAATTTATATTGTCACTCAAATATAATATTAGGGTCATCATATAGATTTTCCAGTTTTTGGTATTTTTCTTCTATTTCCTTAATTTAATCATATAAATTAATATGTCCCATATTATTGTTTCATATTTTCCAGTTTATTATTTCCAATATTTCCTAACAAGTTTCTAAATTTCATTTCTAAAATTACAATCATTTGAATATCTAATCTAACCTAGTTTGTGAATCATGATATAACAAATATTTCAACCCTTTAAACCCCTTGTTTTTTGTTAAATCCTTGGTTTTTATAAAATTCTTAAACTTTCTGTTATTAAATTCTTTATTACTAATTTTTTATTGAAAATTCAGTATTCATAAGGTTTGTAAATAGCTTTGATGGTTCATAACATAAAAGGTTGGTTATATATGGATGTTAATACATATTCAACTTTTTAAGCTTGTTAACCATAGATTTTGAGGATCAAACTTTGATTGGATATAGAAGAAGGCTTTGGGGATTGCTCTCAGGCCCTTGATGATCTATTTGTTGTGGTTGTTCTTGAGCTTGAATGGTTGATCACTACTGTATTAAGTTGATGTTATAATGAAACTATGGTGTTTAGGATGATGGTATGAGGTTGATGTTGGAGTCGAGAGAAAAAGCAAGAGGTTGTAGATGGTGGTTTATGTGGTTGGGAACTAAGAGAATAAGCAAGGGTGGTAATGAAGTGTCCATCAGCTGAGGGTTTCTATTGGTTAGGAAGATCATTATGATCTTCATCATTAGCTCTAGGCTTTAGGTTGATGAGATGTTTAATCCTAGGGTTAGGTGTCAAGCGTAGAAGTGAGGTGAGTATCATGGAGTGCTAGGTGTCAAATTTTGGTACTAATGACATTCTTAGTCCTTAAGTTAAGGTAGTTTGTTAATAGTTACTAATCAAGGCTTATTAATATCCTAATGAGCCAAGTATTATGTTTAGTTTATACATTAGTTTAGTGTTCAAGTTTAATGATTAGTTTGGATTTGGTTTTTGATATCAACTTTCTAGAAGTTAACTTATTTGGTAATGTTTGATTAAATTTTTTATCTTAGTTCATTACGAATTAGATGAAAGCATATATCAATCAAGTAACTAATCACAAAATTGTATGATTTGGTAGCTTATACACATGGTTCAGTAATCACAAATTTCACAAAAGTTTATATGCATACACATGTAAATGCTTTTGCATGCATGCATGTTCACGTATCATATATACATGTTTAATTAGACATACAAAACTCTTATAGAGTTAGTCAAATAAAAATCACCTTAGCAATATCTAACCATATATATATATACATGTGTGTGTATATATATATACATGTATATATATATATATATACATATATATATACATGTATATATACATATATATATATATATATACATGTATATATATCATGTATATATATACATGTATATATATATACATATATACATGTATATATATATATACATATATATACATATACATGTATATATATATATATATACATGTATATATATATATACACATGTGTGTGTGTATATTATATATGTGTGTGTGTGTATATATATACACATATATATATGTATACTTGTATATATGTATATATATATATGTATACATATATATATATATATGTATACATATATATATACATGTATATATATACATATATATACATATATATGTATATATATACATGTATATATATATATACACATGTGTGTGTGTATATATATATATATATATGTGTGTGGTGTGTGTGTGTGTGTATATATATATATACATATATATATGTATACTTGTATATATGTATATATATATGTATACATACATATATATATATATGTATATATATACATATATATGTATATATATGTAACACCCGGATATTTTCTTTGAAGCTGACGGAAGAAGAAAAGAAATAAAGTCCAAAGTCGAGGGACCAACTCGCCAACGCGAGAAAGTTTGGAAGAGAAGGAGAATAAGAGGGGAGGGCAGCCCACACCCTCCCCACATCTCCAAAATTCTACAACATATAGAGAAAGAAGAGAGAAAAGGGAGAAAAGAAGAAAAGTTGGTTCGGGTGGATTCAAGAGTGCAAAATCATCGTGTAGCGGGTCCAAACGAAGCTCTACTTCTTGGTGTGGTTTGTGTGAGTTCTAGGACCCCCTCTTTTAAACGTTTTTGGTTGATTTTGGGGCTAGAACTCATATGAAAACCCGTTTTTGTATGTGTGTGTTTGACCCATTTGTATGTGTTTGCGTGTGATGCGTTTGGAGTTTGTCTCCGGGCTTGTGCGTGCTTGAATGGTGTTGGGGTATGAATTCCTAAGGTTTAGGATGGTTGATTTAGGCTTAGAATGGGTTTGGATGAGCTCGGAGGTCGAATATGGCAGATTGGGTTCGGGATCAACTGCATTCTGCATTAGCTAGGGCTAGGCAACCGAATGGAGGCCATACGGCTGAATGAGGTGCGATTGAGGTTCATTCGCACGATTGGGGGGGGGGGAGTTGCATGGGGAGTCATGCGACTGAGAGCCCATTCGCATAAGTGCTCATCCGTATTAGTTTCATCCGCACAAGATGTTCATTCGCATTGGTTCCATTCGCATGGGACTCATCCGCATTGAATTCATCCGCATGAGGTCCATTCGCATGGGTGTTCATTTTCATAGGTGTTCATCCACATTGGTCCATTCACATGATGATCAGTCGCCTGGAGGCCATGCGACTGAAGGGTGCCCATATGCCAAGTAGGGCTGGTGTACCCGAGAAAAACGTAGTTTATGTACTGACTTTCAGGGGAAAGTGGGGATGATAGTTTTGACATGGAAGTTTCCCGTAAGTTCATGTAAGATGACTGTTGGGGCCTTAGAGGTTATGTTAGGCATGATGTTGATGTTGATGATGTACGATGTTGTATGTTTATGTATGATGCCCTGTATGATGATGTTATTGACTCTCTGTGTTATGTTCTTTGCTATGTATGTTTATCTTTCCCGTGGCTTTACATTGAACGTTAATGAATGAACGAAAAGTATTATGTAACGTAAAGTGAAAGATAATGAAAATAGGAACATGATGAATGAATGCATGCATTAATGAATGAATGAATGTAAGAAAGGCTTGCAAGCAAATGTATGGAGGTGCACACCCAATGAAGGGCGTTAGCTGAATGATGTGCGGGTTAGCTACCCCGAAAGGATGCATACTGGGGTCCAATATTTGTGATTGACCATAAGTATGTGATCCTTTCCGCTTGCCCTAGGTGTTGGAGTCAGCTTCATGCATAATGTTCACGGTCTATGAAATACCTCAGGCGTAGTTACCAGCTTCGTGCATAATGTTCGGGGTATAGAATATGACATGGATCCGGAATGAAAGAGAAAAGATAAGTGGTGAATGTACTTACCCTAGGTACTGGAGTCAGCTCCGTACCCAATGTTCAAGATCTATGAAAGACCTCAGGCCCAGTTACCTGCTTCGTGCACAATGTTCGGGGTAATGTACATGTCATCGAAAGTAATGAACGTACGAATGAAAGAATGAAAGTATGAATGATTAATGAAGATGATAATGATATTATCTATATGTACGTATGATGTATGATCGCATGAAAGTAAAGAACGGTTTTTTTAATTAAAGAAAAGTATGTCTTATTATAAAACTAGAACTCACTCAGTAACGCTGACTTTTGTGTGTTTCCGGTTGGTAGGTAATGTTGCTGAGGATGGCACGGGGCGGCTACTCAGCTCTTTTGGACGACATTATTTTGATTAATGTTTTTGCATTGTAATGCGAACGAATGATGTTTTGAATTCAACACTTGTATTAACATGCAAAAGCATTTGTAATGACATGAAAACTTATTTCTATATCTCCGCTGTAATGTTTTATGAATGTTAAATGTAAAGTTATAAGTTTTAAGTGTAATCATTTACCAGCTGTAAGCGTCCCGGGAACGGGACCTTACAATATATATATATGTATATATATATATACACATATATATACGTATATATATATACATATACATATATATACATATATACACACACATATATATATGTATATGTATATGTTATATGTATATGTATATGTTATATGTATATGTATATGTATATGTATATGTATATGTATATGTATATGTATATGTATATGTCTATGTATATGTATATGTTATATGTATATGTATATGTATATGTATATGTATATGTATATGTATATGTATATGTATATGTATATGTATATGTATATGTATATGTATATGTATATGTATGTATATATATATATATGTGTGTGTGTGTGTGTATGTATATGTATATATATATACACACTACCTTGTAATACAAAAACTTAGGGTAAGATAGTAATTTAACAACTTTTTTTAAGACACGCCCTTTTATGTGCCTCTCCTACCGTTCGCATCCTTCACCTCTTCCTCTTCAATGGCTTAACTCCGTCGGTTACTTCCACCAAAATTGATGACCTTGCCCCTATCGTTTTGCCTTGGAACATTCATTGCCCTTTGCGTTGACAACGATGGTTTTAAATAACCCTAATCACCTTCATTAAATCATATGATCGGCCGCCAGATCTTAGGTTCGACTTTGTCTCCAGCAGCGACGTTGGTGTAGATACATGTGTCTCTAGTTTCTGAACTTAATGTAATATGTTTCTATTGTCTTACAAATATGTAATTGTACGGGTACCTAATGAAATACAATATGTGGTTGTGCTTATAATGTTGAATATTTCATTGGTTGGTATGTGATAACGCTTATTGAACTAACTATATAGGTTGTGGTTGTTTGAATAATATCTAAATCAACTAATGATTATGAAACATATTCAAACTTAATCATGTGAAGTTCTTATGCAATTGGTCCATGCTAATGGACCATACGCATGAACAACTTCATGCTAATGAACCAGTCGTACGAATGAACCAGGAGACTGGATCAGTCGCATGATTGTAACATGAGATTGACTCAGTCGCACGACTGAACACTCAGTCGTGCGAATGGATCAACCGCATGACTCAATCGCACGAAATGGTTCAGTCCCCCAAATGAGAAACCCTAACCTATAAATACCACTTAAATCGTGGAAAAACGAGACACTTTGAATAATTCGATACCCAGACGTACCCTAGCCGTCCAGAGACCTCTAGTACCTATTCCAACTTCAAAGATCGCGATAGATCAATTGTTAATCGTTCTTGACGTTTAGATCCATCTTTAATTGATCCTACGTGCATTCTCATTGATTGGATCGCCAATCAAATAGGATTCCGCATTATTTGATTCAGTATACGCGTAAATTTGTTAGTATTTGTCGAGTACACGATCCTAACAAGTGGTATCAGAGCTTTGGCTCCAGATTTATGTGTGATTCAGTCGTTTTGATATAAAAATTGTGTTTTTACACTAATAAACGCAATCTTTTGTGTCAAATCGGGTTTTAGACGTCTCCTGATCGTAAAGTTAAGTTTTTTCCGGCATACGGTAATTAGGGTTAGCAAAAATTCGTGTTTTTGTGTTCAAACACCTTAAACCTACGAATTTTCGAAATCTAGCAGGCCCAGTCGCACGATTGACTCAATCGCCCGAATGAGTTCATACGCATCCCCTATATGCATGATTGGACTCATTCGTACTTCCATTCATACGACTGAGAAGTCTATTCGCATTGTTCAACCGCATTAGTTCATTCGGCCGACTGAGTCATCGGCATGTTTCAGTCGCACGATTAAACCATCCGCATTGGTCAATCGCCCGAATAGCCCATCGCACACCTTCATTCACACTAATACAAAAGTTTGGTTTAAAGTTAAAGTTAATCGCAATGGAAGACCAATACTCAGCATTCACAGCAGGGAGAGACTCACGTATACAAAACTTACTGCTACTGGACAATGAAGTGGGGAATCACAACAAGCCCCCAAAGCTAATCACGTTAGACGAATACCCACAATGGAAGCAACGTTTCGAGATCTACTTAAATGGAGTAGATCCAAATCTGTGGGAGTCTATAGAGACGGGGTACAGCATGCCTGTAGGAGCTGATGGTGTCAAACTCACACTTGGTGGCATGACTGACGGACAAAAGGTGAAATACAATACCGAAAAGAATGTTTATGCTTTGCTTACACAATCAATTTCGAAGGATATTTTCCATCAATTCTTGGAATATACACAAGCAAAGAAACTATGGGATGCATTGGAGAAAAAGTATGATGGAAACGCATCATTGAAGGCCATAATGGCTAAGGCTTTAAAGAAGGAGTTTGACAACTTCTCCTCAATGGGAAATGAAAGCCTAGATGATGTTATCGATAGGTTTTACTACTTGATGAGTGAGATGCACACTTATGGAGTATCGACGTCAATGGAGGACAAAGTGTCCAACTTTGTAGACGGGCTGCCGGAGAAATGGTTTCATTTGTCTCCAATCTCAGACAGAATAGTATGCTAACGAAGTTAGATATCAATGACTTCATTCTGAAACTGAGAGAAGAAGAACTAAGGATGAAGTACAGAGCTAAAAAGTCATCTTATGATCAGAATCCAGCGTTGTACAACACAACTCCTCAAGCCAAAACATCCGGAGCACCTCTTCAGACAGCTTTTGTATCAAGCTCGTCTGGTCCTTACTAGCCTCTACTTCAGGGTCAGAATCGTCAGGGTCGTCTGGTACCCAATACATTGCACCTGAAGCAAATGCAGCAAAGCTGAAGATCGAGAAGTTCGGCAATGTGATAGTTGAGGTAGCTAAAGAGCACATGGATCTCTTAGTTGCGCTAGTCAACTCCTATGATGGACTAATTGCTGGTAAAATTGGGAACTGCCATCTAGCAGATGAGGATTATGAGCAGGTGGATGAGACAGAGCTGGAGCGGATGGACATAATGTGGGCCTTAGCCAGTGCAGTCCGAAGAGCTAAGAAGTTTGTCAAAAAGACCTAACGAAATTTGATTGCGACTAAGGACACTACCTTCGGCTTTGATAAAACCAAGATAACCTGCTTCAACTGCGGTGAGAAAGGGCACTTCAAAAGGGAGTGCGTGAAGCCAAAGAAGACTGGCAATGGGAATCCTTTCTTCTCCTTCAATCGTTAGGATAACCCACTAGCAGTCCTACTTCATCAAGCAAGGATCCCAAAGCCTTGACTGCTCATGATGATGATGGACATGACTGGACCTTTCGATTTGACTCACCGGAGAATCCAATATCGCTAATGTGGAGGATATTGATGATGATTCGGCTAGTGAAGGAGATATAGCAGTCGAACTTGCGATGTCAAACTCAGAAGAGACTGCACCAGTGGTCAACTACCAGCCTGAAGAAGGGAGAACTATGACAACGTCAGAATCACCAACTCTAGAAACACCAGATTCTGCATTGATGGCTGATTCTTTAGAAACCGCTTAGGTAGTACTACTAACCAACTTTTTAATAATCATGCTTGTTCTGATTGTAATAAATTTAGGGAAAGCATTGATTTAAAATTTACTAGGTTATTAGATCATAATGATAACTTAGTAAAGGACTTGGAACTGTGCACTAAAGCTAACAGAGTGTTAAAACAAAATGAGCATAGTTACAAAGAAAAGATAGACATTTTGAACAAACAACTTAGGGAAACAGAAGTAGTAGCCTTTAACCAAGCTAATTACATTAGGTACTATCTTAACTCCCTTGAGGACACTAAGAAACAAAAGGCAGTTTTAGAAGTAGAAGTTAATTCCCTAAAACAAAAATTGCATAGTTGGACTAGTTCTTCACACATAGTCCAACACTTAGTGAGAGAGCGTAATAATAGGGAGGGTTTGGGTTATAAAGTGGTTCCACCACCACATGAGACCTTGATGAACACTAAAAGTAAACCAATTAATAACAATCTAATCAAGGATCATGTGGTGTCCACTCCTCTTGTAAGTGATCTAGATTCCGCATGTTCATCAAATGAATCTGGTACTAAACAAAAGGAGGCCACTTCAAAGGCAAAAGGTAAAATGCCTTGCGTTAATCTGGACAAAGAGTTTGAAACTGTTAGTATAAAGTATGGTTCAATAACTGTCAAATCTGAACCTAAAAAGAACAGTAATGTTAACCAATCACGTGCATCATGTCAAAGTCCAGAAAATAGAAAAGAAAAAGATGTTAAAAATGTTAAAGCAATTAACTTTGTTAAACCAGACAAAACATCTAAACAATCAGAGTCAAAACCCAAACAGAGTAAGGTCACCCGGGTGTCACATACATCTCCACAAAAATACTTAAATCGTAAAGTCGAAAGCAGATCATGCTACAGTTGTGGAGAGTGTGGACACATTGCATCTAATTGTCCTTACTATCAGACATCGAGGAGGAAAGTTGAACTTCCTGAACAAAAACCTAGCTCTTTTAAGAGGAACTCAGTGACGCCACCTAAAAGAGATAGTGCACCTTAAGTTCAACTCATTAGCCAATCGTCTGTTTATCACAAACAGGCTTACACAAAGCTGGCTTATTGAAGGAGAAATCAACCTCATTGTCTGATAATGAGAACTAGAAGACATCTGAGCTTCCCTCACCCTCGAACGATCAATGGGTTACATTTATGACGTGTGATGCCTCTGGGAAACCCAAGCCAGTGAAGGCTTGGGTCCTAACCTGAATGTAAGGCCCCGTTCCTGGGACTCTTACAGCTGGTGATTCATCGCACGTAAAACATATACTTTACATATATTCATCAAAACATTGCAGCGGAAAACATAAAACAAATGGCATTTCATTTCATTCTAAAACTTTTGCAAAATAATGCATCGTTTGCTGGTTACAAAATTACATTGTTGTATTACATCACAAAAGCCTAATTAAATGGATGCCATCCAAAAGAGCTGAGTAGCCGCCTCGTGCCATCCTCAGCAACATTTACCTGCCAACTGAAAACATATAAAAGTCAGCGTCGCTGAGTGAGTTCTAGTTTTATAATAAAACATACATAAGTCGTTATTTATTTCTTTACAGAGTCCATACTATACGTTTCATTCGTTCATGGTCATACATCATACGTACATACAGATAATATCATTATTATCTTCCATTATGTTCGTTAACCTTCGTTCATTCATTACATCTTGTGACATGTACATTACCCCAAACATTGTGCACGAAGCTGGTTACTGGGCTTGAGGTCTTTCATAGACCCCGAACATTATGCACGAAGCTGACTCCAGTACCTAGGGCAAGTACATTCACCATTCATCTTTTCTTTTCATTCCGGATCAATGCCATATGCTATACCCCGAACATTGTGCACGAAGCTGGTTACTGGGCCTGAGGTCTTTCATAGACCCCGAACATTGTGCACGAAGCTGACTCCAGTACCTGGGGCAAGCGGCAAGGATCCCATACATATGGTCAATCACAAGGATTGGACCCCAGTGTGCATCCTTCTGGGGTAGCTAACCCGTACATAGTTGAGCTAACACCCTTCATTGGGTGTGGACCTCCATACATTTTCTTGCAAGACTTTTTATGTTCATTCATTCGTTAATGCATGCATTCATTCATCATGTTCCTCTTTCATTATCTTTCACTTTACGTTACATAATACTTTTGGTTCATTCATTAACATAACACGTAAATCCATGGAAAGATAAACATTCATCATCATGGGAACATAGCATAACATACTATTCATACATCATCACAGGGCATCATACATACATAACATACATCATGCATAGTCATGCAAAATCATCATCATCATCCATAACATGCCCACCATACTATCTATGACCCCAAAAGTCAACTTATAGTCCCCCGAGAATTTCCCAAGTCAAAGCCTACTTTACACATTTTCCCTAAAAATCAGAAAAATATTCTAATTCCTAGGCGCATGGGCACTATGCAGGCGCATGGACACTATTCAGGCGCATGGGGAACACTTAGGCGCATGGGCCACTTTCAGGCGCATGGGCACTGTTCAGGCTCATGGGGACTCCTGGACGTCTGAACACTTAGTAATTTCCAGCCCAATCTAGGCGCATGGATACTATTCAAACGCATGAACACTTAGGCGCATGGGCCACTTGGGCGCATGGGCACTATTGGGGCGCATGGCCCTACCCTTAGTCATCTGACTAACATTTCTAGAGGCATGGGCCACTGTTCAGGCGCATGGGCTGAACTTAAACATTTCTAAGGCAAATTTTGGGCGCATGAGCTACTGTTTAGGCGCATGGCTTACACTTAATTCTTTCTAAGGCACTTTCAAACGTATGAACACTTATCTAGGCGTATGAGAATTCTGTAAAACATGTTTCTAGGATATTTTCAATCCTAATCATCAAACCCATTGGTTCTAAGCCTAATGTAGCTATTCTAAACATGAATAACCTATAAACATCTAAGAACCAACATCCAACATACACAATACATACGGGTATTCACATATAAAGTTTGTAAAATCATTTTAATATGCTTTCAGCCCCAAAAGTAGTTTAAAACATGTAAAATCCGAGGGCTAGAACTCACCTGGTGCAACTTGGGTGTTCTTCCTTTTAACCCGCTTGGAAGAGTTCAAAACACCTAGTAACAACATCCAAAAACACACATACACGAGCACAAACACAACCCATAAGCATACAAACACATAATCGGGATAAAACCCGTTATAAACATGTAAAAACCACGAATTCTTACCTTGATTTCGTTCACTTCTTCTTCTTCTACAAGCCAAGATTTTCTGCTCTCCTCTTGTCTTTCTCTCTCTAAAGTCGAAGAAGATGTTGATGTGAAGTGAGGGTGGGCGGCCATGCCCCCTTTACACCAACTTTTCAAAGATTTTTTTCCTTTTTACATTTTTAGTCCCTCCACTTGGACCTTATTACCTTTCTTGCTTTTATTCTTCATATCTTGACTTTAAAAAAAATAACCGGGTGTTACACTGAACTAATGTTTTCAAACTAAATGTGTAGGGTGTTTGATATAGTGCTGAAACCAACACATGGATTATAGATAGCGGAGCATCCATGCACATGACAGGGAACGGGATCTCCTATCAAATGTCAAACAGATAAAAGGAGGTCATGTTTTGTTTGCAAGAAACAAAGGTGGGTACATCACAGCTCAAGGGGAAGTAGGTAATTAAAAAGTGAAGTTTGACAAGGTAAACTACGTTCAACAACTTCAAAATAACTTGCTTTCTGTTTCTCAAATATGTGATAAAGACTTTAAGGTAGTATTTGACAAAAAGAAGTGCTATGTCCTGAAAAAGGACTATGTCATCCTGGAGGATCAAGTACTAACGTCTGCCTCAAGATATAAGGATCTTTATGTCTTGGATCTATGAAAGGCCTCCACAATGGATCATGAAGTTCAGTGGTTCTTGTCAAAAGCTACTGAGAAGGAATCCATCTCCTGGCATAGGAGAATGGGACATATTAATCCACGGAAGATGAATCACTTGATCCATAATGATCTAGTGAGAGGAGTTAACGTCAAAAACTTCCAACTTCCAGATTTCTGTGTTATGTGCAAGAAGGGAAAACAGACAAAGAAGTCTCATAAGGAAAAGAAAGTTCATATTATAGAACTTCCTCTTGAACTTATTCACATGGATCTGTTTGGTCCAGTCAGTACAAGAAGCATCGCAAGCGACTTGTACTGCTATATAGTTACTGATGACTACTTAAGATTCACTTGGGTGATGTTTCTGAAATCCAAATCAGAAACATTTGAGTCATTCAAGGAATTAGTAACTACTCTGGAGTCCCTATACAAGTTGAAGGTCCGTCAAGTGCGCTCAGACAATGGAACCGAGTTCAAGAATCAATGGATGGAGGCTTACTGCAAGGAAAAGGGAATTTTGCATCACTTCACTTCTGCCTACACTCCTCAGATGAACGGCGTTGCTGAAAGGAAGAATCACAGCTTGATAGAGACAGCACAGACGATGCTAGCAGACTCAAAACTACCCATTCAATTCTGGAATGAAGCAGTTTCAAATGCATGTTATACGCTAAATTGGGTTCTGGTTGTTTAACGCCATGGAAAGACATGTTACGAGTTACTACAACGACGTAAACCCAATCTAAAGTATCTCGAGCCGTTTGGCGCTCCGTGCACCCTACTGAAGAAGTCTTGGGAGGGAAAATTCAGTGAGAAGGCTGATGAAGGTGTCTTTCTAGGATACAACATACTGAACAAGAGGGTTTACAACAACTCTACGGGTCAGGTAGAAGTGTGGTGTAATGTTGATGTTCAGAGATACACCACACCACCTGCTGGAAAAGGACCCGCCTTCTTTTTCGACTATGATGGATTCTTCAAGTTCTTCAACATACCACTCTCCACTTCTGATGATGAGTTAGCAACAAAGATGATGTATGATGTTCTAAACACACCATCTCAAGAATCTACATCATCTGGACTACAAGCGATTCATCTAACAACTCAGGGAGAGTACCTAAAGATAGTGATTCTTCCTCTGATGAAGAAGCTATGAAGACTGATCAAAACAACTAGGAGGAACAGGCTCCTACTACTATAAGTCCACAAGAATCTGACATTGATGCCTCTGAGTCTTTGGAACCTCAGACTCCTACTTCCTCAGATACTGAACCGAATGTTCTTAATCTTGATTCTAAGGTAGTTGTTCCAACCACTCCCAGATCACGCCTAAATGTCTATCATCCTTTGGATAATGTCATTGGAGATGTGAGATTAGGAGTTCAGACCAGAAATCAGTTGTATTTAGCTAATTATGCCTCGGTGATGGAAAATGGCTACCTTCATGATGGTGCATATCATTGTTTTGTGTCTCAGTTCGAGCCAAAGTATGTTAGTGAAGCCCTGAATGATAAGGCATGGGTGAGTGCCATGCAAGAAGAACTTCTTCAGTTCAAGAAGTTAGGTATATGGACTCTGGTGGATAGATCTAAAGGTGCTAAGGTCATTGGCACAAAATGGGTCTTGAAATGCGAGAAAGATGATCAAGGCGTGATCATCAGAAACAAGGCCCGACTTGTTGTTCAAGGATTTCAACAAGTCGAGGGCATTGACTATAATGAAGTGTTTGTACCCATGGTAAGAATGGAAGCAATCCGTATCTTCCTTGCCTACTCATCGTATATGAAGATTAAAGTTTATCAACTTGATGTAAAGAGTGCATTCCTTCATGGTGAAATCAGAGAGATAGTGTACGTTAGTCAACTCGAGGGATTTAAGGATCCATATCATTGGGACAGAGTTTACAAACTCGACATGGCTCTATATGGGCTTCATCAAGCTCCTAGAGCCTGGTATGAGAAACTCTCGACTCACCTTGTGAAACACGGTTTTCGCAGAGGTGTCATTCATTGTACACTATTCATAAAAGAAAAGGATGGAGATTTACTACTTGTCCAAATCTACATCGATGACATAATCTTCGGTTCAAAAAATGAAGATCTATGTAAAGAGTTTGAAGCAGTAATGAAGGCTGAGTTTGAAATGAGTGCCATGGGAGAGATGAAATTCTTTCTCGGGTTACAGGTGGATCAAACACCAAAAGGGATTTTCTTACATCAGACCAAGTATGTAGGAGATATCCTTAGTCGGTTTGACATGGAGAATGCTTCCGCAGCTAGGACTCCACTTGCTACAAACCATGATGTAGCACCCAACGAGAATGGTGATCTGGTCGATGCCACAATGTGCCAAGGAATGATTGGATCTCTCATGTACCTCACTGCCACCTGATATCATGTACGTGACATGTTTATGTTGTAACACCTGGTTATTATTTTAAAAGAATAATAAGAAATAAAGAATAAAAGAAGGAAACATCAATAAACCCAAGTTAAGGGGTTAAAATGTAAAAGGGGATAAAAGTACAAAAAGTTGGAGGTGGGCATGGCCGCCCACCCTCTTTTCACATCACCTTTTCATCGGATTAGAGAGAGTGAGAGCAGAAAAACTCTCGGTTGAAGAAGAAGAAGAGGCTGAATTCAAGGTAAGAATTCGAGGTTTTTAAGTGTTCATGTTAGGTTTTATATCGGTTATGTGCTTATGTGCTTGTGTGTGTCCATGTGTGTGTGTGTTTGGCGGGTTTCTAGGTATTTGAACTCAATTGCATATGGGTTGGAAGGAAGATACACCCAAAGTTGTACTAGGTGAGTTTTTAGACCCCGGTTTTACTTGTTTTAAACTCTTCTTGAGGCTGAAAATGTATTAAAACGATTTTACAATGTTATGTATGTATACCCGTATGTATTATGCATGTTTGATGATGTTCCTTAGATGCTTAAAAGTAGTTCATGTTTAGAATAGCCTTGGTAAGCTTAGAACGAATAGGCTTGATGTTTGGGTTCAAAAATATCCTAGAACCATGTTGAGCAGAAAGTTCATGCGCCTAGGTAAGGCCCATGCGCCTGGAAATGCCTTAGAAATGTTAAGTGTACTTCATGCGCCTGAATAGTAGTCCATGCGCCTAGAATTTGTAATCGGACGACTAAGTGTAGGGCCATGCCCCCAATTAGTGCCCATACGCCTGAATGGCTCATGCGCCTAAGTTTCCATACGCCCAAATAGCCCATGCGTCTAAGTGTCCATGCGTCCGAATGGACCATACGCCCGAATAGTGCCCATGCGTCTGAATAGCCCATGCACCTAAGTGTTGAAACGGTTAAGTATTGGCCGATGCTCTTGCATAGTGATGAAACGCCCAAACAGGGCTCATGCGCCCAAAAAGTGTTGATGCGCCTAAACACTTCGAATTTATTACAGAATTTTTGGAAGTCTGTGCTTTTAAGGTTTTGATCGAGGTTTGACTAGGGCTTATTAATGCTTGTCCCATGCATTATTATGATTGCTTTATGATTGTTCCATATTATTATTATTATTACTATTAGTGTATGTCTTTACGTGGTGTGCTTATTATCATAACCTAAAGTATTATTAATAATAATAAAGAGAAAGAGCAATGAAATAGAGAAGTGGAGCCTAATTTAAAATGTTAACAAGTCTTGCAAGATTATAGGAGGTGCACGACCATGTTGTCGTTAGCTCAACCGTGATGCGGGTTAGCTACCCTAGATTCACACGGGGCCAGTCAATTGAGATTGGTGGACCTTTGCAGCGTACCCTAGGTGTCTGGGCCAGCCTTGTATACAGTATTTAGAGCCCCTTGTGGGAACAAAGGGCCCAGCACCATTTCCCCCGTGCATATAGTTTAGGGTATTGCTCATTGGTCCACATAGACAGCGAAAGATAAAGATAAAAGAATACAGGGTAAACAAGGCATACAGTAAAGAGAAGAAGCATTATCTGATTGTATAGTTAATGTGTGCTCACGTATAAAGATATAGAATTTCATAAAAGGAGTATTTTCATATATATATATATATACACCTGTTGGACCAAAAGAACCAATGAGCCTGATTAGAAAAACCTCCAAGTCCCACAGACATTACAACTACTGAAGAAGATCACAACAGCTGAAGACATCAGCTGATTACAAGGTCTGAAGGCAAAGTCTAAAGACAAGATCTGAAGATTTCTACTGAAGACAAAGACTGAAGACTAGAGTGATCAGTAGTTGTCACAACAGCTGAAGTTATTAACTTCAGTAGTTGTCACAATAGCTAAAGTTATTAACTTCAGTAGTTGTCACAACAGTTGAAGTTATTAACTTCAGTAGTTGTGATGGTTTTCCTTTTCAGTACTTGTAATTTACCTTTCAATAGTTTATAGTTTCAGTAGTTTTAGTTCAGTAGTTTTATGTTCTTGTACTTAGCATTCTCTGAGATGTGATCAGTTGTTGAGAACATTCTCAGTAGTTTGCATAGTTTCAGTTGTTTGCATAGTTTGATCAAGTACTGAAGGGCAAGTCACAACATCTGAAAAGCTTTTCAAATCAACTGAAATAAAAGGATTAACAACTGCTGAGGAATCTATCATACGGTCTTTCAGGACGGATAGAGAACAGCTGAAGAACAAGTCTTCAGTTGTTACTGAACCTTCAGTACTTAACACAAGTACTGAAAGGAGGAAAGTACTGAAGATCACACCTTCAGTAGTTTCCACTTCAGCAGTTGATCAATCCAAGATGAAGAATAAGCCATGTGAATATATGGTAAATTCAATCATCTTTCTAATGAATGTTGGTACAAAAAGGGTTCTAAACTCAACAGAGATAACTCATTAAAATTCAGATGGATGAAATGAAAAATGAGTTTGAGACCAAGTTTGTACCACAGTCATCCCAATGTGATAAACCCAAGGCTTCACCCAAATCCAAAAAGAAGGATAGGGTTTATCATAAAACAGCTGATAGTGTTCCTCATGATAAAAATCAGACTAAGTCTGTGAATTTCAAGGAGGAAATGGTGGGCCACAGGAACTCATCAAAAACAAGTACTGATGTGTCACAAGAGCTGAAAGCTTTAGCTACAAATCAGACACAACTTGTTATAATGGTTCAGTATTTGTTGGGGAGAGTTAACCAACTAGATGCACCTGTGATCAAACCACTGAAAAGGTATTCCAAGCCCAAATCCAAGGAATCCATTTCAGCACCATCTCCACCTTCATCAGCTGTTAATCATGAGAAACAAGTTATGGTTAAATCTGTTGATGAAAACAGACCCAAAACCACAAAGGTTTAGGTCTCAAAACCTAACTAGTTCCTTGTGATGAATGCAAGGTTCTTCAACATGCCAAAGAAGCATCTGGTATGTAGACAGTGGAGGATCTATGCATATGACACGGATCAGTTCTCTTCTTAATGACTACTCTCAAGAAGGGATTTGTTTCATTTAGAAATGATGCTAAGGGTTACATCATCGGGAAAGGATATGTGTCTAATGGAGAAATCAGATTTGATGATGTTAACCATGTGGAGAATCTCAAGTATAATCTACTGAGTGTCAGTCAGATGTGTGATAAAGGGCATGTTGCACTTTTCACAAGCCAGAACTGCAGGATTCTGTCTTCCACAGTTCTGAGGCTGATTGACAAGGTATTGGATGAACATACTCTCCTGAAGGCCAACAGGATTGGAAGAGTATATGCCCTGGATTTGTCAAAGAAGATTGATTTGAAGGGTCATCCTTGCCTGTTCTCCAAAGCCTCTCCTCAGGAATCTAAACTATGGCACAGAAGGCTGGGTCATGTAAATCTCAAAAACATGAATCAGCTGATCCACAATAGTTTAGTGAGAGGTCTACCAATAAAGGAGTTCCACTGTGATGAAACCTGCACTACTTGTTTGAAAGGAAAACAACACAAAGTCTCATTCCCTCCTATTGAAGAACCTAAGTCCACTGCCTGCTTGCAGTTACTGCACATGGATCTATTTGGTCCTGTGAGAGTGATGAGCATGGCAAAGAAGAAATACTATCTAGTAATTGTGGATGATTACTCCAGATTTGTATGGACTTTCTTCTTGCATTCAAAGGATGAGGTTACTCAGACGATTATAAACTTTGTGGTCTATGTTGAGAAGCAGTATTCCCTATCAGTCAAGTGTATAAGGAGTGATAATGGAATAGAATTCAGAAACCATACACTTGATGATTTTTATCTCTCAAAGGGAATCAAGAGGCAGATTAGCATCCCAAGGACTCCAGAACAAAATGGAGTAGTGGAGAGAAAGAACAGGACCCTAATTGAAGCTTCAAGGTCCATGTTGGCTGACTCTGGTTTGCCATTGACCTTTTGGGCTGAGGCTATCAACACAACTTGCTATGTGCAGAATAGAGTTTTAGTAAATCAGAGGTTGATGAAGACTCCATATGAAGTTCTACATCATTTGGCTCCTCTAATTTCATTCTTCAAAGCCTTTGGGTGTCCTTGTTGCATTCTCAACACAAAGGATCAACTCCACAAAATTGATCCTAAGGTGGATGCATGGTATTTTGTAGGATATTCATCCACATGCAAGGCTTACAGAGTCTTCAACTGCAGAACAAAGATAGTTAAAGAAACCTTGCATGTGAAGTTCAATGAATCTCCTAAGGATAAAATTCCACAAAACCCTGTGGAGTTGTTTGATCTGGATATACTGCAATATGTTCCTTATCAACCTCCAGCTGTTGCAGATCATGTGAATAAATCATCTTCTGCAGAAAGTCTTCCACCTGGTGGTACTGAAGATGATGATGATATCAGTACTCACCTTTTCAAGTTTAGTGATCAACTGCCTGAGTCCACTAAACTTGATGTTCCTGTAGCTTCAGCAGCTCCAACCACAACAAATGCTGATGAGAATTCTGACTCCTCTACATCATTTGAATTGCCATCTTATACTTGGTTTCAAGAGTCTGGATCAACATCTATTGCTGCTGAACCTGCTACAAACACTTGCACTGATCTTATAGTGTACCAAGAGCTGAAGAATCACCCCATGTCTCATATCATTGGTGATATCAATGCTGGTGTCTCAACCAGAAGTCAATTGTCCAACTTCTGCTTCTATGCTCTCTTCATCAGTCAGCTAGAGCCAAAGAACTATCATGTTGCTTTAAGAGACAATGGATGGGTTGAAGCCATGCAGCTTGAGCTACTTCAGTTCAAAAAGCAGCAAGTGTGGGAACTGGTTCCTCTACCCCCAGGTAAGTGTGCAATAGGCACTAAGTGGGTGTTTAGGAATAAAATTGATGTAAATGGGCTTATTGTCAAGAACAAGGCTAGACTGGTTGTACAGGGGTTTTCACAAGAAGAAGGTATTGATTATGATGAAACCTTTGCCCCTGTAGCCAGACTGGAGGCAATTAGATTGTTCTTAGCCTATGCTGCATTCCACAATCTTAAAGTTTTTCAAATGGATGTCAAAAGTGCTTTTTTATATGGAAAAATAAAAGAAGAGGTTTATGTGTGTCAACCACCAGGTTTTGAGGACAATAAACATCCTAATTGGGTGTATAAACTTGATAAGGCTCTTTATGGGTTGAAGCAAGCTTCAAGAGCCTGGTATGAAACACTTTCAAATTTTTTTCTTCAAAATAATTTCACTAGAGGCTCCATAGATAAAACTTTGTTTATTAAGAAAGTGGATCAGCATAAGCTACTTGTTCAAATTTATGTTGATGATATAATTTTTGCATCCTCTGATCCCCAGTTGTGTGATGATTTTACAAGTTTAATGAAACAAAAGTTTGAAATGAGTGCAATGGGAGAATTACAGTTCTTTCTAGGCTTGCAAATCAAACAAAAGGCTGATGGAACCTTCATTAATCAGTCAAAATATACAAAAAATCTTTTGAATAAGTTTGATTTACAAAACTGTAAGCCCTGTTCTACTCCCATGTGCAACACCACATAACTGGATGTAGATCAGAAAGGTAAAGTTGTTGATGAAACACTTTACAGATGTATGATTGGGTCCTTGATGTACTTAATAGCTTCTAGACCAGATATTATGTTTGCAACTTGTGTTTGTGCTAGATTTCAGGCTGCTCCTAAAGAGTCTCATTTGATTGTAGTCAAGAGGATCTTTAGATATCTGCAAGGTACACAATCTCTAGATCTTTGGTATTCCACTAGACACTCTTGCAAATTAGTTGCTTTTTCTGATAGTGACTATGCAGGGTGTAAGTTAACCAGAAAGTCAACTTCTGGTGGATGTCAATTCCTAGGCAACTGTTTGATTTCTTGGTAGAGTAAAAAACAAACATCTGTTGCTACATCCACTGCTGAAGCAGAGTACATTGCTGCTGCAAGTTGTACATCTCAGGTACTCTGGCTTTAGATCCAATTATTGGATTATGGCATTACAGAGACTAAGACTCCATTGTTAATGGATAGTGCTTCAGCTCTGTGTATTGTCAAGAATCCAGTCCAGCATTCTAGGACCAAACATATAGAGATCAGACACCATTTTATTAGGGATTGTTTTGAAAAAGGTCTGATTGATCCAAAGTTTGTGCCAAGTGCTGATGAGCTTGCAGATATATTACTAAGCCTTTGGACAGTTCAACTTTCCAAAACCTTGTGTTAAGGCTTGGTATGCTGCAGCTAGAATAAGTGACAACTACTAATGATCTCAGTAAACATGTACTAATGACCATTAGTAAACATGTTACAAATAAGTACTGATAAGTTTTATTCTCAGTTGGTTTCATAACTACTGAAGACTAAATTACTTAAAAAGTACTATACTTTCTGTTAAAAGAAACTGATGCAGTTACAACTACTGATGTAGTTATAACTACTGATGTCAGTAAAAATAAATAAGTACTGATGTCCTATGAAACAACTGAAAACAGCTAATGTAACATCCGTCATTTTTCCAATTTAAAAATCCAAACCCGAACCCATTTTAAACTTTCAAGCGAAAGAAAATTCATTATTTAATTTATTTTGATGAATCAAAATACCTTATAAGCATAGTTTAAACAATATTTTAAATTATTTTCTTATTCCACATTTTCATTTGTTAAAATCATCTAAAAAAAACTTATAATAAGATATTGATTAATAAATAATTCTTTTCTTTATAAAATTATAAAGTTTTATTTATAATTCGACAATAAATAACTAAATGGAGAAGTCTTATTAAAAAAATTATTAAGGTTGTTAATATTTTATAAAATAAATGGAGTTATTATTTAAATTTAGTTTAGGGTGAAAAGTGTCAATTATAAAACTTAAGTTAGAAGTTTTAACATAAAATAACAACTTACTAAACCACAGGGACCGAAACTGTAATTTATTAAAATACCCAAACCAATCAACCCCAATCCCGTTTTTCCGGTCGCCGGCTGGCAAGGCCCGGCGCGGCTCCGGCGACCTCTAAAACCCCCAAATTGGATCGATTCATGACCCCAAACCGCTTCACATCCCTTCTAGAACACGTTTCGAACCTATAAACAACAATTATGTACATTTAAACATCGGTTAAAAAGCTTAATCGAGTGTAGTAACTGTGGCCTTAAACCTTGGAGCCGTTCGAACATTAAAACTCCATAATAATACAATTAATCGAACATAAAAGATTGTCTATCTATCCTAAACGTTTACCACTTCCAATTTCACATGAAACACACACAAACATCGAGTTCAACCATCACCCCCATTCGCGACCTGCAACATTGTCGTATCCATGCTTATATAGGATCTTATGTGCTTATATGTTTATATTTGATTATGTGCCTATATGTCTTATGTGTTTCTTCTTATACCTTGAATTTTATCAATGCACACACGAACCTTGAATCATATTTTAAGGAATTATATGCCTAAATCAAATGGTTTTCAAAATGAGCCTTGAATCGTCATTCGTGGTTTTCAAGTTTCGTTAAAGTTTATGTCCTATAACTTGAAACATGTAATGCTGGAAGAGTGGGATGCCTGTATCTCGAGGGGTTCTGTCTAGGCAAGGTATTCATATAAATCCAAATCAACCGATGGATCCGTTTACCTTACCTGGGAACCCTTGGGGTGAGTATCCGCTTATAGGTACGCATGTCTTAATTAAAGTTGTAGTTGACTTAATACTTTGATAAGTCAACGTAATGTTTTGGGTTGTAAACCAAACGTTACACTCAAAACATCTTGTTATTTTGAATTTTTGCATCTTTGATTTTATCCTCCTGAATCTTAAAACTCAATATTTCATTTCTATTAATGACCTTATTAATCTTTCTAAACGTCTTCCCTCAAAACCGCACTTATCCCGAAAACCTATAACAATGATACTCTCTGCTTAAATTGAATCTTTAATCTCAACAAACACGATTCTCGTATCAACTTTAAGCTAATAAAACTTTAAAATCTCAAAGACATAATTAAACAACAATCGATCATCCAGAAATCCCGTAAAAGTTGTTTCAATGAGAAGCTCTTATTAATTTCATATCCCATCCAAAAGCATACCGAACTTGTCTCTGAGTCTCGTATCACATTAATACTTAGTGTTTCCTCATGACAAAACCTTCCCAATTGTCTTGAACCATTTAAAATACAAACGTTTATCAATTAAGCATTATAGATTAATAAACTTGTAACCTTTGTCAAGAAGCACATGAAATTATAAATAATGAACTTAACAAACTTAAGCATATCATCACCCCAACATAATTAAACTCATTTGAATTTAACGTTTCAAGGGTCACTTGCGAATGTGGCTTAAAAAAAACCAAGTCTCACTATATCCTTGAAATTAGTCCCCTTGTGATTAAATTTCGGGACGAAATTCCTTAAAGTAGGGGAGACTGTAACATCCGTCATTTTTCCAATTTAAAAATCCAAACCCGAACCCATTTTAAACTTTCAAGCGAAGGAAAATTCATTATGTAATTTATTTTGATGAATCAAAATACCTTATAAGCATAGTTTAAACAATATTGTAAATTTATTTTCTTATTCCACATTTTCATTTGTTAAAATCATCTAAAAAAAACTTATAATAAGATATTGATTAATAAATAATTCTTTTCTTTATAAAATTATAAAGTTTTATTTATAATTCGATAATAAATAACTAAATGGAGAAGTCTTATTAAAAAAATTATTAAGGTTGTTAATTATTTTATAAAATAAATGGAGTTATTATTTAAATTTAGTTTAGGGTGAAAAGTGTCAATTATAAAACTTAAGTTAGAAGTTTTAACATAAAATAACAACTTACTAACCACAGGGACCGAAACTGTAATTTATTAAAATACCCAAACCAATCAACCCCAATCCCGTTTTTCCGGTCGCTGGCTGGCAAGGCCCGACGCGGCTCCGGCGACCTCTAAAACCCCCAAATTGGATCGATTCATGACCCCAAACCGCTTCACATCCCTTCTAGAACACGTTTCGAACCTATAAACAACAATTATGTACATTTAAACATCGTTAAAAAGCTTAATCGAGTGTAGTAACTGTGGCCTTAAACCTTGGAGCCGTTCGAACATTAAAACTCCATAATAATACAATTAATCGAACATAAAAGATTGTCTATCTATCCTAAACGTTTACCACTTCCAATTTCACATGAAACACACACAAACATCGAGTTCGACCATCACCCCCATTCGCGACCTGCAACATTGTCGTATCCATGTTTGAAACAACTTAAATCCAAAATTTGTAGAGGGATTTCAATCTTTGAGTCCCGAAGAAGGTGCCTGTGTAAGGAATTTGGTATCATCAACGTTTGCACCAAGAACCCCACAATACCCATGTCGCGATGTAAGGCCCCGTTCCCGGGACGCTTACAGCTGGGTTCTCATCGCACATAAAACATATAATTACATTGTATTTAATAAATCGCAGCGGAAAACTAAAACAACTTTCATTTCCATGTAAATGCTTTTGCAAACTAATACAACATTCATTACTAAACCACAGGGACCGAAACTGTAATTTATTAAAATACCCAAACCAATCAACCCCAATCCCGTTTTTCCGGTCGCCGGCCGGCAAGGCCCGGCGCGGCTCCGGCGACCTCTAAAACCCCCAATTGGATCGATTCATGACCCCAAACCGCTTCACATCCCTTCTAGAACACGTTTCGAACCTATAAACAACAATTATGTACATTTAAACATCGGTTAAAAAGCTTAATCGAGTGTAGTAACTGTGGCCTTAAACCTTGGAGCCGTTCGAACATTAAAACTCCATAATAATACAATTAATCGAACATAAAAGATTGTCTATCTATCCTAAACGTTTACCACTTCCAATTTCACATGAAACACACACAAACATCGAGTTCGACCATCACCCCCATTCGCGACCTGCAACATTGTCGTATCCATGTTTGAAACAACTTAAATCCAAAATTTGTAGAGGGATTTCAATCTTTGAGTCCCGAAGAAGGTGCCTGTGTAAGGAATTTGGGTATCATCAACGTTTGCACCAAGAACCCCACAATACCATGTCGCGATGTAAGGCCCCGTTCCCGGGACGCTTACAGCTGGGTTCTCATCGCACATAAAACATATAATTACATTTGTATTAATAAATCGCAGCGGAAAACTAAAACAACTTTCATTTCCATGTAAATGCTTTTGCAAACTAATACAACATTCATTACTAAACCACAGGGACCGAAACTGTAATTTATTAAAATACCCAAACCAATCAACCCCAATCCCGTTTTTCCGGTCGCCGGCCGGCAAGGCCCGGCGCGGCTCCGGCGACCTCTAAAACCCCCAAATTGGATCGATTCATGACCCCAAACCGCTTCACATCCCTTCTAGAACACGTTTCGAACCTATAAACAACAATTATGTACATTTAAACATCGGTTAAAAAGCTTAATCGAGTGTAGTAACTGTGGCCTTAAACCTTGGAGCCGTTCGAACATTAAAACTCCATAATAATACAATTAATCGAACATAAAAGATTGTCTATCTATCCTAAACGTTTACCACTTCCAATTTCACATGAAACACACACAAACATCGAGTTCGACCATCACCCCCATTCGCGACCTGCAACATTGTCGTATCCATGTTTGAAACAACTTAAATCCAAAATTTGTAGAGGGATTTCAATCTTTGAGTCCCGAAGAAGGTGCCTGTGTAAGGAATTTGGGTATCATCAACGTTTGCACCAAGAACCCCACAATACCCATGTCGCGATGTAAGGCCCCGTTCCCGGGACGCTTACAGCTGGGTTCTCATCGCACATAAAACATATAATTACATTTGTATTTAATAAATCGCAGCGAAAAACTAAAACAACTTTCATTTCCATGTAAATGCTTTTGCAAACTAATACAACATTCATTACTAAACCACAGGGACCGAAACTGTAATTTATTAAAATACCCAAACCAATCAACCCCAATCCGTTTTTCCGGTCGCCGGCCGGCAAGGCCCGGCGCGGCTCCGGCGACCTCTAAAACCCCCAAATTGGATCGATTCATGACCCCAAACCGCTTCACATCCCTTCTAGAACACGTTTCGAACCTATAAACAACAATTATGTACATTTAAACATCGGTTAAAAAGCTTAATCGAGTGTAGTAACTGTGGCCTTAAACCTTGGAGCCGTTCGAACATTAAAACTCCATAATAATACAATTAATCGAACATAAAAGATTGTCTATCTATCCTAAACGTTTACCACTTCCAATTTCACATGAAACACACACAAACATCGAGTTCGACCATCACCCCCATTCGCGACCTGCAACATTGTCGTATCCATGTTTGAAACAACTTAAATCCAAAATTTGTAGAGGGATTTCAATCTTTGAGTCCCGAAGAAGGTGCCTGTGTAAGGAATTTGGGTATCATCAACGTTTGCACCAAGAACCCCACAATACCCATGTCGCGATGTAAGGCCCCGTTCCCGGGACGCTTACAGCTGGGTTCTCATCGCACATAAAACATATAATTACATTTGTATTTAATAAATCGCAGCGAAAAACTAAAACAACTTTCATTTCCATGTAAATGCTTTTGCAAACTAATACAACATTCATTACTAAACCACAGGGACCGAAACTGTAATTTATTAAAATACCCAAACCAATCACCCCAATCCCGTTTTTCCGGTCGCCGGCGGCAAGGCCCGGCGCGGCTCCGGCGACCTCTAAAACCCCCAAATTGGATCGATTCATGACCCCAAACCGCTTCACATCCCTTCTAGAACACGTTTCGAACTATAAACAACAATTATGTACATTTAAACATCGGTTAAAAAGCTTAATCGAGTGTAGTAACTGTGGCCTTAAACCTTGGAGCCGTTCGAACATTAAAACTCCATAATAATACAATTATCGAACATAAAAGATTGTCTATCTATCCTAAACGTTTACCACTTCCAATTTCACATGAAACACACACAAACATCGAGTTCGACCATCACCCCCATTCGCGACCTGCAACATTGTCGTATCCATGTTTGAAACAACTTAAATCCAAAATTTGTAGAGGGATTTCAATCTTTGAGTCCCGAAGAAGGTGCCTGTGTAAGGAATTTGGGTATCATCAACGTTTGCACCAAGAACCCCACAATACCCATGTCGCGATGTAAGGCCCCGTTCCCGGGACGCTTACAGCTGGGTTCTCATCGCACATAAAACATATAATTACATTTGTATTTAATAAATCGCAGCGGAAAACTAAAACAACTTTCATTTCCATGTAAATGCTTTTGCAAACTAATACAACATTCATTACAAAAATAGTTTGTCCGCATTACAATGCAAAAACATTAATCAAAAGAATGCCATCCCAAAAGAGCTGAGTAGTCGCCCGTGCCATCCTCAGCAATCATTACCTGCCAACTGGAAACACATCAAAGTCAGCGTTGCTGAGTGAGTTCTAGTTTTATAAATAAAACATACTTTACTTTCATATAAAACCGTTCGTTACTTTTACATGATCACACATCATACGTACACATAGATAATATCATTATTATCTTCTTCATTCGTTCATTCGTTCTTTCATTACCTTACTTGCGCATCGGACATCATCCATACCAATACCATGTGCTACACCCCGATTAGTCGTAGCTACCAGGCCGAAGTCAACAAATGAACAGCTAAACGTATGCCACGGTACTAGGAGTAACCATCAGTCTTAGCTACTGGGCCGAAGTCAACAAATGAACAGCTAAACGTATGCCGCAGTACTAGGGGTGAGCGGTAGAGGTTCTACATTCAGGGTCAATCACCAAGAAGGACCCGTTATCCGATGTGTGCAAGACGTTTCATTCGTTCATTAATACATGCATTCATTCATCATGTTCCTCTTTCTTTATCTTTCACTTTTCGTTACATAATATTTCGTTCATTCATCATAATAGGTAAAGCCATAGGAAAGATATTATACATCACACTAAGGAGCATTAACATGCATCAACATCACATCATACAGGGCAACATTATACATACACAACATGCAACATCATCACCCTCATCATGCCCAACATGCTTTCTAAGACCTCGATCGTCATCTTAAAAACGCTTATGGGGACCTTTACGTCAAACTTACATCTGCACTCTCCCCCGAAAGTCAGAAGTCAATCTACACCTTCCTCGGGTACAACCGCCCTATTCGGGCGTATGGACACCCTTCAGTCGCATCGCCTCCATGCGACTAAACATCATGCGAATGAACTAATGCGGATGAACACCTATGCGAATGAACATCCAGTCGTGCGAATGGGCAATGCGGATGAACACCTATGCGACTGGACCTCCAGTCGTGCGAATGGACCTCCAGTCGTGCGAATGGACCTCCAGTCGTGCGAATGGACCTCCAGTCGTGCGAATGGACCTCCAGTCGTGCGAATGGACCTCCAGTCGTGCGAATGGACCTCCAGTCGTGCGAATGGACCTCCAGTCGTGCGAATGGACCTCCAGTCGTGCGAATGGACCTCCAGTCGTGCGAATGGACCTTCAGTCGTGCGAATGGACCTTCAGTCGCATGACCCCATGCGACTGGCCCTTCAATCGTGCGAATGAACCCCAATCGCACCCTAATCGGCCGTATGGCCTCCATTCGGCCTCCAGTCGGTCGCCTAGCCCTAACTGATGCACAATGCAGTTCAACCCGACTGCAGCCGAGGGTTTTCGGCCTCCAAACTCATCTAAACCCATTTTAAGCCTAAATCGACCATCCTAACTCTTAGGGATGCATACCATAACATTATTCAAGCACAACCAAGCAAGAAATCAAGCCCCAAACGGGTCCTACACATACATACACGCATACATACAGGTTTTCACCCAAAAACACGAAAAAAGGTTTTCAGATGTGTTCCAGCCCCAAAATCATTCAAAAACATGTAAAAGAGGGGTCCTAGAACTCACCTAAATGAGCACAACGACAAGAGCTTTGATTTGGCTTGCTTCACGACAATTTTGGCGACCCGAACCGGCACTTTTCCTCTTTTTCTCTTCTTCTTTCTCTCTTCTTCTCTTTATAAGCTGAAATGTGAGTGTGGGGAGAGTGGGCTGCCCTCTCCCTACATATATCACCACATTTCCTAACTTTTCTTCAATGGCGAGTTTGGTCCCTCGACTTTTGGACTTTATTTTCTTTTCTTTCTTCACCGGATTCAAAATAATAAATATTCGGGTGTTACACGCGACTGCTCTTCAACCGATGCTATCGAATTCGAACAACTCTCGGTAAATTAAACACATCCATATACTCGAAAGTACATGGAAATCAAAGCCCCAAGTCTATTTCTGTAAACGCATTCGATTTCGTGTTTAATTTGATGCAAATTGAAACTAGGGTTCTTGGAGAATTGGGGATTGTTTAAAGTGTTGTTTTTATAAATTAAAACATGATACAACCGCGGCTGAGGCCTTGGTTTGCTGGTTCGTTGTACACAACTCATCCTAGAGGTCCCGGGTTCGAACCGGGCCTCCATCACCCTTGTTTTTAAAATAGTTTTTTTACATTTTATAAGTTAGAAAAGTATTATCATATTATAAAATCAAAATAAAAATTATTTCATTAATTAAAACATTTCTGAAATTATTAAATTTATTTTTTAAGTTTTCAAATTAATTATTCCATAAAAGATAACAAAGGTTATAGAAACATTAGTTATTTAAATAGTTAAATGTACAATTATTCAAATAGTTATTTAAATAATTATTTATTCATTTATTCAATTAATCATGTCATATATAATTAGTTAATAACGTTATTTCTTAAACTTTATTTAAGTTTTTGGAACTTATAAAACAATATAATTTTCTATTATTCCCTTATCATTGTTTTAAAGTTTTGATATTATAAGACTTTTACAAAGTTCATTTAAAACATTTAAAAACCTTATAAAATGATAGTTTTAAGGTCATTTAAAGTAAATATTAATTAATTATTTTTTTTATCAAATTTTAAATAATTAATTATTGAATTATTTATCTCTTTTCACATATCTTATTTAATCATTATTAATTCAATAAGTTAAATCATTGAATTCTTATTTTAATTGATTGATTCCACTATTATAAACCCAAACCATAAACGATTGCTTTATTTTATTTTGCTTGATTTAATTATTAAAAATCCCCAAATTCCCAATTGAAACCCTAGTTCGCGTTTATTCATTAATTTTACCTTTAAACTTAACCTTGGAATATATATACATTAGGTATCTTGTAAAAAGGAATCGTTGAAGCCTCGTTTAATCTTTTATCATCATTCTTATACTTGTCTTCCATGTGAGTTTCCTTGCCCCCTTTTTACTTTATTTTACACTATTTTGGGGTGAAACATGATTACTTATACATAATGCACTTGTAAACGTTTAGACTTGTAAAGCACTTGCAATTCATATTTTGTCATGGTTATTTGTGTGTTGTAAGTGACTATATGAGATACATAGTTTGTTTACAATCATTAACTATTGCTAGCCTGGCGACGTCTTAGATCTTTGGGCCTGACAAGCCTATTTGGTGCTAAAGTTGATGTATTGCCGACTCCTAGGAGCCGTATGCTTGTGCACTAGGGAACCAAATACACTTAGCCAATCTTTTATACTTGTAATCAAGTCGAGGTTTGGTTGTAACGATATGTGTTCTATAACCTTACTAGCTTATAATCCATGACATGAATTGCTACTTGTAACCTTATTATGTATGAAAACCTTGGAAACTCACCAACTTCTTAGTTGACCTTTTATTTTTATCATGTTTCAGGTTACTTCTTGTGGATTTTCTCTACGTGCTCATATAGGATTTGGACCTAGTTTAACTTAAGATGTTATTTCATTGTTTGATATTTTTGTCTTCTAATTATCTTATTTGTCTTGTAATGTTTATAGAATATTGACACTTAATAATATTTCAACTTAATTAGTTCCATGTGCTATGAGCAATCGTCTCCCATTCGTCCGCCACGATGATTCCGCCGTCGGTCGGGGTGTGACAGCTAAAAAGTCTGATGAGTAAGTGTTGAGGATAGTATGAAACAGTTGAAAAGCTAAGAATTGACGAAAACTACTGATGAGAATTTTCTCTTCAATCGTTTCCACAAACTATTGTTTCACCTTAAACAACTGATGACAAAGTCTTCAGTAGTTTCACAACTACTGATGACTAACACCGAGTCCTCAGTTGTTTCCTACACCTGAAGCCAAAACCAAGGTTTTCAGTAGTTTCATAACTACCGATGACCAAAACCAAGTCTTCAGTTGTTTCAAATGTTTGATAGTTAAAACCAAGTCTTTAGTTGTTTTCATACAACTGATGACAACACCAACACTTTCAGTCGTTTTCTTTTCAGCCTTTTCTTAACCTATAAATACCTGCACTTATAGCCGAACATTTCATTAGCCGTTTTCTATCCTTTTCTCTCTCAACAATGGCGACCATGAAACTCAAATCCAGACACAACTGTGTTGCCTACCTCTCGAAATCGGCCTTTTGGAACAAATTTGATAATGCCATCGATCTTATGGTGGATTCCCAATACAGAACCGCCTTTCTTTTGAATCCTACCATATACCCCGATTCCTTAAACCAATTCTGGACCAACGTCTCTGTAACAATTGGTGAAAATGATAGCCAAATCACTCTCCAGTCGTTGGTCAACCAGAAACAGGTGGTAATCACCCCTGACATCATTCGCAAAACCCCAAATTTGCATGACGCCACCTGTATTATAGAATACTCGAAAGGCACCATTGATATGTCTTTCATCAACAACGGGTATGAAGGAGACTTAAGTGCTACAACCATTCTCAAAAAGCACTTCCATGATGTTGAAAGACTTATCTTCCACATGGTGAATGTCTGCCTTGCTTCAAAGACATCTTCATGGGATCAGATGTCCTCACGATGGCAACAGGTATTGTACTCTATCTTTGAACGACAAACTCTAAATTTTTCTGAGATAGTGTTTCTGGAACTTAAGGATCTGGCTCAGAAACCTGTGACAAACAGATGGCTCCATATCCCAGGTTTCTGATGGCCATAATTTTAAATCAATTAAAATCTGAAGGCCTTGTTGGTCTTGGAGTCCCTGCTCCAGCTGTCTTAGATGAGGTATACTCCAGGCATAACTCTAACCCTACTCTCAAAGGGGTTGCCCGGCTGCTCAAACCCAAGCAGAGGGAACCCACAGCCTCTACCTCCAGATCCAAAGTCCCCACCAAACCCAAACCCCAAAAGCCTAAAAAGGCTACTCAGGGAGATGAGTCCCCTGAGGATGCCCCTGTACCACCAATACATGAAACACATACTGGTTCTAACCCCCCAGTCATGTCAGAGACTCAACCAGCTGAAACCGCACAGGTATCCTCTCCACAGGATCCTGTTGTAACCAAATTTGGGGATACCACATTACTAGAACCTATCTCAGTTGAGAAGGTTACCATTGAAGAGCATCTCTCACCCCGGGTGCAATCTGCTTCTGACCAATCTCCAAATGCGACCGTCCCTCAAAGCCCAACCCTTATAGTTGCTAAAGTGCTGAGTCAGCTGCATTCCTCACCCCCTCCCCAGAAACCAATTAACACTGGGAATACCTCAATGATTGAGGGGGAGGACCAAAATGTTGCTGATAACTCACAGCACAGGGGTTATAATGTTCAATCTCCAAGTGTAGAAGAGGAGGTTAGAACATCTGGTCAGGCTGCCACTTCTACTGATTCAGCAAATGAACAGGATGAAGTTGGTAACATATATAAGACCTCACTAGAGGCAACTGCCAATGAAGGACAAAGTCCAGAGGCAGGAAGTCCCCAGAACCAAGAACAAGGGGCACAATTCTGATCTACACTCAGGGCATGTACATCCTGATTTAATCAGGAGGTCAGATGATTTAGCAAAGACTAATAATGACCTGGGCTTTTTCTTTGATATCTTAGCCCATAACACAATCCTAGAGACTGAGGTGAGCAGACTCAAAGAACTGCTAGCCAAAATGTCTCAGGATAAAAGTCCATCTGCCCCAATAAACCCACAGATGGCACCTTCATTTGAAGGTTCACCAAACACACAGCCAATACACTTAACTAAGCCACCAGCCACTGCTTTTGGCACCACCTCTCAAGGACATAACCCCTCTGAGCATATGGTTGCAACCTTTCAAAGCTCCTTACCTCTCATCACTCCCATCATCACTGAGATAGTATATAAAGCCATTGATGAGAGGATCTTCTCAAATCTCCAAACACTCCTTGATGATGTTGTTCACAAGTCACTTTCTGCCTTTCAAGCCCCTGATCCTAATGCACCCAAAAAGGGGGAGACTACTAAGTCTAAGGCAGTGAAAGAAAGGAAAAGGAAGAGAGTAGAAGATGAGAAAGAACCAAAAAAGAAAAGGAGTTGGAGAAAGAACAAGAACTAATCTCAGAGAAACAGCTGATCACAGTGCAAGAGCTGAGCACAGACAAAGAGCAGAAAGATCAGCTGATCACTTACAAAAGGAAGAAAAGTGCTGAGTCAAAGTCTGCTGGAGAAAAGTCCTTAGAAGATCTAGTCAAAGAAGCTGATGAAGCTCACAGCAGATCTATGGACAAAATAATAGATCAGCTCTTCAGACAGGGTCATGACACAGCCACCTTAGATGTTGAGATCAGAAGGCTGGAGATAAATGAAATTCAAGTAAGAAAGGCTAGTTACAGTGTGATGGATAGGGAAAGGTTGGAGATTATGATCAGGTTTATTGCCAAATATCTAGGAAGATCATTGATAGAGATGGAGTCTTGGTCCAGAGACAGTATCTTGGAGATAACCAAGAAAATCTGTTCTGCTGGAAGCTACAACAAAGGGTTGATCATCGAAGCACTGGATGAAGCAGGTCCTGGGAAGAGAACTGAGATGGCAAATCTCTCAAAAGCCAAACTCACCACTAAATTGCTAGATCAGCCTTCTCATACTCCCACTCAAAAACAACCCTCAAAGCAATCATCTCTAAAATCTACCATTATATCCCTAAACCAAAACCACCCACAACTCAACCCACAAAACCAATTCCATTACCCCAAAAACCATCTCAAACCACACCCAGTGATACACCCAGAAGGAGGAGAAGGATGTTAAGGGTAGAAGAAGAAGAAGAAGAAGAAGAAGAGGATGAGAATGAAGACAGTCTGCCAATCTCTGTTGTTCTCAAACTTAAAACACCTGAGCCCAGAAGTCAACAGATGATCACACCTGACTTGCAAATGCAAATGGTGAAAGTGAAGATTGAAGAAGTAGAACAGCAGAAGCAGCATGATGAGCAATTTCTCAAAATGGTTGACAAGGACTTCCCTCAGTCCTCATCCATTCAAGCAATGAAGAAACAAGCTCTGAGGTTGTGCACTCTTAGGCATACATTCCAACATCAAAGAGAAAGAGTGAGGATTTGGCCAGACCCCAGGGTAAGTTCCAGAATACACAAGAAGGACATACCAAGTAGATATCATGGCCAAGTGGAAAAGACTTTGAATGCTGCAATTATGTTGGCTATGGTAGTCTCACCCTGGGAGATTATAGAAAGAATTCAAGAGAGCACACAACTCAAAGACAACCCGTCAATCTCTACTTGAGAAAAAATGATCAAGAAGGGGTTGTTATACAAGAGACTTGAAGATCTTCAAAAGAGTGAACTCCAGTTGTTACTAGAAGGCTCTCATCCAGATGAATTCGCATATAGAGAGATCACAGCTGTTGAGTTGAAGAATGGGAAGACAGTAAGGTATTTGTCTGAATATTATGGCCTTGAGTTCTTCTTTGAGGGAGAAGCAGAAGAACTCACCAAGGAGGAACAAGTTGTTCTCCTTAAGGCCTATGCAAGAAAGTCTTACAGACTCATCAATGGGAATTAGGTTTCATGGTTGGGACAAGACTCTGTGTCCAGTTTCCCCAAGACAGAGTTCCCTTCCACACTTAGCCAATCAAAAGATCAGAAACCTTTTCCCCGCCTGTGCTTACATGATTACCTCTGAAGCTGATCAAGAGGGTGTTTCGGCCAAAGAATAAGTGGGATCATCAATAAACATAGAGGTTTTGGCTGCATTGGTTCAGGGGGAGTTTGTTGGACCAAAAGAACCAATGAGCCTGATCAGAAAAACCTCCAAGTCCCACAGACATTACAACTGCTGAAGAAGATCACAACAGCTGAAGACATCAGCTGATTACAAGGTCTGAAGACAAAGTCTGAAGACAAGATCTGAAGATTTCTACTGAAGACAAAGACTGAAGACCAGAGTGATCAGTAGTTGTCACAACATCTGAAGTTATTAACTTCAGTAGTTGTCACAACATCTGAAGTTATTAACTTCAGTAGTTGTGATGGTTTTCCTTTTCAGTACTTGTAATTTACCTTTCAGTAGTTTATAGTTTTAGTAGTTTTAGTTCAGTAGTTTTATGTTCTTGTACTTAGCATTCTCTGAGATGTGATCAGTTGTTGAGAACATTCTCAGTAGTTTGCATAGTTTCAGTTGTTTGTATAATTCTGTTAGATGTCACTATCAAGTGACATCAGCAGACATCACATTCCTTATATAAGGTATGTTGACCTAATTGTAATGTGTGACTTTCAGCCACCACGAAAGCATTTGAATGAAATATTCCTTTTGCAGAATTCTCTCTCTCTCTATAACCGTGTACTATTCCATTGAATATCAATTGAGTTCTTGCTAAATTCTCTGATTCATTGTTCGAATTCCGCTGCAATCTACTCTAATTAATCAAACTTAAATCACTGATCCTAACAATACCTTACAGAAATATTTTTTAAAACTAGAACTCACTCGGCAACGCTGACTTTTATACATTTTCAATTGGCAGGTAAATATCATTGAGGATGGCACGAGAGTGAAGCTACTCGGCAGGAAAGACTAACGTCCATTCATACTTATTATTGTTATTGGTTTGTAATGAAATTAAACAATTCTTTTGTATTCAGTTAAACAATAGTGTATTGCTCAACAACAGTGTTTTAATGAAATGAATGGCTTTTGTTAAAATAATTCCACTACTTAAGCTTGTAATTTATAATGTTTAATATATTTAATGCTGTAAATGACCAACTGTGAGGTCTCCGGGAATGGGGCCTTACAAGTTGGTATCAGAACCAAAGTTTAAGAGAATTGGGTTAAATAATTTTAAAAAACCTAAACTTAAACTGAATATGGGAAAATTGGAGGGATGTCATCCCGAGTAGCTACGTGCCATCAGGTATGTCTTTTCTTAATGTTAACCGGTATTATGTGCGCATGCTATGTGATTTATGTGCCTTTAGTAGATTTAGATGCTGATTTAGTCAGGATAGGAAATGCTTGGGGTATGAAGAGTAAAGTAAGTGGCTAATCATAACTGGCCACTGTAATTAGGGACTTACTATACTAGACATAAACTGAGTTATTACCTTGAATGACCGCTTTAGTATTTGAATCTTATAGCTTGTTAGAGGATGGCTGGACGGAAATCTTCCAAGACTCCTATAGGCAGAGGCCGTCCACGTGTGACTAGGAGTAGTGCTAAGGCTCCTAAGACGACCCATGAGAACCCTGAGGTTCATGGCCAGAGCAAAGAGAATGAGAATGCTAGCTTGAATGCCTCAGCTAGGGAGGCGATTGCTGATGAAGTACACCGGGTCATGCAGACAGTCTTACCGTCTGTGGTGACTGAAGTCATCAGGTCTGTGAGAAGCGAGGAGAGGAAGGAGAAGGAGAATAGAAATGGATCAACGGGCAAGGGGAGCTGAAGGGAGGAGGAACAACAAGAGCCTGAGACTGTGTTTTCCGATAAGGAGGAGGATGATGTAGTGGGGGTAGCAACCAAAGGGTGCAGTTATGGGGCGTTCTAAAGGTGTAAGCCCCTGACTTTTGATGGCAATGGAAATGTTATTGCTGCTCACCGCTAGGTGAGGGAGATGGAGGCAGTCTTGGAGATCAGTGAGTGTCGCGAGGACCAGAAGGTGAAGTTCGTAACTCACTCTTTCGTTGATTCGGCGTTGTGTTGGTGGGACAATATTGTCCAAGCTGAGGGTACCAAGGCAATCGAAAGAATAAGGTGGAGTGAACTGAAGAAGTCGATGGTTGAGGAATTCTGTCCTCACAGGGAACTCGATAAAATCGAGAGGGAGTTCTTGCAACTTGAAGCGGGAACCATGACCCACCAACAGTACACCACTAAATTCAATGAGATGGTGAGGCTGGTGCTGGATCAGGTGACGCTGGTGTCAAGGAAGATCAAGAGGTACATCCAGGGACTGTCGGCTGACATTCGCAGACACTTGATTGCTGCTCAGCTAGGTACCTTTCGATCGGTGGTGGATTTGGCGGGTAGATTGTATGATGAGCGAGAGGAAACTATGGCAGAGGTGAAGAAGATAAGTGGGGATGGTAAGAACTGGAATGGAAGAGGTTTGGACGTGGTGGTTTCACTCCAACAACAAGAAGAGAAGGTGGATGACCGTGGAGTGTCGTCAAGATCAGAAGTGAAAAAGTGTGGTAGATGTTGAAGGGAGCATACCGATGAGTGTAGGATAGGAATGAATGTAAGCTTCAGGTGTGGCAAGTCTGGCCAAATCGCTAGAGACTGTAGGGCACTGAAGTGCTATAACTATGGCGGGGAGGGCCATGCGACCAATGACTGTAAGAAGCCGAGAGCGGAGAGCTCTGGAGCAAAGACTGGAGTGAAGAAGAAGCCCGAGGAAGGAGGTCAGAGGGCAAGTGCTAGAGCTTACACCATGACCCGGAGGAAGCCAGAGCTGATCCCGATGTCGTGTCAGGTATGTTTCTAGTAAACCAAACTTGTGCCTCTGTATTGTTTGATTCTGGTGCTAGTAGGAGTTTTATTTCCACTACTTTCTGTGCTAAGTTACCTATTAGTAGTAGAAATGTCAATGAACCATTCGATGTAGAAACCTCTATTGGCAAGTCCACTAGAATTACTGATATGATAGAGGACTGTGCTATAGAACTAGAAGGTCATAGGTTTGCTACTAGGTTACATGTGATGCCCCTAGGTGGATTTGATGTAGTACTAGGGATGGACTTGTTAGCAACCTATGAAGCAAACATCGTATGTCGCAAGAAGATGATTCGATTAGTTGTGCCCGATGAGAGTTTGGTTATGATTTATGGAGATCACGTTACTACAATCCGAAGGTGATTTCGATGGCGGTGTCAGGGAAGTGCATGAAACGTGGATGTAGTGCCTACTTGGCCTACGTAAAAGATGTGGATGTGTCGGTACCGCAATTATCTGAGGTACCAGTGGTGTGCGACTTTCCGGACGTATTCCCGGAAGACTTACCCGGCGTGCCACCGGATCGCAAGATTGAGTTCCAAATTGATTTGATACTCGGTGCTCAACCCGTTGCCAAAGCACCATATCAATTAGCTCTGACTGAGATAAAGGAACTCATGAGCCAATTGCAGGAGTTAATGGATAAGGGATTCATTCGACAGAGTATCTCTCCGTGGGGTGCTCCGGTATTGTTTGTAAAGAAAAAGGACGGAAGTATGAGAATGTGCATTGACTATTGAGAGCTAAACAAGTTGACGGTGAAGAATCAATACCCGTTACCAAGGATTGATGACTTGTTCGACCAGCACCAAGGTGCTAGTTGGTTCTCGAGAATAGATCTACGATCTGGCTACCATCAATTGAAGGTGAAGGAACAAGACATTCCTAAGATAGCTTTCCGTACGCGTTATGGACACTACGAGTTCCTCGTTATGTCTTTTCGTCTAACTAACGCGCCAGCTGCCTTTATGGATATGATGAATCGAGTGTGTCGGCCGATGATGGATAGATCAGTGATTGTGTTCATTGATGATATTCTGATCTACTCGAAGAGCGAAGAAGAGCATGCCGGTCACATTCGGGAGGTGTTAGAGACATTAAGAAGGGAGAAGTTGTATGCCAAATTCTCCAAGTGCGCGTTCTGGTTGCACGAAGTTCAGTTCTTGGGTCATGTGGTGAATCCTGACGGAATCATGGTGGACCCGACAAAGGTGGAGGAGGTTATACAATGGAAGTCTCCAAGACGCCATCCGAGATTCGTAGTTTCTTGGGGTTGGCGGGATATTATCGAAGGTTCATTAAGGAATTCTCCAAGATAGCCTCCCCGTTGACCAAGTTGACCCGAAAAGATGTAAAGTTTATATGGGGTCAAGCTCAAGAGAAGGCGTTTGATGAACTGAAGGCGAGGTTGACTCAAGCTCCTGTTCTGTCGTTACCCGAGGGAAGTGAAGATCTGGTGGTTTATTCTGATGCTTCCTACTCAGGGTAAGGGTGCGTGTTAATGTAGAGACGGAAGGTTATAGCCTATGCATCCCAACAGTTGAAGGTTCATGAAGTCAATTATCCTACTCATGACTTGGAGCTAGCAGCCGTGGTCTTTGCACTAAAGATTTGGTGGCACTATCTATACGGGACGAAGTGCACCATTTTCACTGACCATAAAAGCTTGAAGTATTTCTTTGAGCAGAAGGACCTGATTATGAGGCAGAGGAGATGGTTGGAGCTCATAAAAGATTATGATTGCGAGATCCATTACCATCCGGGCAAGGCCAATGTGGTGGTTGATGCCCTTAGCCGAAAGGAGAGGCCCGAGCCAATTCAGGTGAAAGCATATCAGCTGATCATGACCTCTGATGTGATGAAGCAAATCAAAGAGTTTCAAGATGAGGCACTGAAAGAAGATCATCATAACTCTGAAAGGATGAGAGGTCTGGTTGGGGAATTGGGTGAAAATACACTCGGTGTTAAAACCCAATACGGACGGGTGTGGATTCCTCGTTTTGGGGATCTACGAGTGAAGATTATGGATGAAGCCCATAAGACTCGATACTCCATTCATCCTGGTGCCACGAAAATGTATCAAGATATGAAGAAAGATTATTGGTGGCCAGGTATGAAGCGCGATGTGGTGGAGTATGTGAGTAAGTGCCTTACTTGCTTGCAGGTAAAGGCCGAACATCAGAAGCCGTGTGGAAAAATCCAACCTTTGGATATACCGGAATGGAAGTGGGAGCGCATCACCATGGATTTCATTAGAAGTTGCCGCGTACTTCGAAAGGATATGATGCCATATAGGTGATAGTTGACCGTTTGACGAAGAGTACTCACTTCCTACCGATCCACAAGACATATTCATCTGAGAGGTTGGCGAATCTATTCATAAAAGAAGAAAACATCAATAAACCCAAGTTGAGGGGTTAAAAATGTAAAAGGGGATAAAAGTACAAAAAGTTGGTGTAAAGGTGGGCATGGCCGCCCACCCTCTTTTCATATCACCTTTTCATCAGATTTGAGAGAGTGAGAGCATAAAAACTCTCGGTTTGAAGAAGAAGAAGAAGAGGCTGAATTCAAGGTAAGAATTTGAGGTTTTTAAGTGTTCATGTTGGGTTTTATCTCGGTTATGTGCTTATGTGCTTGTGTGTATTCGTGTGTGTGTGTTTGGCGGGTTTCTAGGTATTTAAACTCAATTGCATATGGGTTGGAAAGAAGATACACCCAAAGTTGCACCAGGTCCGGTTATACTTGTTTTAAAGTCTTCTTGGGGCTGAAAATGTATTCAAATGATTTTACAATGTTTATGTATGTATACCCGTATGTATTATGCATGTTTGATGATGTTCCTTAGATGCTTATAAGTTGTTCATGTTTAGAATAGCCTTGGTAAGCTTAGAACGAATAGGCTTGATGTTTGGGTTCGAAAATATCCTAGAACCACGTTGAGCAGAAGGTTCATGCGCTTAGGTAAGGCCCATGCGCCTAGAAATGCCTTAGAAATGTTAAG